>OY987269.1:3136140-3678402 GCA_963920665.1 Straminergon stramineum | reverse complement strand
ACTATGAACTACCGGATAATGGTGGAAAAGTATCCTAACTAAATGGTGAGGTTGTAGGTTTGATGTCTAGTTGTGGCAAGTTAGTTTATTCAGCATGAGATCAACCTCTCTACCTGATGGAAACCCTCGCAATGTGATGTTTAACACACTTGTGTCAAAGAAAATCCATCTTCCTTGAGTTTTTTTGCTACTACACTTTCTAACCTTGCAAGAGGTATATTTAAAACTCAAATGCTCTTGTATGAATACATTGCTACAAGGTAAGCAACCTATTGTAGATTGAAGCCCAATTTGAAGTTCTATTTTTAAATCTAGTTCAGTTATATTGCATTCTAATATAATTTTTATTGCATTTGAATGTGCAATTTGGATTCAATGTTTGGAATTGGTTTGGAAAGTCACCATTTGATAAATTTAGAAAAACATTCCTATGCAATTTCTCCACATGATGAAAGATTCATTCATTGTTTTACTACACAAAGGGGTGCTTTTTTATTTGCATAGGAATCATGTAGGGAAATAAGAGAGCTACATTAGAATCCGAAAGAACAAAAATTGTTTCCATCTTTGAACTGCAATAGGAAGCTCAATTATTTTGCTTTGATGGCAATAATGTATCTTTTTTACTAAAAATGAGTTGACCAAAAAACATATGAAATGATCTCTAATTTGTTGTTCATTTGCAAAAAAAACTAAGAATCCAATAAGCACCCCAAAATCCACAATTCTTTTTGTATTATGCCTACTTACTATTATTAGACTAGTCAAATTTTCATATTTTTCTGTTGACAAGCAAGAAGAGTCTTTAATGCACCAATAAATATGACATTTAGATATGGTATGCAAAAGTTATAAAAGGTCAAAGTTTTTAATTAGTTGATGTGAAATTGTTTCTTCAACATATATACATATTGATTTTGAAGATTTACACAAAGTGATTATGCGGCATTTTTAGAGGGGACAAAGGTCACAAAGGCCATCAATTTCACAATGTACAATTCTTGGTGTATCCACCTTAACCCCTAAATGCCCGAGGCACCAAAATCAGGTGTTTGCAAAACTTTGGAGTTAAACCTAACCTAACCAATTTGCTATTTTTAGTAGTTTGTGTTTTGGGGAAGTTCTCTTCATAATCTAGTCTTAGCATCAAAAATCTGATTTTGAAAATGAATGATATTGATTTTTCTATTCAAGATTTTGTGCAAGGGTACCCATTGCAATCTTGACTTTCCGTAGTGTTGAGGGCTTTTGGAAATGAGCCTCAAGTACACTAGATCTTGGAGAAATAATCACATTCAAAATTCATTTAAAAAAATTGTAGAGTAGATTTTGAGAAGCTATGAACTAATTGGGATAATGCATGTTAGGCCCTCTAACCTCATATTTTTTTTGGTGACCAACTTTTTAGATTTGACTTGTAAAAAGAGGATTGAAAGGGTTCACATCACTTTTGCAGTTTTAATATCCTCATGATCAAACATTATAATCTTTCACTCCATAAGTGATATTGTTGTGTTTTCTTTTCCTATGTGATCTCTTACATATCTAGTTTGAATTTGTACAGTTACAATTCAAAAAAAATTGATACAACTTATCAAAATGTTGGCATTTTCTTCAATTGAGAGCAAATACCAAAAAAGTCAAAACAGGCCTTGGGCATTTAGGGGTTAAGTGTACATATGAGAGTAGTGTCCAAATAGTCCACATGCAATAGGCTTCCTTCTCTTTAAGGTAGAGACTTAATATAACAAACACCCCATAAAATGATACCATTAGGTATCCCATAATGGACAACAATTAGCTCTACTGTTGATTGAAAAAATATTTGATTGGTTCACACTTGATAGGCTCACACTTGATCAAGAAAAGTTTCAAAGCTAGTCATTTTAGGTGAACCTATGACACTCCTAAAAAACCACACTTCTTTGAATTTACTCTATATTGAATAAAAATCCAACATTTTGATAAGTGTTATCAATAATTTTTGAACTTTAACCATACAAATTCATATTATAGATGTTAGAGATGGTATAAGAAAAGAAAACACAACAATATCATTTATGGATTGAAAGATTATAATGTTTGATCACAAGGGTGTTAAAACTACGAAAGTGATTTGAAGCCTTTCAATCCTCTTTCCACATGTCAAATCAAAAAAATTGGTCACCAAAAACATATGGGGTTAAATGGCATAACATGGATAACCCCAATCAATTTGCAGTTTCTCAAAATCTACTCTACAATTTTTTTCATTGAATTTCTAATGTGATTTTTTCTCCAAGATCTAGTGTATTTGAGGCTCATTTCTCACGAGCCCTCAATACTAGAAAATCAAGATTTGCAATGGACACCCTTGCACGAAACATTGAATAGAAAAATCATAATCATTCATTTTCAAAATAGGATTCTTGATACTAAAATTAAGACTTTAAAAAGAATTTTCCTCAAATAAAAATTACTAAAAATAATAAATTGAATTAAAATTTATTAAACTTCAAAATATTTTCCACACCAAATTTTGGTACCTCGAGTATTTTGGGACAGTGTTCGTTTATAGGCATTTAAATGCCCAATTGCCTCAAAAATAAAATGGGTAGCTTCAAGCCTATGGAAAAAAAGGAGGGTAAATGTGTTAAAAAATGCCAGATTGTAATCATGGCTCTACACACCATTGTCACAATGTTTCCAAAACCTCATTTCCTCCATCATATAATGCTAGTACATACAAAAATTGCATACAAAAATTACATACTCAAAATTGCATACATGAAATTGGTCTCCTCTGATGCAAGCCCCCAAAATGAAGGAGCCAGGAAACTAAGAACCTTCTTGAAAGAAAGGCCACATAACCATTCATCCAAAAACAAAACAAAACAAGAAACAAACTGTTTTGGGGTTAAGTTTTCAGGCAAAGGTATACCTTCGCTTGTCACTTGTGAGGATTGTCAATGCATGTCATAGGGTGATTATGGCCTCATCACTAATGGAGTTCTCGTCAGGCAAGGCAAGGCCGTATTATTAAGCGAGTTCCTGTTTCTTGGTTACCGAAAAACTCAGGTGGAACTGACATTGATGACTTCCGAGCACATGCAAAGCTACTAAATAACTTCAGTTAGATATTTTTTTTGGATGAGTTAAGTTAAGGTACTGTTCCGCAATCAGTACAGTTAAGTACCTGTACTGCATTAGGATGTGCCACTTGTTTAATTTTGCAGTTTTGCTGGTGGCATGACATCTGCAGCAGAGCTTATTATAAAGTCGGATGTGCTGGCTTGGAGCAGGAGGGGTGTGTATGTGTGTGTGGAGGGGCGGGGGGGGTCTTGGAAAGAGGTTCTCAAGTCACTTAACTGACTCATCAATCAGCATTGACTTGGAACATGGGTGATAAGATAATTAAATCTTCAAAAGCATCCCATCCTTAACCTTTCTGCTAACTTATCAAGTCTTGGGTGGTTCTGGACAAGGCTTATTGAAGCAGGACTTGCAGAGAAATGTTGAAATTAACCCTGTGAGGTAGCTGCAGACACTAGTAAGTGTCTGATGGATTGATGGCAGAAAATCCTTATCTATTACTCCCTCTGTCCCAAAATGATTTTCCTCTTGGACAAAGTATTATGGATTAAGGCAAAAAATAACACTTTTTAAATGCATTTTGCATTGTAAGTAGGGTTTTTTGTTTTTGTTTTTGAAACATATGGCCTTCAACGACTGTAGCAAGGACTAACCTGACACTGCCATGATTTTGTAAACCATGGACTAATCCCCATCAGGAACAAGTGGAGGAAACAAACTTCCTTCCCATGCGAACAAAGCTCTCAAGGCGTGGGGAGCCCCCATGCAAGCAATGCTAGCATGGGGGGAGTTGAACCAGAAACCTCATGGGTTCTATGGATGCTCCTTTCACTTGACCATCACCTAGGGTAGTTTAGGGTTGTTGCGGACCATTGTATGTAGGGTTTGGTGCACTCCTAGTATTCTAGAAATTTTGAGTTTTAGAACACTTGTCAAAGTGTAGTTTGGGAATTTTGAAAAGTGGGATTTTTTAGGCATTTTCAAGGAGCACCATTGAGCACATAATTTTTGAGTGTGAGGTCGTTGTTTTCTAGTGACTTAGTATGGGCTTAAGACCATGTGTGGAACTTTGTACTACCTCCTAAAGATTTGTCTCCTTCAATCAGGAAACACTCAAAGAGATGCAAAAAATAAGCACAAAGAGTGTTGGTTGACATCTTCAATCTTTTCGTTTGTCTTTTGATTGATGATTGCATGGATGGAAGGGAGACTATTGCTTAGAGTTGTTTTGCTAGTCCTAAATTGCAATTAGAAGTCGAATTTGACCAATTCTCACGTCATAAAGTGCAACAGGAAGATCATTTTGGGACAAAAAATTGAGGCCAACAAGAAGATCATTTGGGGACGGGGGGAGTATATTAAGTACAAAGTGTCATGATTTGTGTCACAACCCATTGTCACAAATATGGTCACATTTTCATCCCAAAATGTTTCATTATGTCATCCCCAATGATTTTCTAGAAGACTTCAATTGGCTATTGAGTCCATATTCTCCTCCATTGCAACAAGTTTGTGCTAGGACTTATGTAAGAGAGAAGTGCAGATGTTCATCCTTGAAATTTTGTGAGGATAGGGGAGGTCTTGCTAATAGTATAAGGTAGGAGGTCCATAAAGTGCTCATCTAAGAGCTGAAACTAGAATTTGGGGAGATAAAACTTCTTGAAATATTTTCCAGTAAATTTCCCTTGAAAGAAAAATGGAATTGGCATCTAACCCAAGTCGTTTAATATTTTTTGGTGTTTTGTAGAATTAGTTATGAATTTTTGTAGTTGAAATGGCATAGGGCTCTAAAATCGCCCACCTCCTCAAATGTACACTATTTGTACATCATTGGTACAATGAAAAAGTAGCATGTTCAAACACTATACATTTACATAGGTGGGTAATTTTAGAGTATGTGTGCTTTTAGAACATCCTACCTTAGTTTGACCTTCAATAAGTGCTCTTGGATTTTTATGAAGCAAATGATTCATACTGTACTAAAAAGGATGATTTTGGTGGTGATCAAATCAATGTTATAGGGTCAAACTTCCATATCAAATTTTAAGAGGTTTGTTTCACTCTAAAATAATCACAAGATGATGTGTAACTTTTTATGACAAAAATAGGTAGGAGGTGTAAAAACTACCCATCCAAGAGTATAATTATTGGCTTAAGATCTCTTCTATGCACACAAAAGCATTTCTAACAATTTTATAGGGAAAGAATAAAAGGAGACACATCCATCACAATTAGATTCATATTTTTTTGACTTAAACTCAAGAAGATATGATTTTCTAAAGCTTGGAGCAATAGGATACCAATGAAGGCCACAGGTACTACAATTAAATGTCAAACAATTGTCCATCAATGGTGCAAATGAAGTTAAAAAATGAAGGCATGCAAACCTTAAACTTAAATAACATGATGCATGTAATGGCTAGGATAGCACAAAGTGCACCAACACTCATAGCTCTACATTACTTGCATTAAAGTTTTGTCTACTTCCAAATCAAACTGAGTCCCCAACCACTTATAAAACTATGCAACAATTTTTCATTCCTATGATATTAATTTATGGTGTAATAGTAGGAGCAATTTTGGGAGCATAGGTAGAATATGGACAAGCTACCTTAAGGGAGATGCCCCTATTTTTAACCCCTAAAGGACCATAAGGCCACCACATGGCTTCGGCAACTACAATTGTAGAAAATTTGGAATGTGAACCTCATCAATAGTCCATGACCAACAAAGAAACCTTAGATGATTTTTTTTGCTGAATTCATCGGTACAATCTGATCGAGAAATGATTGAGTGAGCAATTTTCTATGAATTTTTTGAGAATAAGAAAAGTACTCTGGGCTATCACTTCACAAGCTCATATCTTTTTTTCCACATCTCAAAATGATTTGAAAAAAATTGCACATCTAAATCATGATGATATGTACTTGTGGGAAAAAAAAAATCAAAGTTTTTGGATCACTTTTGAGCATTCTGATTTCAACATTTCAATTTCAGCCCATGTACAGAGTTCAACAAAATTGGATATCTTTCATCAATTTTGTCAACAGTGTCATTTTCTCAAAAATTGTGCGATTTTGTTGATCTTTTTTTCATAGGAAAGCTACATAAGTCTTCTTTCATTTCAACAGTGGCAATCATCAAAATCATATCACACATTTGAGAAATTATGCTTGTTACAAGAACTAGTCAAGAAAACAAGAGTTTTGGTCAAACACCCTTGGTCCTTTAGGGGTTAAGGCATGGATCTACTTCTATACACCTTTAATTCGACTAATTTTTAAGATTTCGAATATTAGAATAAATAATAAATAGAAGAAAAAACCTAAAATAAGTAGAAAATTCTGAAAATAAATGAAAATTTCAAGATAAAAAAAGAAATTATTTTTTGACATACATATTTATAATTTAAGTTGGTACTTGTGAGCAAAAGTTATGCCTACACAAAGCTCAAAGTAGTCAAGCATTGCTTGCAAAAATATTACAAAATTTTTGTCTATTTTTTATAGAATATATTTTTGTATATACATGGAATGATTTATTTATTTAATTTGAGTTATTGGTGTAAAAGTTATGGAGCACCTAGTTTTGCAGACAATGATTGCATTTTCTTGGATAAAAATATATGGGATCCATTTTGAACATAATTTCACAATTTTAGAAAAGAAACCTTACACAAAATTTAGTTTCTAGCACTCAACAAACCCTATATAATATTGATGGATACTCATCAAACTACTCACTCTAATCCAAACCTCTTTTTGCTCAAACAAATCACTTGAATTTCAATCCTCTCAATTTCTCCAATGACACTATTTTGTAAGAGAAAATAATTTCAATACATTGTGATTATTTGGTAATCAATGCGAGTGACTAAATCACAACCATAATTAAAGGCTCATAGAATCCTCCTGAACATGGAATCCAACAAAAATGGACTAGGAAAAAACAATTGACAAACCAAATTTAGAATGAATCTATTCCTATGAATAGGTAAGAACTTATTGAATTCATGTGAAGAACATGGGAAGGGGATATTTGGACATGCTTGAAGTTTTCACTTCATCAATCCTTCATGGAATGAATGGTGTAATTTGTGCCAAAGGTGGAAGTATTAGATGATAGACATGTACAAATGGGTCTCATATTCAATTCTTGGTGAGTCTCACTTTTCGTAGTGTGTAATACATTGGAAACATCAAGAAAAGTGAGACTCACTAGGAATTGAATATAAGCCCCATGTGATATCCATAAATTGCCAAATTCTTATTTTCTTTCAAAAATTTCAACATAAATATGTTTTCTATCTTGAAAATAGATTGCTTGATCTTTCCAATATACTAACAATTTCAGATTTCATGGATTTTGAGCTAGCAACAATAATTTCAAATCTTTGGTTTGTATGGGTTTCAACTTCAAAATAGAAAGTGTCTAAACTTATTGAAGGTGAGTGTCCTACCCCAACCATCTTCCAAAATACCAAATCTTCACATCACCGTTCATCTTCAGCTAGACTCATCTTTAATTAATCAATTCAAGTAGCTAGCAACTAGAGCAACTCGGTGTGGGGTAGTTTCTTGCAGTGTCAACTTTGGCAATGGCACTGGGAGAATTGTCGGGCGCCTCCTATCATGTAGGGTAATTATGAAGGGTTTTAGAGGTTTGTTGGTGATGTTTTTTGTTTTTATAAAAATAGAAATAGAAATGTTAGAACATTGGGCAGGTGATCAGGATAGATTTCCTTTATTTGCTGGATAGAGAAGTGAGGTGGGAAGGCACTTACCCAACCATTCTTCCTACAATGGTGACCAAGATTGTTGTTGCTACAAGTGTCCCCTCGATGTGTAATTTGGTGATATCTTTAATCTAATTGAACTCTGAAGCTTGGCTATTGTCCAAATTGAAAGTAATATGACATGGCTCAATGAATAAGGCAGAAGAGCCCATTGTGGTCAGATGACCCATAGTGAGTGGACACCTAGGGAATGACCCCATTATGGGGTTTTTCAATATGTGAGATTTGGGCCACAATGCATGTCTTACATGATAGCAATGGAGTAATTCATGACTTCATTAGGAACCTCTAACTTTTTAGTGTGAATTAATTTTAAGAATTGACTTTGTAGGCCTTCCATGTTAGAGAATATTATGATTGCTTTAGGTGAACAAGATGAGCTTCATGGATTCAAATTTTGTTGGTTCTGGGGTAGTCTTCAGACTCTTTTGCACCATGATGCATTGAACATTTGAGAAATTCATAGCAAATTCATACTTTTGTCAAAAAAATATAATTTCAATTGCTCTCAGTATTTTTCACTATTGCCTTTCTGTGGGAAAAAAATTGAAAAATTTCAGCAACAGCATGAGTCCAAACTCCTAATTCTGACCACAATGGGCTGTTTTACCTTACATAGTCACCATCTGAGGGCACAGGAATCAAATGCATCGTCTGAAGACACCTTGTGCATCGCAGGCTCAGGCTTTTACTCTTGTGCATTCTTCCAAGTGTTCTAAATTTGCATAAACCGGCATAACTTTTAGGATCCGCCCTCAACAAGGGAACTCACCTTTAGCGAGTCCTACACTGACTAGCTCCTGTCACTCAACACCAACTCATCTCTCTACTCACATTTTGAACACTGGATTTTATATTCTCACATAGTAAGAAGCATCTGATCTTAGCAGATTAGGTTTCTGTAACTAAAGTGATGTCTCCACTGCATTATGAAGCGTCAAGTTCGTTACATGGGCGTGATTCAGAGTACCCCAATCGTGGCATTCAATTAGACCAAGCTCTATAAACTAAGACGGGTAGACCTAGGGTTTTAGGGTAATAGGATCGACGCCTGGAAAGAGGCAAAGTCATGAATTTCTGGTGCCCAACTTAACGAAATTAAATGATTGACGTTCTGCTCTCCCCCAAATCAAACTCCATAAGATCGAATAAAATGCTGACGCAAACAGAGTCCCCAGCAGGCCTCTATACAGCAGGGACGACGTTGTACCTGGTTGTTGTTGATAACGGAACTTGGAACTGGAACTGAAGATGGAGCCGCCTCCAGGAGGTTGTTCACCTTATTCTTGATCCATGTCCGACCTCAGTTGCCCACGATATTCTTCATCCGAGAGATACGAAATGACCTGCACAAGAGTGTTGAGAAACGCGACACCAATGATCACATATCCGACGATTTCAGCTATGGTGGTCGTCATGTCTCGTAAAGCACCGAGTCTGGGTCGATTGAACTTCAAGCTGCACCAGGCGCGCCGCATGTTCAGCGATAATTAATCAACACAGGTTCAACAAAATATGTTCAAGCCACGTACAGATAAGCATGAGTGGCGCGCAGCGCATTTTGATCACTCGATCTGCAACCCAGTAAGTTTCTAGACAGTATTCTTAGAAAATCAAAGGGGTATAGTTACATGTTGAAATTATACCCCGGGGTAACGCCCTCCCGATCTCCCTGTGACGCTGAGACATCGATAACTCAGCAGAACGTGGAAGAAGAAACAACCCGACCTTCCATCCCTCAATTTACCCGCATCAATGGATCGAAATCAAAATGATCACGTGCACCGAGGGACGAGTTTTCGAGAGATATCCCAGCTCGTACAGACAATTTTGCCTCGCAGCTCAGGACTGTCAGGAGTGAGGAGAATGCAAGTTGACACGTACAAAATTTGTCAGATGCAAGACTTTCAACAAACAATTTCACCACCTAAGTTAATAACGTATTAAATTCATTGCCTGAGCAGACAGTACTGCACACTATTACAGTCAGCCCTCCGTAAGTGTTAGGGTCGGCGCGGAGAATACTATAAAACATGTACAGTGACCTTCAAAACTGTCCCTGTGTTTTTTTAATTTCATAAGTAAGCTTACTTATCCTCTGCAATGATATTCCGTCTCATATTGGGTTCCCGGTGATAAAATTCCCGGTGAGTCTCACTTTTCCTGGTGTTGCTAGTGTATCAAGCACCGGGAAAAGTGAGACTCTCAAGGAATTTCAACACCGGGAACCCAATATGAGTTTCCTCCGAAAAATAAAAGAAGTTTGGTGAGTCACCCAAATGTGATAATCTTTTGGACTGACAATGGTGCCATAATCTATATTCAGTAAGCTTTCTACATGACACTTGTCATGTAATTAACCACTTGTCTCTTTCTGCATGTGCCTGGGCTGATTGTTTTTGTTCATCTTCTTCAATGGGACAGTTTTGAAAGCCCATGTGAGTGAACCGTGCATGAAAATGAAAGTGTATGTTAGATCGACTTTGGTCATTGTGGATTGCTCCATATCTGTTCTATTGCGTGTTAAACCATTTCTGTCTCGAGCTCTCTGATTGTGTTCAACCTTACAAGGAAAGATGAAGGAAAGATGATGAGACCATTGTCAAAAGGAAAGCAAAACGATGTACTTTCTATTATCTGGAAAGGTTCTAGTGTGGGAGATGTAACCTAGTGTTCTCTATAAGCAACCTCTAACATAGACATACATTTTTCTATTTTCAATGTAACTACCAGTAGTGTGCGTTTAAGGAGATGGTTGCTTTAGTGACCACTGAGTTTCAACTTCAAAAATTCGCAACTGATTCCTAGAAGGTCCAAAAAATATGAAACAACTTGAATTAGATGCCAATTCCATTTTCCTTCCTACGAAATTTTATTGAAAATTGTTACTTTCAAGGAATTTAGCTTCCCCCAAATGCAATCAGCTCTTAAAAGGTTGGTTTTAGAGCACACTACCTTAGCAAAGACTTCAAATGTAAGGAAATCAAGCCTACAGAGGCTCCGCAAGAAGCATTTAAATTCTGGATGCAAAACTCTTAGTTGTAGGTAGACCGCCCAAGATGATGATTCGTCAGTCATATTGTACATTCTCTGCTTGCGAGCCATATAATCTCGAAAAGCCATAATTAAAATTCGAATTTCGAATTTTCGATAGACCGCATGTCTACCCCATCCAAAAACAAGCCCCGCCTGCTCGCAGATGCACAACATAAAACACCAGGGACATATATTTGACTCACGCCTCACGCATCGCCTGCTCCTTGGGTTCACTGAGCTCGAAACACTGGCGGCTCTGTTGCTTCAACCACGAGACACGAGTACCAACGTCGCATAGTTCGTTCTTCCAGACGGGTGTTTGCTTCGGGCGTTTGCTTCTGTCCCACAGTCACAACATCGTGCAACCTGGCGGGAACAACAGCATACAAGTCTTCCATGCATACCACGAGCTCCACATTGTCGACGACACCCATGTCAACGCTAGATGAATATTTGGGGTACGGACTCAGGACCGGCAAGTGGAGACGATGCCACGTCCCAGCTTCTGCGTCGACATCGAACAGGCAGAGAACACCAGCAGGAGTTGGGTCGGAGATGGGGTCCATTCGCAAGGCAGCGAAGCCTGCGTTCGCTTTGGCAAGCTGCTGGTGGTTTATTTGAATGTCTGCTAAGTAGATAAGCCTACTCACACATGCGGTTGTATCTTCGACACCATGGACGACTCTCCTGGAATCGCGGACAGTTCCAACTGTTGGTCGTGGACTTATAAACCGCCGCAAAGTTCTTGAGAAGCTAAATCACTTGGTTACTGTTGGCCTCATCGTCGACCACCATGCGCACTTGCACGCTGTGATAATACACAAGTCGCCATGACTTCCACCCACACACAGGAAACTCATATTGGGTTCCGGGTGTTAAAATTCCCGGTGAGTCTCACTTTTCCCGGTGGGTGATACACTGGGAACACCGGGGAAAGTGTGACTCACCGGGAACCCAATATGAGTTTCCTGTGCCATGTCCTCACAATTCGCTGTATGCTGTACTCATTTGTCAGTGGGTTGCACACCAGCAGACGAGTCCAGCTAGGATCCGACAAATTCTCCCAATGCTCAAATCCATTCGCGGTGCGCCATTCCGGAGCTGAGGGTCGGGAACGTTGGTTTCGGCTACACGCTTGTTCAGCTGAGGGCTGTGGCGTCTCGGGATCATCTCTTTCCTTCTCCCGGTCCAAATAAGGAGCAGAGTAGTAGACCACGTGCACTGGCATGCAATAAAGTGGTAGAGCACAAAGTTGGCACAGCGCCAGTCTTGCCGCAGGTCATGGGAGGAAGGGTGAGCGCCCTTTCAGTAATCGCGTGATGGGCACTCGCGTTCGAAAATCCGAACCATGTCCACCAGCCCTCGGGATGTAAAATTTCCCCGGGCTTGGGGATCCACCTCTTGGTGATGATCTGGAAGTACCAATCACGGGTGTCGTCCAGCCCACGCGCGAGCCTTTGCGCTGCGTGCGTTTTGCGTTGTGGCTGGGATTCTACACTGACCATCTTTGGCAGTTGAGCTGAATGAGATGGCGGGCCGGGAGGAGGGGCATCTGGTGCCACACCGTCACCTCGCCGATGGTGGCCAAATCAGCTTCCGAATGAGCCTGCTCATGAGCTGGGTCAGTCATGGTGAGGTCGATGGTCGAAATATCTGCAACTTGACACACGGAATGAACATTGATCAATTCAAGCACGTCACGTCTGATTAGGTCGAATTCCGTATTTTCATGTAGGGTTTTGGAAACAAGCGAATCCAAGCGGAACTGCAACGACATTGACACAAGTTAATTACGTACTCAGCATTCTCGATCTATGTCCTTGACAAATCAATGTTTAGTTCTAGGAAAGGCTTAGTAGAGATTAGAGAATATGATCGCAGTATTTCTAAAGTCTAAAATCTTGCTAGGGTTCGCATTTTCAGTAACAGTCGACTATTGCATCATTCTTTGGTGTCTTTCTGACTTGAAGCAGCATTTTTCCACAAACTCTACCCGGAGTCAAGAAAAGCATGAGAGTTCTTGAGACTCAAGCATGTTACTTCAGTGATCCGGGAACCTGCAGCGTGCTAGCTGACAACCGTCAGTAATTGAAAAGCAATCGGAAAGAAGCAGTTACTGTAGATTGAAGAATTGATGCAGAGATCGAATAAGCTGTAGCATGCAGCCGGGCACACAGCTCAGAACACATGTAACTCAAACGAAGAGAAAACTAGTAACAGGCAACATATGCGCATGCAATCCTGAAAAGCTTGTACTAGCTAGGCTGTAAGATCAATTGCACATTACCTGACAGAAGTAGTTCGCTGCAGCAAGGTATCTCGAAAGGGAAGAGCAGGCTCAATATCTCCGCTGTAGTTTCATCGAATTCCTTTCGGCTGTACAGTTGTTGCCGTTGCTGGCTGTCGAGCGCCTGCCTTTTTTTTTATAAAAGTCTCAGGCTTCATTTGCGTCAAACATGTTGTCGGACACAGTTCTTTCCTGCAATTCTCTCTCCGGTGAGCATGCTCTTCTCACAGGATTGCTAGCTAGCATGGATTTCTCTCATATTGTAAGAATTGTTGTTACTATCAAGTGATCGATCGTTAATTTTACGCATTTTTTAACGTACCTTAGGTGCTAAGGCTTCATGATTTTTTGTCGTCCTGCTTCTTGTTGCTGAAGAAGTTCTACACACTGTGCTGGATTGCAAATTGCGAGGGAGAAAGAAAATATTTTTTTGGCAGCGTCAACTGTCCCTACATATCAGAAAGTAGGGAGAATTTGCTTTTGCCCACATGAGTAATGGACTGAAATTATGGAATTATTTTCAAGAATATGATGGGACGGGCTAATCTCTCACTAGTTACGTGAAAGGCTGACCGGGCAAGAGTTTTACAGCATGGCATGTATGATATGAAAATGAATGGTTCACCAATCTAATAACCCCTAAAAGACAGTCACATTTCAGAGAGAAATTGTGAAAAACTGCCACTTTTTATGGGCAGTGAGAAAAAAATGAAAAAAAAGGTTTGTTCCTAAATTCAACCATACAAATTTGTAATAGAATACTATGGGAATGTGTGAAAAAAAATTCAAAAACTTTGACTATACAGACTGAAAGATTATAATGATTGAAGTTAGAAAAATTAAATTTTTCCACCTTTCTTGATAGGGCCAAAAAACTTTTAACTTCTAGAGTGAGATTTTTATACTACATGTGGTTGTTGTTTTTGGTATTTGCATCTTGTATCATGTAAGTTACATATCTACTAAATATTAGAAGTAGAAGAAGAGTTTTGCATGTCCTGTCTAAACATTAGAGGACATTTGAGGGCTCCAGAGCCCGTTCCAGGGCTGTTTCCTGCATTGTTCCCTGTGCTGCCAGAAATTGGGAACCAGCCCATAATGGGCTGAATTTCCGAATTTTTGAAAAAATAAAAATAAAATTTTTTTCCTCAAATTTCTTAGAAAGTACTTATAAACTTAAAACTGAATTAAAAAAATATTTTTAAAATAAAAATAAAATATTATTTTGTGACATGGTAGTGATTGTGCCACGTCATACTCATGTTGTGGCAAGTTACTAGAGCTTAGGAACTCAAAATAACTCATGGACTCTTGGAGCCCTCAAATTTCATCTAATGGCAGTCCACACTGCTCAAGTTGCCCCCCAAAGTTCAGGGCAATGTAACTATGATTTGGGCATCTAATTGGAGAAAAAATGGCATATTCCCATTTAGGAGGCACATGTTCACACCTTATGTCAAAATTTCGCGAACATTCAACCCAAATTGGTTTTATGCATAAGTACTCAAGATCTCTTGTATACATTGAATGGTCACTTCACCTTTAGGGATTAATTAACCACACAATGCTAGAAGAAGCCGACCCATTTTTTCAATCACCCCCTCATTTTGGATTTTTAGTAGTGTAGGTTGCTCTCTTTCTATACAGGTAGAGATGAATAGTAATCAGTTTTGGCACATGGCACAGTTCCTGCTACATTATGATTGGCTACAAGTCTCTTGATATTGCAACCAACCTTTGGTCAATTTTTTTTTCCACCCCTTGGTTGGAAATAGGAAGACCTATCACCTATATGACTATTATGGGTCAAACATAATCTTTAGCTAAAAAATTCATGGAAATTATGTTCAAAGAAAAAAAAATCTAAAAAGTTAATGGAATTCCTCTAAACTCTATTTTTATACATGGGAAAAATTCAGCACTCAAGAATTTCCATGCTTCACATACGTGTAATTGCTTAAGTATTTGGAAATGGATCAACTATTCCATAGTTTGCTAACAATCAATCACTAGAAGAAAGTGAGGGGTTTTGGGACTACCAAAAGCAATTGGTTTTGAGTTGCATAGGACATTTTGCAACTAGTGTTAATTTGGAGCCTCTAGTTGCAGTGCACAAGTTGCATGTAAGATTGTAGTTGCAAGTTGCGGCAACCTACTTGGAACTTCATGAATGAACTTTTCTAACATGATTGCTTATGTGATATTTGCTGCCACGTGAAGTCAATCACTCAATTGAAGAGTGTGCAACTTATTGCCAACTCATTAGCAACTAATGTATGACTTGTTTACAACTCATTTGTGACTTCATTGCGACTTGTCTATGACTCATTTGCAACATGTCCATGACTTGTAGATTTTGAAATTTTAATCTCAATGATTCATAGATTTGTAGATTTTAGATCTAATTTTTTTTTAATTTCAGAAATCCTAATATTGGTATTTAATAGATTTCATTGGATTCGAAAATTCTACAATTTCATAGGTTTTAAAAATATTTGGATTTTAAATATTTTCAGATTTCTATAGAATGTGAAATCTACAAATTGTTGAAATCTACACACTGTAGAAATCTTTGAATTCTATTGGCAGAATTCATTACATTCCCTAGAAGAAATTCATGTTCATCTACCTGATGTGTTTTTGTTAAATAACACAAAACTGTGTTGAAAAAAACACAATTTAGCAATATTTTAGTCATGATTATACAAATCTGCATTATTTCCAACACAATTTTATACTACTTAACAAAAACATATCAAATAGATGAATGTTGATTTTTTCTAGTAATTAGAATAAAACAACTTAAATGTCTTATATGTCCAACCTAATGGTACTCTTCACAATTGATATGGTACAATTGATACAAGACAATTAGGAAATGACTTTGGAAATGACTAAAAAATGACTAATAAACAACTCTAATACAACTAGAAAATGACTAGGAATTGACTAAAAAACAACTAAAAATTGACCAAAAATCAACTAGCCTCATTTTACAATTGTAGTTGTTTTCTAGTCTTTTTTTGCTACAGCAGATTGACACAATGGATTCCTCAAAGCATAGATTTGTCCACATCGACAACTATGATGAATATTAGATGAAGAATAATTCACATTCATTCTAAATTTGAACTCTGTTACAACTCTCGTTATCTTACACTTCATTCTATGACTGCTATGCAACTAAAATAATGTATTCACTTCATTCTACAACTACTTTGCAACTAAACATTGTACCATTGATGTATAAAAATGACGTAAGGATTTGATGCAAATAGAGAGGGCTATAGTTGCAGAATAGTTGTATAGGACACTTAGTGGCATTTCAATTGGTTGTGGCAAACACATTTTTCTTCTAATGAATAGATAATAAACCTTGGATGGTGAAGCATTAAAATATTGCAAGGGTTGTCATCATGAAAGTGAATATGAACGTAAGTGGCTATAGTAGTGTATTCTTAAAGCACCCACCTTCTTCAAATCCACCCTATAATTAGGTATTAAATGGACATAAGGTGGTTCTAAAATGGCTCTTTGATAGACAAGAAATGGATTGAGCATGAAGTAGGGGCACAATCAAATATGTCAAATTATGTTGTATGCCTCTAGTATGGATAGGTTTAATATATGTTGCAGTCCATTTTGAAATTTAGTGACAAATGTGCATTTATTTATTTAAAATAAAGGCTAGCCAAACAACTACCTTGTTATAAAGAAGGCAAGATCTACAAAATTGAATTGATACAAACATGGCCCCTTTAAGGTTGCCATTGGTTGCATTAACGACCTTCACTTGTTCTTTACTACAAGTCAACATGCTACTTTTCAAACTATATGTGTGCATTTTACCACACTTACTATCAAAAATAGGTACCTAGAGTTGACATCTTTGAAAAATCATAACTAATTAAATACAGCTTAGAAATTCTGAAACCACTTCTGTTGTATGCCGCTTCTTCTCATCTTTCTCTAAAAAATAAGCAAAAAAATTCTGCATACAGAAGCCCATGAGAAAGGTGGACCAGCCCTTAAGTGGACACTTTTAGAGCATCCTACCATAAGCCAAATTCTGTTTTTTAGAGGTTTTCTAGCATCTTTGTTTGTTGATTTCTATTGCCCTACATAATACAGAGAGTTTTCATTTCTTGTTACCATGCTCACTACTTATCTGATTTAGTGTTGCTTCTTCCCATAGCAAGGCCATTTTGTCACAACTTTGAACACCATCTATACAACAAAAAGCAGAACACATTGCACATACAATTGACAAACCCTTTTATGATTTTTAAAAAAATATCCATGAGCTCAAAAAATATGCATGAGGCATGAATGGAGAACTCATTGAAGATCTGCCATTCCAATCAACTTCACACTTATCCTGGTCAAACCTTATAACATTCCCATCTTAGTTCTGTTCTCAAATCAGAATTCACACTCACAAAGTGCAAGACACTCTCCTCAAAATCCATCTGCTACATCATGCATCCCATCTTAGTACTGTGAAATGGGCCTTATATTTTGTGTTGAACAACATTATTAACACTGCAATCATATGAGAAGTTGGAGTCATCTCTGAAGCAAATGCAGACCTTGGATATTCAACCTCTTTCAGATTGCTGTATTGTTCCAAATTCAGGAAAATTCAATAGAATGCAAAAACACCAAAGTAAACACATCAAGGACAAAGCTACAGATTCAAAAAGCTTGCCCCCTCACTTGCGCCAAAAAATATAAACTATAAAAAAAAAACACTATGGTATCACTACCTTGATTTGGGGCACCACCCAAACATTTTTCCACTAGTTTAGAATACATTAAGTACACCCCTGTGATCCGGCCAGGAATTTGCAAAGTATCTGGTGAGCCCTTGAGACTGCATGAGAACTGGAAAGAACAATAAATACCACCTTTGCCGGTACTTAAATCTCGAAGCACACCTTCTTGAAGTTTTCATAAGCACCAACATCACTGCCACATGTACAATGATCGTAAACTGCTTGCAATAAAAGAACCGAAGAAATAACGAGATAAATAGTAAAACAAAATCTTTATCTATCTATCTTTATGTGTACGTAATATCAAGCTCCTACAAAGGAATTCGTGAAATTGATACCGTATTATTCTTTCTCAATTTCAATTCGGGAAAGTCAGAACAATGCAGTAACCTGAAGACTTTCCATTCCATTTCATGAATTTTTCTTTCAAAATACTTCAGCAGACGGATACCGGTAATCCGGAAACTAGGATCCATTACAATGGTTGCAGTCTTTCCTTCAATTACATCACAAGTTGCACGCATGGAATGGAAATTAGCCGCCATACCTGAAAAGGATGTGTGTCTCAAGCTTGTCAAAAAGGCCCAGAATGTCACAACGTGAACAAACACGACTCTAAATAACAAATTTTCCTGTTACTTATTTCCATATCTACATGTCAAGTTCATAAACTCCTAGCACTCCCAATGTCATCATAAATTGATTAGACTCTTAGTATGAATGCAACAAAAATAGAATCGACATTTAAATAAGGGAAACTGCTTCGATTACTTTGCTAATTCCAGAGCTCTTAGACCAGTCTGAACCTGTAACTAATCGCTTCATTCTATGTCTGACTCAGACCTATCCAGTACCAGAATGACACCCAAAGTCCGAGCATTCAACAGGGACTCAAACCTGAAACTTTTGCAGGAGTATCTTTGGGCTTTCAAACTGGACCTAGATAAACAAATGTCAGGTAAGTTAATAAGAGGAAGTTGGACACAGTTAATCTTTCTGTGCCGAAACTGCAACAAGTTTGGGAGTCCTATTCCAAGCAATTATGTAACCTGCTACTAATTTGAGGAAATCACGAGGCGCCAGTGGTAACAGAAGCAAGAAGTTGTATATAACAACCAAATGAAGTTGGACCATACTCAAAATCACCAAACAAGCTTCAACCATCTCTCATTGGAAAGAGATTGTCACACCAACACCTAAAAATCTCTAATAAACCCTCTCTGCAAAAATGCACGCGTACTCGAATATCTCAAATCTGTACGCACCGCTTCAATCAACTAATTGTAGAACTGAAACTATCGCAAACTGGATTTCTAGGCATACAACTTCTAATGGAGCTAAACAGGCAGAAAGGCGAATGTATGGATTGCATAGCGCGTTGACAAACATGGAGCTGCAAAGGACAAGACGTCAGGGAGCTCTTGAGCAATCTGCAAATTTAGCGCTTGGAGAAAGTATTAAGCATAGAATATTGTGTCAACCCAACAACCAACTGCTGAAGCGAAGCTCTTATCATGGAATTTTTTTACTAACTTAGCAGATGGTGGTCTCCTGGCCATATTGGTGTTTAAGGGGCCTATACTATTGAAGTCCTTATTCAATTACAATCATGTGTCAAGCCATTTCTTTTAATTTGGTAGAAGCACGTTCTCTACAGTCAGATTCTTGCTTTCGACTTGCAAGATGAATTCAAAACGCTGGGTCTTTCTAGAAGGGGAATGTACGCTTTCACCCAGTCCGAATTCAGCACCAATCAACAACTACAATTACAATATGCACCAAACAGGCAGGCACTGCGAATCAGAAGAAAGCTCTGAATATCGGTAATAACTCAACGGCAAGATTAATCAAAACGAAGCTAAGATTTCGGAGCGAATGGAAGACATTAAGGGAGGACTTCCACGCACCTAGAATCGGCCAAACATTGCATAAAGGACATGAGAAAATTGGAGTCCTACATGGAAGAGTGCAAAAGTTGCAAGAGGATCATCGGAATGGTTGCTTGGTGGCATAGTTTTGGAGGTAGGCTCATGAAAAGCGGGGAGAGGCAAGTCTATGACTTCTAAAAAACTATGCAGTATTTTTTAACATCGAGTTTGATCCTTTTTGGTTGTTTTTAGATTGACAAGAAGGCAAAGTTACTCTGAAAATGTAGTCTCTCCCTAATCATGTAGAATTGAAAGCATCGTGAAACTTGGCAAGGGCAATTCAGATTTTGAAAAACTAGGAAATTCATTTCCGTTTCAGATACAACATGGAAGTTTGCTCTACGAAGTAAGAAAATTCAACCCACAGCCATTGAATGCCTTTCTCTAATCTCTTCTCGTCATTGCAACAATCAACGTATCCCAATCCAAGAACTCCAGGTTTGATTTGTTCTTCAGGAGGCTGAAAAAAGACGCGGTGACCTAAGAGAATATCAAATACATCCAGCAATCACCAGCAAGGACCAAACATCAATTTCACAACATCTCCCTCCCTACTCGAGAGTAAGTTAGTTCTACGAGAAGTTGGACATTGCTCCATCAACCTCTGTTTCGGCAACTTCCACAGTTTTGTCCTGCATCTTTCCTGAGCTGCAAAACAGACGTCATACCTCTTTTAACCCTAAACTTCCAGAGGATGAACAATAATCACATTCTCGAACAGTATTACATGCCTGGATAATAACTTAAGTCCTACAAAAATGATCTATAACATTTTCTCTTGCAAACTTCAAAAAAGTTGGGGAGTCGTATAATACTGTCCAAGAAGCATGAATGAAATTGACATCTAAAAATCTTCGAAGCGGAGGAGGGGCTCAAAATTGGAAGAAAAGGGGCATTGGGAGAATTGAACTCCCGACCTCTTGCACCCTAAGCAAGAATCATGCCACTAGACCAAATGCCCATTTCCAGATGCTACACTTTCTCGGCTCTCTTCCGCCATTTCCGGATGAGGAGATGCTCTCAGATTTCCGGCAACTGTATCTGTTATTCATCTGCAGAACACGTGGCAGATAGCCCCCGAAAATCCCACAAAATTCCTCAAAATAAAATGAAATGTTATTTCCAAACGGAGTTTCCAACGCCTTCTAAAATCACGCCGAAAGCCCGGCATTCATCGGCACGAGCCAGGCCGCCTGCCCATTCAAACCTGACAATGCTGGCGAGTCAGAGGTCGTGAAAACGAGCAGCACTGCTGCAGCAGTTTGAAATTTGAAACCGCCGAGCTTTGGACTTTCAGTTGGACTTTGGACTTTGGAGTACTCTCTGATTGCAGTTCAGTGAAAGTGTGAAACCAATAATAATGAAGGAAAGGGTGTACTTCAGTACTTGTTTTTTGTTTTTTTTGTTTTTTTCTGTCAATTGCCTGAAGTCTCTTCGACTTGAGTAAAAAATAAGAATGGTGTGACTGTGTGAGGCTTTGTCCAAGGTGAACAACAATATTGATTTATTGATAGTGGATAGTAGGGAAATTAACTCCTAAAGGACCAACAAGTTCACTTGGGACTTTTTGAGAATTTGGATAGGCTGTACTAACTTCGTAATTCGTACTCCCTCTGTCCCAAAATGATCTTGCAGTCCCGCTTTATTTTTTTGTCCCAAAATGATCTTCCAAGAGCACGTTCAAATATGGAAGGAAGGAGGCTAGGGGCTTAGGGGTTGGAGGCAATTCCAATAGGGATGAAAAGAAACTCCAATCAGAAATCTTGATTCAAAGCAAGAATTGTTGAGATTATTCCCCCATGATGTCATCCATTACTGATGTGGTCATGGATCAAGTTAAAATTGACAAGTCAATAGCCACAAGGTCTTGGGTGATAAGGTGAGAGATCAAGCCTTCGGCCACAAATGTTGGCTTCCAAACATTTGTATTGTTGTAGAGAAACTAACCAATTGGGTACTCATCTTGGTTCACAAAATTTGTGCAATTGTGTGTTTATCAGTGCTCCTCGAGAAACACCTCAAAAATCCTACTTTGAGTACTCTAAAACTATATTTTGGAAAGGGCTTAGGAACTCAAAGTTTTAGGATGATAGAAGTGCCCCAAACTCTACTTTAAACTCAATTTTTTTTGAAAAAATGTTATTATCAACCTTCATTAGTCTTAATCTGAAACATTTTGTACAACAAGAAGATCAGTTTGGGACAAAGGGAGTAATTCTTGCATGAATTTTTAATTATGGATGCTATTCATCATAATTACATGTGAAGCTTTGTTTCATGTTATTTTGATAAGTATTGCAAAATTTAGAAGGATTTTTTCAATTTCAATGTTGAAATGTGCAACAAAAAATATATTCTAAAAATCTATTAATTATTTTTTAGGGATTTTAAATTTTGATACTTACTCAAAAACATTTGAACCATTGAAATCCAAATAATGAATAAAAGTTATGAAGAATTTTATTTTGTAGGCAATGAAGGTAGAAAAAACATATGGAGTTGTCTTTCACTCTTGATTTTGAAATTTTAAAAATAAAAATAAAAATAAAGGATATTAATTGTTTACTAGAACATTCTCCCTATTGGAATTAGCAATTCTCAAATTCTTCCAAAAGTTATTAGCATGTTAGTTTCATCTTTCATACAAAAAACACCTTCCACTTTACAATTTTTTTAAAAATGAATATGAGAGTTTTTTTGGTTAAATTCTTTTATATGTATATTCTCAACCCATTTTTCAAATTTTGGACTAAAATGCACAAGTTATGGGACATACATTCTTTTTTTCTAAACATGTTGAAAGACAAAATTTCACCTTTTGGAACGGCTAGAAAAGCCTATATTTTGAAGTTTAGGCACGTTGAACTTGCAATTGGTGGAGAGTATTCACCCTAAAATTTTGGGACAATGTACTTGAACAAGTTAACCAATGGATCTTACAATTGGATTTATTAAAGATAAATAAATATTGATGATGATTTTGACCTTGCTTTAGGGATGATTATTTCAAAGCAATTTTGGGCCTGTAAACATGAAAGAATTTTAGGGGTTAAACAAAGAAAATCTTGAATCAATGATATGAAAGCAAAAATAAAAATATAATAATTTTTGAATTTTAAAAATTGGACCTCCTAGTCAAATAGGGAAGGAGCATAACCAATCAAACCCTTATAGCTCCCACTTTGTCACTTGGGACTCATTATTTTTGTTTTTTCTGTTTAACAATTTAAGTTAAGTTTTATATGACAAAATCTCCTAAAAGAGTGTAAAATCAAAATAATTATGTTACATGCCAATATAAAATTTGCTCCAAAATAGAATAGAATACCTAAAATTCTACATATATATTGGTTAGAAATCAAATAGTAGTGAAAGTTTTGAATGATTTGTGAATATTGCTCAAGATGCCTAAACCTACTCCACATGTAACAAATCTTGGCTAAAATGATTCAAGGGAACCCCTTGGAGATTACCAACTCATTTTCCAAAGATAGGTTTTAGTTTCTTAGTTGTTTCAAGAAATAGTAGAACCCCCAATTGTTAAGTTCCAAATTTTAAAAAGTCAAGAGAGACCACAAAAAAGCATCTATGATGAAAGTAAGGTGCTCAAGAATTGAAATCATGTGAGATATCCAATGGCAAAATTAGTTTGCTAAAATTCCTCTTGGTATGAAAGATTCTTTTGTTACTATTAATTATAGGAGATAGTGGGGTTTTCATCTCTTTCTTCGAAGGTGTAGAATCAAAATCTAAACCTATACATCTTCTACAAAATTCCATGAGAGGTTTTGTAAAAAAAAGTTTCTAGAATCTTTTGAATTACAAAAGATCTTCTTCCAAATAGCCAACCTCTGAAACCAACTACGAAAAATTCTTAGAAATTACTTATGTTGTAGTAAAGTCTCACTAAAAATTAGGATAATCTATTTTATGCTAATAATGTGCTTTAACAAGACAAACATGAATGAAACATATATTGGGAAGGGCTCAACTAGTTTTTTCTTTTCATTTTCATTGGTTTACAATATACAAAATAAAGGCTTAAGCCTACTATTGCTTGGTATATTTTGGCACTTTTTATTTTTTATTTTCTCATTGATACCATATTATAACATAAGCATCCCTCAATATAGGGGGGTTTAAAAGGTAATCCTTTCTTAGACATTCATCCATCATTTATTTTCATTCATCTATAATATGATCTATAATTAGTAAATTTTGGACACAAATTTGGAAAATATTGAAATTTTTGCAAGTGTATTTAGTGATTTCATTTGAACTTTTTTAGTGCAAAATTTTTTAGTATCAAAATTACTTATGATTTTTTCATATTTTTGCTTGAGATGAAAATTGCAACAAAGTTTTTTTGGAGTAAAAATTCTTTCAAAAGTAATTTACTAAAAATGTAAGGAAATATTTGGTGATATAGTACACATTTTTTGATTAATGAATCAATTTCATTCAGAATTTGCACATACCATTTAGGTGCATGGATGTTAACAACTTCATCATCGTTATAAAGATTGTTTATGCATTTGCACACAACAAGTAAAATTGTGAATATCTATAATTGTCAATCTCTAGAAATGGCACATGTAAGTTTGAACCAAGAAATGTCACTCAAATCTATATGTAGTTTACAAAAAATGCAACACAATCATAACTTAAAAACTCATAAGAGCCCAATGCTAAATTTTAATGCACTAAAAAATAATATTTAAAAAATTTAGAACTTATTCATACAATGTCCAAATAATGCATACTAAAACACATTAGAACACTCTTTCATTTACCAATAAAATTTAGTATTGTGTAGTAGTAAATACAATCAATTGGTTGCTTTTAGGGATGTTTATAGATGCACTCATGAGTTAATTCAATTTTATATAGAAAGAGTCATTGATTGGCAGGAGAGAGATATGAATTGCACAAGGCGGGAATCGGAGAGAATTTGTGGACTAGGAAATTGTAACACTAGGGTTCCCACTGGGAGGGGGGGAGTACAAGGGTCCTCCAAGGTTAGTTAACTCCTAAAGTTTCATTGTCCCCTTAAGGAACAAAATGGATTTCGGTTGGCTCCTCCGATCTCAATATTCCTCACAATTTTTTGAAACTTTTTGTGAAGATAGAAAAATACATTAGCTTTGTGAAAATCTATATTTTTATTTCAACCAATGCCTAGGAGCAAAAGTTATGGTACAAAATTCCTTTTTTGAGGTGTACGGTGCCAAACAAAACATACAAAAAAATAAATTTTTAAATAAATTTTTTTCATAGAATGACAAATAAAATTAAGTATAAATTTGAAATGTTTTCATTCAAACAACCATAACACTCCGGACCTCTCGCCTATGTGACAAGCTCCTAGCTAAGTCGAATAAGTTCATCCACAAATTCGAGCATACTTGGCTTCGCACTTCGTTATTTGGTTCTAGACAAGGAAGGGTTATTACTTGGCATCTTAAGAAGCCCGCTTGCGGTCTCTTTGTGTAAAATAACATTCTTTGTGGCTTCCTGGTTGTTGTACATGTTATTTCTCTCCAGGGCTTGGCCCTCGGCTTTCCACCTTTTGTTCTTGATCTTATTGGAATAAACTCCGGGTTTCAAAAAAAAATTACACAAACAACAATGGGCAAAGTCCAAAAATGGATATATAAAAATTGTAGTGTATGATATATTGTTCATTCCCATGGAATTTTGAAGAAAAAATTAGTTGTGATTTGAAAGAAAATGAATTTCAAAGTTAGCAATGTCTAAAACTCACTTTTGTTCACCATTTTGGGAATTACTTCATCTTTTTTTTAGTTTTTTCTTAGATCTCCCAAAAACTCTTTCTACCTTGGCAAGGTGATGTACATCATTTCAAATTGTTGTACACAAAAAATGAAGGAAATTGAAAATTTTTGTATCAATTATATACATCATGAACTCCAGTTTTTGGACCCAAAAAATTGATTCTAAAAATGCATTATATGGCTGTAAAATACAAATTGAACCCATTTCCCTATTCAACAAATATTTCAAATGTAAGGCATTAAGATATAGCAATGGTCCATGTTGCAACCTATACTCTTACTACGATGGCAAATGCAATCCAATGCTTTCGATTCCAAAAAAAGAATTCAAATATTGTGAGAACCAATATCATTTGCATGTTTATCAAATTGTTGATATTTTGAATCCTATAATTGTCAAATTCCTTCAATTTTTGTGTACAACAATTTGACATGATGTATACCAACATGCCAAGGTGCAAAGTGTTTAGACATGGCTACGTTTGAAACTAATTTTCTTTCAAATCACAACTAACTTTTTCTTCAAACTTCCATGGGAATGTGTAGTATGTCACACACTATGATTTTCGTATATCCATTTGCGGACTTTGTTCATAGATTCTTATGTTATAGTTGTTTGAATTAAAATGTTTCAAATTTGTACTTAGTTTTGTTTGCCACTGTTGATTATAATTTTATCTACATTGGAAGCTTCGATACATTCTATTTGGATTTGTTATGTGAAAATTATAAACAATCTTATTTTGGGGGCAATTAGGGCATCTTCTTGAAAAAAATAAGTTGTAGGATTTGTTTTTGAAGTCAATTTTCACAATTTGAAAAAAAAAAGTTTCACAAGGTTAGGATCTCTTGCAAGAATAGTATCACCATTGAAATTCGTATGTTCCAATTCCATCTTAGAACTATTAATGATTTAGATTTTCCTTCAAACTTGTATCTACTTCTATTTCATAATTTTTTCATGAGTGAAATTTATTTTTATTTATTTATTTCAAAAAAATTCCTAGTTTGTCAACTCAATTTTAACATTAAAAATTAGAAATTCAAAATCAATGGTGTGAAAATTTTAAGTTAAGATGATTCAAAGCCAAAAAAATTGTTGGGCATGGTTCAAAACAATTTTTTTCATTCACTTTAAATGCAATTATCTTGCAAGCTATCTAGTCAAGGTTTATGAAATTTCGTCCACACATTGATATACTAGTCTAGTGAAAAATCCTAAGTTTAGGTATACAAATTTTTTTTCGCACTTTGCAATAGAATTGGCAATTTTGAGTTTTTTTTAGAAATAGGGCCTTGAAACTTTAAGAGTTAAACAATGTTATGCTCTGGGTTGATGAAACACTTTAAAGTGGGCACCCCTTAAATGCCACTTTTGTTATTGTGTCTAGTTAATAATATTAGACTAACCAAGTTTTCATATATTCTTATTCATGAGTGAAAAGAGGTTCCAATGCACCAAAGAACATGGCATTTGAATACTGTATACAAACTTTATGAATGGTCGAAGTTTTTCCACAGGGGGGCTAAAATCATTTCTTCCACATAGGTACATATTGATGTTGGAGATGTCTCCATTGTGATGATGGTTGTTTTGGATCACTAGTGTATTTGGGGGTATCCACCATTGTTTTTTTATGCACAAATTTTTGCCAATTGGCTATAGCCAAAAGATGCTGTCTATTTTTTTAGAAAGAAATTTTCATTTTGTGGGGGCAAAATAGCCAAATTAATGCTATATTTAAAGACAAGTAGCCAAAATTTTCCTAGGCATCATCTAATTTTCATATAGATATCATCAAGTATCACATCCATACCTTAAATTAGGGTGTTTATTTGTTTTGTTTTATTTTGTTTGTTTGTTAGTTACAGTAAGAACTCTTGGACCGTGCGTCCTCTAGTTGCATTCTTGGTACCTTTGGAAAGCCCTTGGCAATGAGGGGTGCACGGGCTTAGTTTTGTGTTGTTAGAACTTGTAGTGTAAAAGTTATTGAATTTTGAGTTTTTTTTAGATTAGAATAAAAAATTATTTTTACTTTCATTTTGGTTGTGGCATCAACATAGGGCACACAAGTGAGTATTGAAGAAAGAACTAGTTCCTTCTCCAAAATGAAAAAACACACATATTGGTACCCACTATGATGGTGGCGGTTGGGTGAGTGTTGTAACTTATTTTGGAGTGCCTACCTTATCTCCTAAATGCCCAAGGCCATTTTCGAGCTTCTAGGAATTTGCTCTAAATTGAACAAAAATCCATCATTTTGATAAGTTGTACTATTTAAAAAAAATTTGTAACCATACAAATTCAAACTAGACATGATAGAGACCAAATGGAAAAAGAAAACACAACAATATCACTTATGAATTGAAAGATTATAATGTTTGATCATGAGGGTGTTAAAATTGAAAAATTTTAAACATCCTCTTTTCACATGTCAAATCTAAAAAGTTGGTCACCAAAAATATATGAGGTTAATAGGTCTAACATGCATAACCCCAATCAATTTATGGGTTCTCAAAATCTAATCTACATTTTTTTTAAATGAACTTTGAATGTGATTTTTTCTCCAAGATCTAGTGTATTTGAGGCCCATTTCCACGGGCCCCCAACACTACAGAAAGTCAAGATTGCAATGGACACACTTGCACAATATCTTGAATAGAAAAATCATAATCAATTGTTTTCAAAATTGGATATTGATGCTAAAACTAGGCTTCAAAAAGAATTTCTCAAAAATATAAACTACTAAAAATAACAAATTGCTTAGGTTTTATCTAACTTCAAAGTTTTCCAAACACCACATTTTGGTGCCTCGGGCATTTAGGGGTTATTGGGCGGTTCATTTTGCCTGCAATAATGATATCTTTTCTAATTTATTTCTAATTTAATTTGAGACAAACAAATTTAGTAAATCCGGGATTTATTTTGAGACAGACTCAGACGGAGGAGAAATTTCCGAAAGTAATGTTTCTAATTTTAGTTCGAGGATTCAATGAAGTAAAAAACCGGGCGCCGCGGGCGCTGGTGGAGGACGGAGTCCCCGCGTGGCCGGCGATAGCCGCGAGCCCCGCCCCGGACGCAACGCACTGAACGTCTGTCTGAGCTCCGTCGCAGGCGGGCTTTCACCAAGCGCATTGAGCAGGTGAGAAAAGAATGGTCCGAATCTGCTGTTTCATGATTCCTCCTGCAATTAATAGCTCTCGCAGTCATAGGAATAGTGCATCCGAAATTCGGCGCTTGAAAGTCGAAAGACAGAAAGAGCTAACTTATGGCGCCGCCTTCAGTGGACGCGCGTGGCAGCCTCTGCTGCAAGTCCGCCTGGGAACGGGCAACGCCAGTTGCAGACGCAGGCGCCACAGTGATTCCGCCAGATGCTTGCCCGAGGCTGCTGCCATAGTATAACCACCACAACTCCTCTACCACCACAACAGCACGAGCTCACATTTTTCTCACGCACTCCACAACCCGGACACATTGCAGCTTCTCTTCATTTGGAGCTTTGCATTGCATTGCATTGCGCTTTTCAAGTCAAGGTGATGGATTGATTCTCTTTGGAAGAGTTTGTGTAGATTGTAGTTTTGAATTGGGTGACAGACGTTCGAGTGGAGAGGGGGGGGGGGGATTGTAGTGGTGGACTGGTGGGTTTAGTGAGGAAGTGAATGTGAGTGGGATTATAGGATATAATGAAGCTGGTTAAGATTTTATGGCACGATTTTTCTGACATGAATTAGCGGGATGTGTTTTTGGCCGCAAGTTACGAAAGTTGCCGAGCTTGTGGTTTTGGTTGTCTTTAGAGGAAATAGACGTCGGGAGTTTGCGGTAATGCTATGGTTTTTCGCACAGAGAACAACTTCGAATGGTACTGCGGTGTTGTAAGAATCGATTGGCTATAACACTCTGCATTAGTGTAGTGTAGTATCGACACGTACTGAGACGAGCTTGCTTTTTGTGCTATTGCAGATTTTTGACGTAGGCAACTGGAAACACGCTTCCTCCTTTTGTGGATTCCGCTTACAATTTGTACAGAAAATGTTGAGACAGAACGTCATATTGTGCATCTTCGTAGTGCTGATTCAATGGCAGCCATGGAGCATAGTCGCCGCGGGCCTTGTTCCTCCTACGGGATACAGGTATTGAACCTTCCACACGCCCATGCTAATCCACGTTTATTTGAACAACTACACAAGATTATAAATAGGGTTTGAAATTTACAGAGGACGGTCGTGAATGACCTGGATTCCACACTGAATTCGGTTGTTGTCAATGTTGCCGCAGCTTGTCGTTCACAGGGAAAGTAGTGAGGGGAACGCAGAAATACGTATGCACTGGCGGAACCTGGACTAAATCCGGCTCCTCTGCCGACATGGTAGCTCCTAACGGTGCAAATCTTGGCACGTACTGGTCTACCAACAACAAAGGAAGTCTCACTTATTTCTGGAGCATCATCAACTCCGCCGGCGCCTCTAGTGAATCTGGTCAAGCTTCTAGCGGTCTTCAAGGTAATTAATTCTCCTGTTACCTTAATGCAGCCCGTTTCTGTAGAGGTCGTAACAAGCAGTGGATATGGAGAGCATGGCCATTTCGCATATTCGTGTCCTTCTTTAGCTTGATTGAACAAGCTCCAACCATTAGGGTCATGTTTGAATTTGATAGTGCAGCTTCATGGTGAGTCGGGTAATGTTTTAGGGTCAGGAGGATTAAAATCGATGCCGATCATAATGTTTAAGTCGTTTCTTGCTATTGGGGACCTGCACTTCTCGGTTGATCTAAGGGTGTCATAACGAGGATAACGATTATGTGTTATAAAGCACTTCTTGGTCGATCTAAGGGTATTATGATGAGAAGGATTATGGGTTGTAATGTACGTCGTAGTCGATCTACGGGTGTTGGAATGAGGGAAGGATTGTAGCTTATAATGTACTATTGGTTGATCGAAGGGTGTCAGAATGAGGAGCAGTATTATGGGTTGCAATGTACTTCTTGGTCGGTGTTAGGGTATTAGAATGTGGACAAGTGCCATGGGTTATGAGGCTCTTGCATATTTCTGCTTCTCACATACCTTCACACTTTGTTGTACAGCCACAGCAGTAGAAACCTCCCAGGTTTCACCCACTAGCATTGCCCAATACTTATCCATTGTGACAGTCCACCGCGGCTCCGGCTCCGGCGACCGCGTGGCCTTCGTCTCCCTCACGTCCACCTCCGGCGGCTTACCTCCCTCTAAAGCCCTCTGCTCTTCCGACGGCGCTTCCTCTGGCGTCCCCTTCGCCGGCGTCTTCCGATTCTACACCCAAGACCAAGAGCCTCCTCCAGTGCCGGTCACCCTTTCAGTCAAGGGCGGGACGTTCGTGCAAAGCCTCTTCGTGCAGGGGAAGATGCATTACTCGTTCAGCAAGGGCAAGTGGTCGTACCAGGGGGTTCTGGCGACTATTTCGGATGTGGCTGGGGGGACTGTGTTGGGGCAGTTTGGGACTGTGAATCAGGATAAATATGGGAACAAGCTGGAGAGTACGACTGTGTTCAAGTTTAAGAATCCGAATGGGTTTTGGCTGGAGGCGCTGCTCTGTGCTAAGCCTGTGCAAGTGACGAAGACCAGTTGCCCGTGGCAGTTGTTCCGCATCACCAAGTCTGGAGGCTACGTGTAAGTGAGATCGTCTCTTTTTACTTCTTGCCGTGTTACTAATGTGTACGGTGATTTCTTAATGCAAGTGGGATGTTCTAGACCACCGTTGAAAGGGTAGTAAACAACCTTACTTTATATTCAATGATCGTCGGCCTCACACATGTAGCAAAGTCCAGGTTGCACATAAGTTGCAAGTGAAGCTCAACCAGGTGTATTGAGAGAGATGAGTTGATGTTGGTAACTGGGGTCTGTCGATAGCAAATATTTTGAGTATAATATACCTCATGTTCGAACATTCTGTTGCGCAGTCCAGTCTTCTTTGTTTTAGGGTTTTTTCAAGGGTTTCTCGTGTTTCCTGTCATTGATGGAGAATATGTGATTGTGCTGGCAGGACCCCGCTTGGAAAGTTTACGTACTTGCGGCTCGCATCTACGATGGGGGGCCAACCCCCTAAAATTGCTGCGAGAACGGATGGAATTACTTATGGATCCACGTTTACAGGGCTATGTAACATGTACATATAGTTTAGTCGATGCGTTTTGAAGGCGAAGTAGTGCTTAATGGCCTCTTGCTCAATGATAACTGAAGTCTTGCAAAAGCACTGCGAGACTCGAGTCATTGTTTTCGTCCCTTCAAATAGCTTTGTTTTAGGAAAACCTGTTCATGTGACGCATGAAACATGCGTGCCCGGAGTGTCGAAAGGTTGCCTTAACTTTTATCAAGGCTTGCTTGGTTGACATCTCAAGAGGTATTGGTCATGTACACTAGCTGCCCATCAAAGAGAATAAATCGAATTGCTCACCGCAATGCACTTATCGTAATTGTGAATTGACATTTCTTTTGACTTTAGGAATTTGTTGTATGCTTTCATAGTGTCGTGCAATGCTCCCTTGGGACGTTATCACTTTCGTTTTGGAAGAAATGACTGATATTTGCAGATCAGTTCATGTTTGCAGTTTCTGAATTTTTTCTATCACGGTATACGCCAGGGATGCAGATTGTTCAGGTCAGATTACATGTTGAATCATTTCATACCAGTGCAATTTTCATAATTTGAGTTGCCTGTTGCGTGACACCATGTATTGATACAATGTCATATAATCGTAGTGGGGGATAGGCAGGAACAAGCTTAATATTGAACAGTCCAATAAAAATTATCATTGTATACAAAAGTAGTTCTTTACAGAAAATGTTCTGTGTAAGCCATTCAACATCAGTAGCTTTCAAAGTAGTCACGTCCATCATTAAGGGTTTTTTCCTAGACCTAACTTACTAGTGGTGCACATGTATTCTTCAATGACGTTCAGCATTATTTCTCACCCACTGAAAGCGGTAGCTTTCAACATTGAAAGCTCATCTTTGTACATTCCGATCTGAGACACTTGTTGATGCCTTCAATGATATAGAGATTCATGTTTGTGTATTCTAAAATTGAGAGTAGAAGAGGGTTCAATTTACCCATCATTTTCATCTCTCGTAAAGGTTCTCCCTTTCCACCATCGGAAGTACTCGTCATTGAACATTTTGCTTCCCTAACCTGCTCTGAAACCCACTAATGTTATGAATGCTAAGCTTAACCCATAAACGTCTACACGGACGTTTAGTGTCCGATGGATGACAAGGAATCTCTCTATCTAGGACAGAACTACAACTATTCATCCTTGGAATTTTGTGCGGAAAGGGAAGATCTTCTACAGTACTTTGACCTCCAATGTGTATTTTTTATTTTTTAAAAGTAGATGTCACACGGTTCCAAAAGGCATGATTTCCACAGTGACCAGTCCGTCCTTTAAGGGTTAACTACATTTCTTGATTGAATCACTCCGGAACTGTTCAGTCGCTGGAGAAACGAAACCTGGTACATTCCAGCTGTTGCACCACTAGTAGCTTAGGATGGAATTCAGAACTCCATGTCAATATGTTCCTACAATTTGCAGTTGAAGTACAGCTTCAGTAGGGCTTTAGTTAGTCCCAATAAATCCTTTCTGCAAAATAGGGTCACTTGCAGCACAAATCGCTACAAAGAAAATGGCAAGAAATTAACCAGTAGGCTGTTTTCCACTGACTCGCAAACGTCTCTTTGATGGCACTCAACACACGGAGACCCATTAGGCATCAAGAGCTCTACCGCCTCCCAGTACTGTATGTTCTCCGTGAAGAAATAATGCCTATGAAATAACTTGTGCTAAATAATGGTGTTTGGTTCCAATTTCCACGATTCCATCTCCGCAGGCTACAGAAGTGCAGGATTGGTGACTACTGGTAAGCAAAATTTAAAGTTGTTGATTGATACATTGACAAGGAGTTTGATAGAGAGAAACATCCAAAGAGGGTCATCCCGTGAGGAAAGCAGTGCACAGCAGTAAAATGGAGCCCATTTCTGTAGAAGCAGCTAAGCATTATATATGGAGAGTAACTATGGTTTTATACCATAAATCGTGTTCTTTCTTGTGCTTTGGTGCATCACATTCGAACACTATAAACATAAATTTGTTTGATATCTATTGATTGTGTCCAAATCAGGTGACCAAACCCACACAAATCTATTGTTTCCGGATGCATCATCTTGTGGCTCACGATATGCTATTTCGATGTGCAGCAAAGTTATTCTCTCAAATTTATTACGAGACATAACCTCACTGGTTGAATCCTCTTCAATCGTGGTGAAGTAATGGTCTAGAATCTTCTTTAAATCTTTCAATTGCCGACACTATCCAGCAAAAATTAATCGAAACCATGCTCGGATGCTTCACTCCGAACGATACTTCGAACGATAACAGGTGTAGTACCATGGAAAACAATGGCATTACGGCATTAACAATTTAGTGAAAGAGTTTCAAGCTTCTGATAAAATGTCCAGCAAAGTATCCGTCACACAACAAATCCATTCAGAAACCAGTCGTCTTTCCAACTGGACCTGAGAGTGAGAGAGTATCATGCAAATTATGCATACAAGAATTGGCCACAAAAGATACCTTTTATTGGATCATAGAGCAAGAGACCTCCATCACAATACTCGGACAACAACCCAAGTCACAGCCTCAACTGGCATGAACAAAGACAAGCTAACGGTGACTTAATGGACGTTATCCTGCTTGAGTTACCAGTCTCTGAATATTATCTTGTAAGGCAAACAAGTCCCGGCAACAACTTGAAAGCAAATTACTGGCAAGAGATTGAAACTCCTAAAGGAAGTGACAGGTTAGTTTATCTGGCGTATAATCAGCCTTTCTTCCTGACAGAAACCCTCGCAGTGTGTTCTTCAACACGCTTGTGTCAAAAAAGAAAACTTCTAAAGGAAGGATCAACCAAAAAAATGGTCAGGGGCTGAATTTTAAGTTTGAAAATTTGAATGGATTTTTAAAAATCTCCTTAACTTTTTAGGAAATTTCATCCCTGAATTGTTTTGTTAGACAAGTACAAAAATTGGGTCAACCAACCCTATTCTTCTTGTGACACCAAGCTTTAGTCCTTTTAAGTTTGGGTGCATTCAATAATGAAGAAAATGTTATGAAAATGTAAAAATTGACACTTTATGGCATTTTTGCAACCAAAGGGAGATAGGAGACTTTCGGGAAAGTTGTGTGGGGTTGATTTCAAAGCAAAGTTGACCCATATGAACCAATGAGCAATGGTTAGCAACTTGTCTTGAAGGTGTTGTGCACAAACTCATCATGTTGAGATCACATGGTACTAACATGAGAGACAACATGCCAACAATCAACAATAAGCCTTGTAATTGGCTAGAAACCTAACCACACCAAGACCTAATAGTTCATGAACAACAATGAATACTATGGTCATAGGAAAAACGTCACGAGAATTGTGATATATGTTACAATCACAACAAAAAAAACTACACATATTGATAAAACACAAAAAACATCCTACCACCACAATCACTAACATTGGTGACAACCATAGGAAATAAAGAAAATAAACACCCATGACTTGAGAACACCAAGTGTAGCAAGTAGTTTTGCAACCACTCCTTTTCTAGCTTCTTTACGAATTTTTCCTCACCACTTGTTATTACTTGAAAAGATGAGTCTCCAAAATCCCATGTGGAAGACATGGACAAACAAAGTCCCTCAATTGAGATGCCAAAAGCGATGCTAAGACCTAAGCCAAGTTCTAAGCCAAGGTCCAAGCCTCAAACCAAGATCAATTTGGCTCCAAGATGCTCCTTGTCATCTTCAACAAATGCCATCCAACTCCACAACATTGGGGCCAATGAAAAATCCATGCCACGCTTCTCACATGACAAAAAATGACTTCCAAAGTATATATTTCTTCTTTTAACCTTGTGATTTGCAAATATATATATATATATATATATATATATATATATATATATATATATATATATATATATATATACTTTGAATATTGAATTGATTTTTTTCTACATTGTGTAATTTACGAGTTCTTCTTACGAAAGACATACCATCAATGTAAGAATTTAGAATTATAAATACATGAAGCAAAAATTGTCCCTATAAAGCAGTTTCTTGCAAAAATTATTTTGTAACTCGAATTGCTTAAATTTTTTTGTCTACCAATATAATCAAGCCAATTTATTCACATTTTTATTTGAAATTGATCAAAGTACCCCATGTAACAATTATTTACTCAAAAAAATTATTCTATTTGAAAGTAACACTTTTGTAATAGATTTATGAAGCTTGTTGAATTTTTGTTGATAGTATTCATTTAGGTCTTGCTATTATTTTTTATTTTTTATTAAAGACAATTTTTGCAAGCTAGTCATGCTACTCAATAACCAAGAAACATGTAAACAATGTCTTCTACCACTAGAAGAAGCAGGTGATTCAGGAGGGGATTGCAAGAAAGACTAGTCCTATTATGCATCACATTCAGAGTGACAAAGTTGTTTTCAGCTAAAACTTTTGAAGGTAGAGCTCAAAGAATTTAAAATTTTTATTAGAGATGGTTAACTTGATTTCTATCATGTTCCTTATTTTTTTGAAACAAAAGAAATCATTTTATATTTAAAATTCAATTTTGCTAATTTGTCACACTTGGAGGTTTAGGGTTTTTAAGTACTAAGAAGTACCCAAAATTAATGATCTAGAGCTTAAATTTTTGTGGTTTATTTCCATAGTAGGACATGTGCCTACGAAAAGAAATCTAAAAGTACATTATTTTATAGCCTCCATGTTTGTGCAAATAGGGATCGCTTAAGCATGCACTTCTGAACATTGAAGATGCTTTCAACTCCATTATTACGGTGGAATTTGATTACCACCAAGTCCTCACAAGCTGCCAATTTTTAGTTTTTTTTGTTCATGAGTTTCTATTTATTATTAATTTATACAACATTTAATATATTTTTTGTAGCAAACTATCATTTTTTCCAAATAGTACTATTTCAATACTTACTAATAGTCATAGTACTGGCAACAGTACTTTTAGTTGTCAGTTTTTTAGATTAACAACTAAGATTTTTCTATTTCATAGTATTCGTAGTATTCTTATTATTAAGCACAAAAACCATTGTTTTGTCAAAATGCTACAAAAATAGTATGGTCTTTCTTGCAACCACCCTTGAATGCAATGAACTCTATTAACCCCTAAAGGACCAAACTGCATTCTTTTTCCTCTTTGCAATTTTCTCACTGCATGAGCCCAAGGAGTAACTTTAAGGCCCAACAATTTTCATGACTTTTGACTACATGGTTAAAAAGTTATTGTATGGTATGTTATTTTCATTGTTTAACAAGCAATTGGGGCAACTCAAAAAAAATCTTAAAAAATCTTTTTTTCCAAAAATAAAAGTTTGAAATTGGTGTTTTATATATATACACATACATACGTGGAAAGTTTTGAATCATTCCAATTTGATTAAGGAGATGAAAGTTATGAGGACTTTTAGTTTATAGGCAATTATGGATTCTCTACTCTAAATTAAATTTTGAATTCCTTTATTTAACCCAATTTTCAATATGCTTTAAAAAAAATTGTAGGATGTACAGTGTTTATTACAACATTACAACCATTGGGATTGGCTTTTTTAATTCCATAACTAAATTCGTAACAATTTAATATTTTGAATAATTCCAAATGATGTAAAAGTTTTCAGGCATGTAGCCAACTTGAAAGAATGAATCCAAAGAAGCACCACCATTTTGGACATTTGTTCATACAAATGTGACCTTGTGAAGGGGAGTTGCCTAGTTTTTAGCAAAGTCTCCTAAAGGATTTTTGTCCGTTCAAACACTAATATCTTGCAATCTATACAATGGAAATTTCTGAATTTTTTTCCACATATTTTCAAACCAGTATACTACAAGATCCTATGGTTGCATGTGTTTCAAATTGTTTTTTTTCTAAAATTTGGTACTTGTACTAGAAATGACAGTTTTGAAGTGTTTTTGGTGAAAACATGGTAAAAAAACTTTAGGAATTTATTACAATATAGATATAGGTATATAAATATATAGATAATATTAATAATGAAATGAATAGATCTCATATTAAATATTTTTTTTCTATATCTAACTTTATGGCAATGGATGGAGGCAAGGTACTTGTACAAGTGGTAGCAAGGTTATAATTGGTGGAGCTTGAATTCACTTAAGATGAAAAGGTTTTGCAATCAATGATATTAGAGAGATAAATGTTGATTCAAGTCCATTTTCCAATAGTGATGATGTAAGGAACATTTGTAATGATGTCAAAAAAATTTATGGTAGTCACAATTGACTTGACTAGAGCTAATACAGTACGGATGAAGACCTCTTTTTCTACATCTATTTTATGAATGCAAGTGGGGGCAAGTTATGTGCAAGCAATGGCAAAGAGACAATTGGAGGTGCTTGGGAACAAAAAAGTAGTAGTTGGATACTAAAGGTAGCTCTTGTGTAAACGAGTGTTTGTAGGACAACAATGGGCGGTGCTTACTTAAGGGTGAATGGATGGTGGTTGGCTATGAACAAATGGTACTTGGACACGAATTGGTGGAGGCAATAAAAGGGCAATACTATTAAAGGATGTTTGGACAAAAACATAAGGTGTTTGAGTATTTGAATGGTTGTTTGGACATCGTCTTGTAAGTCAATGCCTAGTCAAACAAGTCCTAGCAACAACTTGAAAGGATTTTGTTTGCAAGAAATTGAAACTCTTAAAGGAAAGATTAGCCAAAATATAGGCAAGAGCTTAATTTCAAGCATGACATTTTAATGGACTTTTTGATGCATTTGAGAGAAATATCCTTTTAACTTGTAGGAAATTTCATCCTTGGATTGTTATACTAGACAAGAAAAAAATTGTGTCAAACAACCCTATTCTTCTTGTGACACTAAGTTTGAATCCTTTTAAGTTTGGGGGCAATTCAATAATGAAAAAAACATTATGAAAATGTAAGAGTTGGCACTTCATTCCATTTTTGCAACCAAAAGGAGATGGGAGACTTTTGGAGAAGCTATGTGGGGTTGATTTCAAATCAAAGTCAAACCATATGAACCAATGAGCAATGGCTAGCAACTTGTCTTTGAAGGATTGACTCCCAAAGTCTATATCTATCTTTTAACCCTTGAGCATCATAGAGAAGAACATAAGTGAAGAGCTTTTTTTTGTTGGATCTATAAAATCCACAATAATTTAAAAACTATTTGGTTACTAAAGTTTTCACAATTGAGATTTGAAGCCAACTTCATGATGAGGACAAATTTGCAATTTATAAGAGAATCCATTGTGTAGATTTTGAGATTATAATATTTGATGAACCTGGTATTCCACAAATCCTATTTTCTCACTGTCCACAAAACATTCATCTGATGCGAAGGGGTTAATCTTGTTGATTTCCAGAAAGATATATATACTTTGAATTTTGAATTGATTTTTTTTGCATAGTATATTGTATGAGCTCTTCTTTTGATGGGTGGGGATTTACAATGCCATCAATTAAGAGAGGTCACGAAACTCTGTTGATATCTACAAAGGTTCGCATCCACAATATCAAATCACTTGAATATGATGAACTCTATTAATTTATATATATTTATATAATATTATAAGTAATAGAATTTTTATTTAATAATATTGGTTCAAGTCCACTTCTCTAGTATTAATATTATATATTAATATGATAATGAATATAATTCATATCAGACAATGTTGGTTCAAGTCCATTCTTTAATATTGATTAGGAATAATTATGATGTCATAATTGACTTGAGTATAGCTGCCAAAACATGGATTAGAAACTCTTTTCTATATCTAGCTTTATGGTAGTAAGTGGAGGCAAGGTACTTATAGGTGGTGTCAAGACTGCAAATGGTCTATATCTAGCTTTATGGTAGTAGGTGGAGGCAAGGTACTTACAGGTGGTGTCAGAGCTACAATTGGTGGTGCTTGAAATCACTTGAGATGAAAAGGTTTTGCAATCAATGAAATTAAAGAGATAAGTGTTGATTCAAGTCCATTCTCTAGTAGTGATGACGTGAGGAACATTTACAATAATATCGTGATTGACATGTCTAGAGCTGACACAATATGGATGGGACCCTCTTTTTCTATATCTAGCTTTATGGTATCGAGTGGGGGTAGGGTGCTTACAAAATGATGGTAGAGAGACAACAACTAGTGCTTGGAAACAAAAAAATGGTAATTAGGAGACAATAGATATTAACATTAGCTCATGCGTAAATGGGTGTTGGTTGGACAACAAGGAGTAGTGCTTAGGTGCGAAAAGATTGTGGTTGGACTTGAACAGATGGTATTTGGTCATGAAGCAGTAGAGGCAATAAGAAGGCAATACTAGTGATTCTTGAACAACATGAGAACTTTTGAGTATTTGAATGGTCAGTAACCATTTTGTTGCCATCCCATTCTCACATGATCATTTCTTCTCTCAAAGTCTATATGGTGACCAAGTGGCACCCTTTATAAACAATACAAGCCCACATGTATGTATTATGAATTGCATGGAATACATCAAAGATAGGAGACCACAATCAAGAAGACATGTTGGACCCATAAATATAATTTGAAAAATTTGTTGATTAAAAATACAATTAACTTAACAATTATGTATTGAAAAAAATTCTAATATATTTCATACACTCGAATATGCTATATTGAAAAATAGCACTCAATTCACAATAAAACACCTCTAAATCCCAAAACCCTAGATCCAAGTTTCTTTCAAGTTGCACCTAATGTAGAATTTTCTGTACATGATTCTTGGTTCTTTTAGAATTATTACTACAACTACTTGGTTGAAATGACAATTGTGTTGTTGGGTGCTATATACCTATATCCTAATTCTTTCCATTGTCTACATAATCACAAACCTTCTTTTGGTAAAATTCAAGAAAAGGGAATACAAGAGAAAAGAAGATGTCTCTTACCTTTAGTATCTCAATTCCATGTAGGGCACCAATAACTCCCAAGACATCAAACTTGTTGTAAAAGCAAACCATATTCTCTTTTGTCCTCTAGTATAGCAAGTTTGTCCAGATGTCAGATGTCTAGGAGGCTCTAGGCAAATCTAATAACACAAGGTATTAGAATTTATCCTTCCATAATATTTAGCAATTTTCCATTTGTCAAAGGCCATTAGTCGTCCTCCATTTTTTGCCCAATTTGTGCTTTTCATCAACTTTGCTCCAAATTAGTCTACATTTTACATTTCATCCCCTCTTTGTCCCTAATGTCTATTGTCTGCTAAAATATCATCTAAAATGCCCTATTTGTGGTAAATTTAGTGGTCATATGGTAAAGTTGAATTTATTCTAGCTATGGCTCCATTGTGTTTGGCTAGATCATAAAACAATCCAATTTTAGAATTACATTAACCATTCCATTGGAACTCATTTTAAACATATAATTTAATAATTTGATCATTTGTATATTAAAAGACAATGCTACATATATGTAGATTATATATATACCTTCCATGATACTAAATATTTTATATCCACAATTAATGGTGGAGATGTAATACTAATTGTAATGGTAATCTCACTTTAATGTCTCATTGTGTAAGCATAGTATTAAATATAATTATTCTAGAATTTACAACAGCAGATCTATAATTTATTTTCTATCATATGAATTTTTCATAACCTTTTTCATAATTTCCATAATTTACAAAGAGCTTTCTAACCCTAATTATATCATCATTAAACTAACCTAGTTAGAACCATATATGTCTTCATTTATTTTAGAAGTAAGAATAGTAAGGATTTAATTGGAAGTCAAGGTAACCTTGATTATGTCTATTGTCTTCCCCTTTGAAGAAGTTATAACACAATGTATTAGTTGATCATTACATTATATAACCAAGTAGAAAAACATATTTTTTGAAGGAAATCAATTACATACTTTGGAAGAGTTATTAGTATGATAGAGAAAATAGTAGATGGTGAAGATTATGGAAGAAGGAAATGGTTAGAAAAAAATTTTAAAAATGAAGAAGTATATATGGGAACTTTATGAACATCTTTATGAGCAATAATGTTAAAGAGTTTAGTGTATATTTTACCAATAGATTATTTTTTGTTACCATGGTGTAACAACCATTAGTACTTCATCTTTACATACTAACAATGGCTAAATAAAGAATATATTAAATAAATTCAATAATTATCTAACATCTATCTTTAATTATTTAAAGAAGTTATTTCTATAGTGAAAAAATTATAATTCCTCCTTTTGGAAATAGAATATCCATTCTTAGTAGTGATTGCATCCATTCTCTAGTGTCTATGAATTCATGTCATTCAACTACAAAATTATACCACAAAATAATGTGTAAGATTTTGTAGTGTATAATCAATAAAGAAATTGTAAAAAAAATGCTTTAAAATATTAACATAATGGAAGATTTAACCCCTAAAGTTCCTTGACTATGTTATCACCAAAAAACCTCAAAAACTGTTGTTTCTAATACAAGTACCACATTTTTGAAAAATATCTTTTTTGGACACATTTAACCATAGGATCTTGGAGTACACTAGATTGAGAAGATGTGGAAACAGTTTCAGAATTTTCTAGTGTGTAGATTGCAAGATATTAGCATTTGAAGTGACAAAAATCCTTTTTGGGGCCCTATGAAAAAACGGGCAGCTGCACTTCACAAGGTCTTATTTGTATGAAAAAATGTCCAAAATGGTGTTGCTTCTTTAGATTCATTTTTCAATGCAAGTTGGCTATATGCTTGAAAATTTTCAGATCGTTTGGAATTGTGCAACATGTAGGAAAAAAATAGTAAGTAGAAAGATGTAGAGAATGATTCAAAATACAAAACTATTAACAATTTATTAATGGAATTGAAGAATCCCAATCTCAACGGTTGTAATGTTGTAATAAACAATTTACATCTAATGTTTTTATTTTCTTCAAAAAATATTGAAAATTGAATTAAATAAAGGGCTTCAAAGTTTATTTAAGAATAGAGAATCCATACTTGCCCACAAACTAAAACATCTCATAACTCTTGACTCATTGATCAAAATGGAATGATTCAAAGCTTTCTATGTATATATAAATCTATAAAAACAATTTCAAATTTTTATTTTAAAAAAAAATGATTTTGTCAGATCTGCCTAGACTGCCTAAGTTGAGAAACAAACTACATATTTGGCCATAACTTTTGACTCATATTTCCAAATTCCCTAAAATTCGTGCATATGAAAGATATTCTTTGTCCACACCTTCTATTAAAGTTTAGGACAAAAACATGGAAATCTCTAGTCACATGTACTTGCCAAAAAAAGTTATGTTGCCAAAAAACACACCTTGGGCCTGTAGGGGTTAAGTTTACAAGATGTCATTGGATTTTTTGAACATACTAGAGTTCACATAAAATCTTTCTAGGAGAACAAATTTAATTGATATAATAGATGATTTTTCATGTAAAAAATTAAACATTCAATATATTTTATTTATTTATATAATTCTATAATAATTATTCAAAATCTTTTTATATAATAGTGATATGGTATAAAGATTTTTATTTTATTTTTGAAAATCATTAAAAAAATTGAAGAATAAAACAACAGTGGTACAACTTGATTCCTAAAGCAATAAATAATATTTGAACATTTCTACAGAGGTAGCAAATATTTTCATAATAATAAAAAATCCCATATATATTTTAGATGGTAAAATAATTATTTTAGTTCAAGCATTTAGATTTGGACTAAATATCAAGGAATTTTTCTACTAATGAAACTTGTTCTACAAGCAACTTCTTCTTGGATATACATGAGCCTCTTAAGATTTTGTCATTAATTATTTAATTTAACCTCTAAAGGACCAGCATGTGTTTTTTTGGCTACATAGCAATTTTGGGCAAGTATGTGTGACTAGAAATTTCTATATTTTTGGCCCAAATTTTAATTGAGGGTGAGGAAAAGGAATATCTTTCATATGCACTAAATTTCATGACATTTGGAAATATGAGTCAAAAGTTATGGCCTAATTTGTTACTTTTTTTGTAAATGGGCAGTTCAGGCAAATTAGAAAAAATCATTTTTCTCAGTATCAAAAATTTGAAATTGGTTTTCTAAAATTATATATATATGGAAAGATTTGAATCATTCCATTTTGATCAATGAGTCAAAAGTTATGAGGATTTTTTTGTTTGTGGGTAGTTATGGATTCTCTACTCGAAAATAAACTCTAAAGTCCTTTATCTTACTCAATTTTCAATATTTTTGGAAATAAAATAAAATCATAGGATGCAAATTTCTTATTGCAACATTGCAACCATTGGGATTGGCATTTTTCAATTCTTAACAATTTAGTATTTTGAATCATTCTCTACTACTATGTCCCTATTATTTTTTTCCTTTATTTTGTACAATTCCAAATGATTTGAAATTTTTCAAGCATGTAGCCAACTTATCTAGGAAAAAGAATCTTAAGAAGCACCACCATTTTGATCATTTTTTCATAGAAAAATGAGCTTGTAAAGTGAAGCTGCTGTATTTTTCGTTGGGCCAAAAAAATGATTCCAATGAATTTGAATGCTTATATCTTGCAATCCATGTGGTGAAAATTTCTGAAATTTTTATCACATGCTTTCAAGTCAGCATAATACAAGATCCTATAGTTTCATTTGTCAAAAAAAGTATTTTTTTTTAATTTAGTACTTGTACTAAAAATGGTTGTTTTGGAGCATCATCAATGAAAATATAGTCATGAAACTTTAGGGGGTAATTTGTATCTCCAACCCTTTTTAATTTGTTTTTTTATAGTTTAGTTAATGTCACAAACAAAGGCATGCTAGAGGCATTTGTTGCTCTACATACATATGGATGATAAAGTCTAGTTCAAGGTCAATAAAAAAAATTATACTATGTTTGCAAATGCTAAGCTCCTAAATTCTAGTCTTCCATTTTAAACAAGAATCAAGATAAGACATTTTTAGAAACAAATTATGCAAATAAAAATATTAGAAAATGATGTCCAAATCCACAAAAAATCAACACAAAATCCTAGTGAATTTGGTTTTGTAAAGACCATTTTCACAATTTTTTGTTCATTCTATATAAGTTAATAAAACGTCCACAAATTTTTTGTTGATTCAAATAGTACAGCTTCCAAACCAACAATTGAATCAACACTTTTTTGTTCATTTTGGCTTACAAGAGTTTAAAATAAGTTTTCGTTTGGACAATATTTAAATCACCATTGTTGTATTTTATGTACAATGGATTTTTTGTAACTTAATCATTCACAATTTAGTGTTTTCTAAACACAATAGACTTTGGTGGACATTTTGGCATAGTATAATATTTTTTTTCAAAAAAACCTTAAACTAAAGAAAGTTGAAAAATCAAGCTAAATTCCATCCTCAAAAATCTGTTGAGATTTTGAAACTCCAGTCAAAAGTTATGGACAAAGTTTAGAGAGGATTTGGGATGGACATTTTCATTGACATTTTCAAACATCCTCTCTAAATATTGTCTATAACTTTTGATTTGAGATTCAAAATTCAAAATCACAAATAGGTTTGTGGATATGAAATTTAGCTTTGTGTAAAAAATTTTCTTAGTTCGAAGATTTTTGAAAAAAATGATTTTACTTTGTCAAAATGGCCACCAAAGCCTTTTGAGTTTACTAATCAAATGGAAAATATACAAGTGCAAAAACTAAATAAATAAAAACTTGCACCAAGAATATTCAAGTGGAACCCATGCATGGTGTAATGCACAAAGGTCTTTCACCTCAAGTATGAGGTCGAAGTTTTGAATCACTATGCATACTCTTGCCCAAAGGCAGACTCCCTAGGTGGCTTGATTGCTTGACAATTTGTGGAAATTTTCACTTCACATTTGTTAGCTCCTCTATAGTTGGTGATTCCAAAAAAATAGTGTTTTTTTTCTTGCACGAGATCAAATCAAAAACTTTTTGTTGGACATTGTCCAAATAAATGTGACCAAATCAACAAACAAAATCAATACTTTTAAAAAAAAATTGTTGATTTGGACATAGATTTTTTGATAGTATAATTAGGTGCAATTAGAATAGCTAACCCATTTCCAACCACTTAAGCAATTACATATATATGTTGTGTAGATTTCATAAATGCAAAAAATTTCCCATGTGCACAAATAGAGTTTGGAAAGATTCCAAAATTTTCCAAAATTTTTTTCCTCAAAATATAATTTTCCTAAATTATTTAGCTCAAGATTCTATCTTACATATATTGATCATATAGACCTTCCTATTTCCAACAATGGATTGTAAACAAAATCTAATAAGGATTGGTTGCAATATTGAGACCCCAGTAATCAATCATAATGTGGCACAATTGCACTAGGACTTGCATCGTCATTGATCACTATTCATCTCTACCTATGGGCAGAAACAAAGGAACCTATACCACCATAATGGGAGGTGATTAGAAGTGGGTTGGCATCTTTTCCCTTCTTGAATAATTTTATTGACACAATCCATTCTATATTTAGGGACCAAAATCAAAGTCCAAAAATAGTTGTACCTAATATTGACCCTACAATATTAAGTTCACAGGGCCTTCATTTTATATAGGACTCTATGGCCAAAGACAATAAGAAAATAGGTGTACTTAACTTAAACCATACAATATTTTGTTCATGGAACTTTGGTTTTAGGTAAGAATGAATATGGTACAATTTAATTTGCAAATGAGCCACCATTAAATTTAGTTGGCCTTATAGGATCCTTAGCTTTTACATTCATTGAACATTCATTTTACACAAGATTTTATTGAGGACAATTAATTTTGCAATTAAGTCACAATAGTTAATATTAAGTGCAACTACCTTATAAGGTAAATCCCTTGGTGTAATGGTATACAAAGTTAGGAATCCAAGAAAAACTCATAAATAGATGTGCCAAACTTCAAGCTTACAATATTATATTCATAAGATTTTCATTTTAGGCAACAATCCAAATGAGACAATTTCACAAAGTAGTTACAAATAGGTGCATTTACCTTAGAAGATAAATTTGTGACGTGGTGGGATATAAAGCTAGGGACTAAATATAGAGTTAGAAAATAAATATACCTAACATTGGCCCTAGGATCTTGTGTTCATAAGACTTTCATTTTATTCAATAATCTAGATTGGATAGGTTTGCAATCAAGTCACTGTTACCTTATAGGACAAATTTCTTAATGTGATGCAGTCCAAAGTTAATGAGAAGACAATCTTTAGAAAATAGGTGTACCTAATTGACCCTAGGCTCTTATGTTCATAAAATTTTCAATTTATGCAAGAACCTAGTTTTGCAAATAGGTCACCTTCAAGTGTAGTTATCTTATAAGATAAATTCTTGATGTGATGTAGTGTAAAGTTAGGGAGAAGAGAGGTTCAAATACACCTAATTAATCATAGGTTCCTATGTTCATTGGATTTTCAATTATGCAAGAATCTAGATGGAGACAGTTGTACAAATAGGTCACCATCAAGTGCAGTTTTCTTATAGGATAAATTCTAGTACGTGATGGAGTACGAAGCTAGGGATAAGACAGACTCAGAAAATAGGTGTACGTGATTGACCCTAGGTTTTTATGTTCATAGGATTTTCAATTTATGCAAGAGTCTAGATGGAGACAGTTTTCCAAATAGGTCACCATCAGGTGCAATTTTCTTATAGGATAAATTCTTGATGTGAGGCAGTCCAAAGTTAGGGAGAAGACAGGCTCAAGAAACAAATGTACCTAATTAATCCTAGGCTCTTATGTTCATAGAATTTTCAATTTATGCAAGAATCTAGATGGAGGCAGTTTTGCAAATAGGTCACCATCAAATGTAGTTATCTTGGACGATAAATTCTTGATGTGATGGAGTCCAAAGTTAGAGAAAAGACAGATTCAGAAAACATGTGTATCTAATTATTCCTAGGCTCTTATGTTCATAAGATTTTCAATTTATGCAAGAATCTGGATGGAGACAGTTTTGCAAATAGGTCACCATGAGGTGCACATATCTTAAATAGGAATTTTTTTTGACATGATGGAGTACAAAGTTAGGGAGCAGGTCTGGAACCAAAGGAAAAGTCGTAGAGCAGGTCTGGAACCGAAGGAAGAATTTTACAGCAGGTCTGGAATCGAAGGAAAACTCTTAGAGGAGGTCTGGAACCGAAGGAAGACCACTTAAATCAGGTCTGAGATCGAAGGAAGACTCTTAGAGGAGGTCTGGAAACGACGGGCAGGTCTGGTAACGAAGACAGCCAGCTGAAGACCCTGGATCCTACTTCTTCAACTTTTACGTCCCGCTCCTCAGTCCTCGTCCGACCTCCAGAGCCGTTACACGGGCTGGGTCGGGCCGGGCCGGGCCGGGTGACAACTTCACTATAACCAGGCCCGTCAGTCGCAGAATGCGGCCAAAACCGAGGGTAGTGGGAACGAAGGCCCGGCCAACTTTGCGGGCAGCCAGCCCTGCCCGTCCCATTTTAGGACCTGGATTTGGGCATCTGGACAGGCGAGAGAGAGAGACAGAGAGAGAGCCCCGCCGGTATCGTCGTCTCCTCCATCGCGGCCCCGGCTTTCGTGCCCTCCTTGCCGCATCTGCGCTTCACTCCCGTCCGCAGATCTGGACCACTCTTCTCTCCTCCCTGGCATCGCTAGTCTAGTGCTTGCACACCCGGTCCTCTCCCTTCGCCAACTCGCTCCGCTCGCACTGCCCTTTTACGGCTCGCAAAATGATCGTGTGCTGCTCCTCCGAGCTCGGGGTGGCTTTCCTTTCTTGACGGGAGTGCGGTTTTAGTGGTTTAGTGAGTTTCAGTTGCGGCACTGTGTCTCGCACAGTCAGGGTCAGCGGCCAGCTTTCGTGGGGGAGGCGAGGGGGTGCAGTGGAGCGGGGCAGGTGTTTTGTTGGAGGAGTGGCGTCGGAGAGGTTTGTAGTCAAAAGATATGGACAAGGCAGCTGGAGCGGTGTTGGAAATTGTGTTGGAGACAGTGGCTTAAGGATCCGAAGAGAAGATCTGAGGAGTGGAGGTTATGTGATTTGGGAGGGATATATAAGCGGTGCTAGGGGTTTCGGTAGTGACGGGAGGGACAGGTGTCGTTGTTGGAGATCCAGTACCGTGCTACATCGTTCATGAAATGTGTGATAGGGAGGGAGGCTGAAGCCTTATCGTAGGATTGTGAAGTGGAAGGTGGCAGGGACGCAGTCATGAGCACTTCCCGGTTCATCAAGTGCGTTACAGTAGGAGATGGAGCTGTCGGGAAGACGTGCATGCTTATATCTTACACCAGCAATACATTTCCTACTGTAAGCGTTGCGCCCTTCCTGGATAGGTTTCCGTCTCACGAGTGTTTTTCAGCTATCTCTTCTTTTTGGATTTTCTACGCTGATTTTCTCATCGTGATATCACTCTGAGATATGGTACTTCACAAGCATGAAAACTTCGGGAAGGCTCCGGGGTGCGTGGCGTATTTGACTCGTTGTATTTACAGATAAATATGTATTTGATGCTTCTTTCTGAAACTTATATGATTGTTCTCTTCGCAGGATTATGTCCCTACTGTGTTTGACAACTTCAGCGCAAATGTCGTGGTTGATGGAAACACCGTTAATCTTGGATTGTGGGATACAGCAGGTGAGAGGGAGGAATCACTCTTGTGTTTTCGGAGTGAATATTCTGAAGTGTCCGCTCTGGGAGTGAGTTATCGACGCATTTCGTTTCTTTTCGTGATCAGTATAGTATCTGATCCGACTGCGATCATCGGTGAAGACGGTTGTGTACGGTGGATATTCCTTCTGTAGAACGGTCATACTCGATTTATGGCACTGAATACATAGGTTTCAAATAATGCAGGACAAGAAGATTACAACAGACTCCGACCTCTGAGTTACAGGGGTGCAGATGTTTTTCTTCTGGCATTCTCTCTTATCAGCAAGGCTAGTTATGAAAACATCTCAAAGAAGGTATTTATTCTGTCCACCCTTTTCGTACCTAAGGTTGAGGTTTTGGATGAGTGGTGCAACGCTTGGCATGCATTTTCTGACATTTTCTGACTTGGCAGTGGATCCCTGAACTAAGACATTATGCGCCATCCGTGCCAATCATCCTCGTTGGAACGAAGCTAGGTTTGTTCTTTGTCTGAAGTTATTTCGATGTGTCCAAGCATTTGTTTCAGAAAATTGTGCAATTTTGTAGTTAGACCGGAGTTGGCGTCCTGTGACACTCCTTTTTTGCTATTCGTTCTCTGTAGCTACTATTTCTTACCGTCGGTGTCTCAATTTTTAGATCTTCGAGATGACAAGCAATTCTTCGCCGACCATCCGGGAGCGGCTCCAATAACTACTTCCCAAGTACGTCTTGAAGCTCTCTCACTGTACTTCTTAACCTCTGGATGCACCTAATTTGTAGTGTGATGCAAGTCTGAGCTATCTGAACATGAAATTTAGATCTTAGGTGGTCATCCAGTAGTACTCCAATTCACGTTCAATCAGCACTAATCCATTCTTTTCCAGTGACGACCTGACCCCAGAAGTCTAGAATATATGCCCTGATCATGTATGTCGCAATACCAGAAGCCCATTATACTTCGTTAAATGTGACGTTGGGATCCTCGTTGATATAGGGTGAGGAGCTGAGGAAGACGATTGGAGCGGCCTCCTACATTGAGTGCAGCTCTAAGACTCAGCAGGTACTTATAGGCATATTCGAATAGTGATATCATGTCCTATCTCAATCTTCTCTTTTATTTTATGAAGTTTTAGGGAGTCTCCTATGCTTACTCTGCGATTCTGATTAAGTCGGAATAACAGCTGTAAACAATTTCCTCAATGCATGATGAGGCCGCTACTCATATAAAGCACCTGCGGCTTTGAGATCTTGCTGGCTACAGATTGTTAGACGGTACTTCTGGTAGTCTTATAGTTCTGTTTTCTTGGATTGCAGAATGTGAAAGCAGTTTTTGATGCAGCCATTAAGGTGGTCCTTCAGCCACCCAAGCAGAAGAAGAAAAAGAAGAAGCAAAAGAACTGCATCATTCTGTGAAAATGATACAAACTGTTATGACTTAGCTCAGTTTTTGGAGCTAGTCATAATGATTGACTTCCAGGATCGCTTACGCTTCAGTTACGTCTCAGCTGACATCCAGTAGATTAGGTTTCACGGGTGATTCACCACAGCCTACCTGTGTCCACTTCATTGTGGAAATTTGGGATCACTTGAATTGTAGTGTATTCTTTTCTCCTGCTGGTAATTTGGTGATGGACATGGGGAGTGATTTTGTAGATGGTGCGTTCTGTGCCGTTACTAAAGGGGCGACATCATCGCCTACAAATGCTTTTGGTCATCAGGTACTTAACAAACATCTTCTGCTAGCCAAAAGAAGGCTGCAGTAGGAAGCTTTGTAGACTTATCAGGCATTACGCTGGAAATATCCCCATTTCAATGCTTTTGCACCATTTGTTTTGTTTTCCACTTTGGGGGGCCATTGTTTTTGTCTACCTCGAGTAGATTACCTTTTATGTAGTTGGTCTCAGCCATCATGTAGCAGGATGTACCTTTTTCTATGGAAACTTTTATTGTGTGCTTGTTGTATTTTTCTCTGAAATTGAGTGACGTCTCTTGGTCGTTCTCTTGGTCGTAATGAATGTCCTAGTGAATTTGGACAGTTAACTCGCCGTTTCCTGAGAGAATGGCATAAAACCGCTGGGGCTTTGAGTCAGGGATAATGATATGTACATCAGACAATTATATACGACTGGTGAAATAGTTGCTTGAAAGCTGTAGAAGGAAGGTTATCTTTTGGTCTTGAGGTGCTGAGTCCAGACCCGCATCTCACAGGACCAAGGTACGTCTTCAATGTTGGAGAAATCTTTAATTCTTCATTTCGTCTGAATTATTCTATGTCTGTCTAGTTTAGTGTCGAAAACTCTATTGCTGTATGGAGAGTTGTTTGACTTTTTCCAAACTGTATGGACGAGTTCGTATGACAACCGGATTTTCATTCAATTGTTGAATACACTGCACAGTGTCAATGCGAACAGATTGCACTATCTGTTAACGAATTAATGTAGGTCCAGAAAGCGACCATTGACCAGCTGAAAGGGAGATGGGAGGTGGTTGACAGTGGAACAATTCCCAGTGAATTTTCCATGAAAGAAAAAAGAATTCCGCTCTGAATGCAAAAAGTTTCATAATTTTAGGACTGGTCCGCATTTAGTTATAATTCCTCCTGACTCAAATAGGCTGCTATTTGAGCTCATAGCTGTGGCAGGAATCATATGGTTTTCAGTGAAAGGACCATCATGATGTATCCAATACAAGATCCTGTTGTACTAAGAATTACGAGTAACCCCGAAAGACCCAAGTGACCATTTTCTAGTCGCTGCCACCTTTTGTTTCGAGCTGCCCGTTTTCAAATTGGGTTCATACTTTTTTTATTTAAAAAAAAATATATATTTCTAGGAAATGTATTGTAATATTAATCCAATGGTGGTAGTTTCATCAAATTTGGAGTTAATCTCCGCCTTGTGAAATTTCTTTATGTTGAGTGGTGTAGTGTAGTCCAAGGCTCATTTTTGAGGGTTTAGTTTGAGCATGGTCTTAAAAATTAACCAACCAATGCAATTGTTGTTCACCTCAAAGAGGGCAGATCCAAGGAGCTCAAGGAGAAGACAAGTGTGGCCATTCATGTTTTTTTTACAAACATCACTCTCATGTTAGTGACCATTGTGGATTGCAAGCTCCACCAAAAACTACAAATTGATGAAAATGTTGTGAATTTTAGATGGGCATTCTCAATTGTCTTGTCTTTCATTGTGCACAAAAGGTCATCATTTCAAAATATTCTGACTAATATTTGCTCTTTCAAAGTGCATTGCCTAGTTTTTCCATTGACCCAAATAAAACTTCAAACTTCAATATCTACTAAACTATGACAAACAAAAATCTGAAATTATTTGAGGTGCTCACTTTCAATGTGAACTACAAGATCCTATGGTTACATTCTATCCAATCTCATGAAAAAATGAGCAAACAAATTGCTAGATTTCTTGGTAGTTTTGGCCCATTTTAAAAGCACCCCTCTCCCCCCCCTCCCCCCCCCCTTTGGTCATTAGGGGTTAACATGGCATGTGCATGAGTCCACAAAGTCCCCCTAAAACATTCAATTGGCTTTTGCACACAAGACTTTCAAGAATTATCTTTTCTTTGTAATTCATGATTTATCTTGCATCCTACAACATCTATTTACTTTTCAACTAGCTATGGTCCTGATATATTCATCTTTGCTCCCTATTCTACTGAATTTGAACATGTGTGGAAACAAATTATGGACTACCTTGTACTGAAGTCCCATAAACACCTAAAATATAAGCATGGAAACTCATCATTGAAAAGCATGTATAGAAAAGTCATTGAACATGGATCACTTTTTGAATCCAACAATTGATTGTTCACTATATTCTTTTCAACATTTTTTTGTGCTTGATTTACAGATGACCCTACTATCAATTATTGGTGCTTTGTTGAAGCAAACTTTGTTTTTTCATAGAGTTACATTGTAAATCTCACCAAATATTTTACCTTATTTTTTTTAATTTTGTCTCTATCAAATTGGATGTATTTTGATCATTTAATGAAATAAATGGCACTTTATTAATGTAAGTGCTACTACATAAACTCATTATTCAACTAAATCAAACATTGGAGGTTCACATCACAAAATATAGAGGTTGGAAGATGAAAACAAGGAAGATGCTTAATTTCACCTTCTTTCTCTACCCTTTGTTCATGGAAATGAATGCATTTGAAAATCTAGTGGAAGAAATTGTGCCTTCTTAGACTTCAAATTAAGCATTAGATGTGTAGAAGAGAAATATAGCCAAGTTGGAAGAAGGAACTATTCATCCTTTTCACATTTCCTAACCTCTATATCTCTTCAGTTGTACACATCTGATGCTTAACCCCTAAAGGACCAAACAATGTTATTTGGCAACATAGAATTTGGGGCAACTCACTAAGAATGGAATTTTCATTTTTTCCCTTGAAATTTTCACACAACATGTGGTCAAGGAGTAACTTTAATGTACAACAATTTTCTTAACTTTTGCCTACATTGTTAAAAATTTATTATATAATATTTAGTCTCTTTCTCAACCTATACAACTTGGACAAATTAAAAAGATCACTTTTTCAAGAAACAAAAATTTTAATTTGGTTCTCTCTCTCTGTGCGTGGAAAGCTTTGAATCATTACATTTTGATTGACAAGATGAAAGTTATGAGGAGTTTTTGTTTACAAGCAGTTATAGAATCTCTACTTTACAATAAACTTTGAAGTCCTTTCTTTAACTGAATTTTCAATTTTTGAAAAATAAAATAAAACCATAGGATGTAGATTGTTTATGACAACATTACAACCATTGATTGGCATTTTGCAATCCCATACCAAAATTCATAACAATTTAATATTTTAAATCATTCCCTACTTCTTTCTACATACTATTTTTTTTCAAGCATGAATATGAAAATAATTTTTTTTGAAATTTTTTATATGTATTCCCAAGTTATTTCTTCAATATATTATAGAGAATTGCAAGTTGTAGAATCTTTCTATTTGGGGGTAAAATGTTTGAAAGATGAAATCTAACTATTTAGGAAGAGTTGAAAATACTTCTTGAAATTTGAGCATCTTGATTTGCAATTCTTAAGGTTTTTTATTCTGAAATTTTAGGACGTTGTCCTCTAACAAGTTAACCCCTAAAGCCTAGAGGCATGTTTCGGGTAGAAATTGTAAAAGTTGCCACATTTTAGAGTAGTGAGGAAAAAAATGATTTTTTCTTTTTTAAAAATTCAAATGTACAAATTTGTACTAGACTATTATGGGAATGTATAAGAAAATTCAGAAACTTTGACTACATGGATTGAAAGATTATAACATTTGAAGTTAAGAAAAAAAGGGGGGGTTTTCAACCTTGCCCGACAGAACCAACAACCTTTGACTCCTCCTAGAGTGAGATTTTTACACTACACATGGGATTTTTTTTACATTTGCATCTTAAATCACACGAGTTGCATACTTGCCAAATTTCAGAAGTAGAGGAGGTATTTTGCATATGCTACCTGAATTTGCTTGAAAAGTTAAAGGTAGCCTAACTTTTGGTCCAGACACCCGATTGGAAAAAAAATGGAATTTTCATTTAGGAATACATGTTCACATTTTTTATCAAATTTGAAGAACATCTGACCAAAATTGACTTCATAGGGACCTACCCAGATTTTCAATTGTCTATTCAATGAACAATTGTCCTTTAGGGATTAACTAAAAGATCCTATAGTTGGATTTATTAAAAAAATAAATATAGATGAAGATTTTAGCCTTTCTTTGACGACTAATATTTTGAAGTAGTTTTGGGCCTTTAAATAGGAAAGAACTTCAAGGGTTAATTTGAATATTTGAATTTGCATGGGTGCAATTATTGTAAAATTGTATGAAGTGCTCCATTGCATTTTCATATATACTCCATTTACAAGGTGAGATCAATAATGACTTGTGTTTTCATCTCCAACTTTAAAATCTCTTAATATGCACCTCCAATTCTTGATTTGATTGAAAATTTGAGTTTGAACGGGTCTAATATTAAAAAGGTATTGCCTCTATTTCCAAATAATACTAGTGTTTCTTTTGTGTTTTATAAAGGAAACACTAATATTATTTAGAAATAGAAGGAGTAAAATTTATCTAATAACACAAGGACTTGGTTGCTTTCTATACTACTAATGATGCTCGACGAAAGGTTTAAAGCCATATTTTAGGGTCTGGACACTAGAAGAAAACAGGGTCGATTTCAATGCAATCAACCTGACGCAAAATGCAGTTTTCTACCCCAAAAAGCAGAAACTGCATTGCAGCCTACGTAGTTTCTGCGTTTGGGGGCAGAAAACTGCATTTTGCGTTAGGTCGATTACATTGAAATTGACCCTGTTTTCTTCTACTAGGAGCCCTTGGTAATGGGAATAAGAAATCTACACACTTAGTAACAATACTCCTTGACTAAGGTGAATGATTGGTCTTCAAAACTTTATTGAGACCACACATCAAGTATTTAATCTTTGCCTTGAAAAATATGAATATTCATGTTCATGAAAACCATGAATTCCTAAAGGATCAAGCATTACCTTGGAAGACATTGCAAAGTTAGGACACAATCCTATTATTTCAATTTTTTACTTAATTTTTTGAAACTTTAGTTGTCTAGCATTATAAATTTTATTCCAATTGGTATTTGGGATCAAAAGTTATGCCACACTGAGCTCAAAAAAATCACAAAAACTCAAAATAAAATTTTAAAATTTTTGTCACATAAAAAGTACTACTGTCTACAAAGAAAGATTTGATTCATTCCAATTGAACTAATGATGAGAATGTTATAGAGAGTCTTGTTTTTAAGCAATTTAAGCATCTTTTAAAAAAATAACGTACATGATTCATTTTTTAACTCAATTATTACAATTTTTTTTTAATCTTTGCAGTTTCATTTGCTTGCTAGAGCAATCTCACCATTACAATTAGTGTGTTTCAATTAAATCTTAGACCTATTAAAGATTTAGTTTTCCTTATATCTCGTACCTACTTCTATATATATACTAATTTTTTTAAATGAAAATGAAATGCTTTAAAAAAATTCTAGACCCACAACTCAATTTTTCAACACATATTTCATTCAAAATCTAGAGTGCAAAAATTTAAGGTTAAAAAGATTCCAAGTCAAAAACTCTAATTGCAAAAGGTGCAAAGAAACATCTTTTCTTCACTTTGAACACAAGTATCTTGCAATCTACAAAAATCAAAGTTTCTGAAATTTCTTCCTAACATTTCTATAATTGACTCGTCAAAGATTGTATGGTTAAATATGTACCTAAAATTTGCACCTTGAAGTAGAAATGGAAGTTTTGAGTGTGAATTGACTCAAGATTTAAGACAAATAGAAAGACTTTCATAATCGGCATTTGAAAACATTCTTGAAATGCATGTAAAGAATTCAAACAACATTTGGTGTGGGTGCATAGGCACATAGATATAAAGTAAAAATCAAAACTTCAGGTAAGTTTGTGCAAGTGGTGATGAATAATCTCAGGTACTAGCATCAATCATTCCAAATGACACAAGAAAACTTGCTATTCAATGTGAGCATATCTATGGTAACTTTAATTTGTCAATTATGAATACTAATCAATTACGATTGTGAAGGAAATAAGCATATGCAAATGTAAAATTTGCAACTACATTGACATGCAATTCAAGGACACTCCCATATATGCACATACAAGCAAATTACACATCGTCAATAGTAGTTTGAGCAACTATTACAAGACACACTCTTTTGTAGAAATGAAATATGGTGAATGTAAACAACAATAAGAGGAGAATTATGCAAAGCCATATGTTGCCTTGAAAAAATGGATTGTAACATAAAAAATACCCACCCACCTCCAATGATTTGTAGACTAGGCAAATGACACTAATTAAAGAGTCCATTCTATACAATGTATACATTGTAAGTATATCAAAATGCTCTGGCAAGATCTATTTCACTACTATATAGGTTTCAATTGGGATGAGCAAGTATTGTAGACATTATAGACATTCTTCATATGAAATTCTCAGAGCATAAAAATTAGATTAAAAATACTAAAACCCTTGATATCCTAAATATGACCTATATTTATTTTACATAGCTAGGTGGAGAAACAATATTGGCATTTTCACACTTTGTAGTTGAACAAGTTTTAAAACTTTTTAACCTAAGGTTCATTTCCATACATGAACTTTAATTTCATGGTATTTAGAAAAAAAAACTCGACTATTCATCTCCAAGTATGATCCATGAAAACAATTATGCAATGCAATTTCCAAAGAATTATACACCTCGACTCAGAACCCATCTCCTCGGCATTTGATGCAATGCTAGCCACATGCAATACCTGCCTATTGAATATACAGATCACAAGAGGGGTCCAGCTCTCCCCATAGCATACACAACTCCACACACATAGACCCTACACTCGTGATACTTGCAAAGCAATAATTAAAGGAGACATAGTTCAAAAGGCAACAAACCTAATAGGTAGAAACATGCCATTTTTCTTCAACAAACCCATTCTTCTATCCAGTAACTCAAAAAAATTAGAAAAATTAGAAAAGAAAATTTCTCCTAAACCTTAGTTGCTACTCATGCAAATCCCAAAATCTTGTCTTTGTCAAACTTCAAACCCACTTTGCCAACACATAAAGCAAAAAGTTTCACTCATTGACTTCATCTTTCTAATTCTATCTTTTAGCATTTCCATTTCAAGACTTCTAACATTTGATCTCACAAAACCTAGAATATTTATGGCAACATCTCAAATATGCCAAATACAATACAAATAAGGAATCTTTAGTTTTATGTCAATTGCTAGTATCCTAGACCCAAAAAATTATATTTTACAAATGGAGAAATTTTAATCATGTGAATTGGGTATTCCATTATTTTTGTCTTCAATTCATTTCACCATTTTTGTTTTTGCTTCATTTCACCATTTTCATCCTAGCTTCATGTAGTGTAGAATTGAAGTCATTTAATGTTAAGTAGCTAGATCACTTTGTAAAGGTGAAGGTATTTAGATTCAATGTCTCAAGGTTGACATGCTCTCAAGGTCCTTGAGGGTTAAATAAGTTTTAGCCTATAAGTAGTTCCAATCCACTACCTATGTATATGGCATGTATGATTGTTGTTTTAATCTTATCAAATAGCCAACAAGGGGAGACCCTTTTGTGTGTAACTCATGCAAACGAGTCATATAGATATGTGTATTGGATGATGCACCATAGGATGTAAGTTCTTTAAGCCCTAGTTAATACTCTACTACCTTACTACACCAATTTACTCTTTAAGCATCTAAGCTTCTAGGGATCTCCTACCACACAATACAATGAATTATAAGATGTAGCAATAAAGATTGTTTAACTCATGTAATTCAGCTAATTAGATGTAAGCTCCTTCCAATATATTATGGATCTTTACCATCATACCTTAAGCATTTGCACTTTTGCTATTATCACATAATCCTTAGTCCATCACTCACTTAAGGACATATAAAACATTACTTCCAAATCATCTTTACAGTGACATTTTTTGCACTTATCTTAAATCAAAGTAATTTATGAGCTATCTCATAGGGTAATCAATTCCTTTAAGGCTCTTACTCAATATTAACTATAGTTCATGATAAGACTGTCCATTTGTTGATCTTATTCTCATTCTTTAGACTTACAATCCATGTTCTCTTTAATGCTCAAGCCAAAACGTCTATTTGACGAGGCTTTATTCACTTGTCAATAATTTAGCCAAAATCTCATTGACTTTTACATGATTTTAAGATGCATATAAGAACAAGTGTTGCTCACCCTAACTCCTCTTAAGCTAATCAACACCTATTCTATTTGGTCTCAATATTTTAAACTCATGTAAACTCAATCTTGCATGATCTTACTTTATGCCATATTTTTACACAATTCATCAAATAGATCTTAACTACATAATATCAATCAATCTTTGCATGCTTATTTGCTCAAGCAAGTGTTCTTTAATTCAAATTTGACATATTTCTTTGAGCCTTCTTACATCCCTTTTGTAAGATAGACTATACCTAGTGTGTAAGATCCCAATAATAAGATAACAATATAAGATTTAAAATGAGAAATAAACTAAAAAAGAAATTAAGACACCAACTCATGCTTCAGAGTAGTTCTAAGCTTTCCATCTAATTTTGTCTATTAGATATAGCACAATGGTTCAATTAACACTCCAATCTTCCATGTACAAATTCCAAATAATTTTTTCTATAAGTCTATACAATGGGTATATGCTTTCAAATCCTTCAAACCATGGTACACAAACTTACATCATTCAATGATACAAAACAATCACATACGAACAAAGAATAAATTGAATTAGCAAACCAAGGACTTCAAAATATTCCAAGCTCTTATTCAGCCTTAGTTTGCATCATATCTTTTTCCATCTTGTCTCCCAAATCAAGTAGATCAATATAAATTCAAAAGGAAAACTAGAATAGTAAAAAGAGATACCATAAAGAAAGCATACAATTTTATTTATTAGATTATTGCAATGAAGACCTTCCACTAGACTAACGTTATAATAAGTGTAGCAAAAGAGTTTATTTTTACTTGCCCAACAAATGCATTATTTAAATCATGATTCCAAGCCTAATTGACCTTTCTAATCTTATTCTTGTGCCTTTTCTACTCTAACATGTTCAACTCCATTAATTCACATTATAAGTCCATTATGGGTTAAGAAAAAATATTTTTCTTACTATGCTTCATTCCATGATTTTTGTCCTACCTTCATTTCACTATTAACATTATGGTTTTCTTTCACCATTTTTGTCTTGGCTTTATTCCAACACTTTGTATATGCTTCAATCCATCTTCCGATTATGGCTTAGATTTTAGTCATGCCTCAAAGCATCCTATGGTCACAAAGTGAACCCAATATATATGTTAATACAAAAATTTCAAAGGAAACTCCAAAAATTGGCTAAACCAATTTCAACTTGAAGGTCATTACTAGAATTTAGTGTGATTATTTGAATATGAAATATATACCAAATGAGATACCAAGGTATTTCTTAACAATAAATAATTGAAGAACATTTTAGTTCTTGGACTAAAACCAATGGAAAAAAAAGCCTACAAACTTATTGAACTACAATAATATATTCAAAATTAATTGAAGAATTAGAATTAGAAAATTTACTTATAAATTTCGTACAAAAACTTTCATCCAAGTCTTCCAAGGGTGAAACCTTAGTCAACCATCACAGCTTTTGTTTTGATTTTGATTTTAATTGAAAATAATCATAGTTGTATCTAGAGTTTTACAATTAAAAATACATTGAATAAAGAATTATTCTGAAATTTCAATATAATTGAAGATGTAATTAATTATTAAAAAATTCAATTTCAAATTTCAAATTTATTTTTATAAATATGAATGATTCCAATTACAAATGAAAGGTTTATTTGAAAGTAATTATAAATCCAAAATCCACAACTTTTGCTTATACATCAATAACAAATTATTTCTCCAAATTGTTATTTACAATACATCTTTACAAAATTTCAAATCAAGAGATGAATCAATGTGTTTGAAAATTAACTTAGTTTTATGAATCTCATTTTTTAGTCACTTGAATGTTCTCATGTAGCTTTTCATAACAAGACCAAAGGATCCTAGTGTGTGACTCAAAGCTTGTGTCATCTCAATTGCTAGTGCATGCACTTGATTGTTTAAGAATGTCTCAGACAATATTAGATATATCAATATTTGATAAAACCATGGTCCCCATATCCAATCCTAGATTACCACTTCTTTCAGAAATGGGCTCCATTGAGGTATGTGAGTCCCACCTATAAATAAGCCTTTGACATTTCACCCCAAAAAATGATCACCAAGAAATTAACTAACATGGAGAACTCGTTGCTACATAGGCATAGATTGTACCATATAGTCATTCAATCAAAGATCCATACCATTGATAATACAAGCTTTGTATGGGAAATATTATATCATGAAAAATTGGTTATCATGGCGTGACAAACTTATTCTAGTAAGGTGGCAAAGAAAGCATGATCATTCAACAAGAAACATGGTTCATTTGAAGAATGCATTTCTAATGTAGCCAATTTACAATAATATCAAACAACTACTTTACAGATAAAACAAGGCCACACTACTTGTTGGGCTCAAAATGCAAAAGAATTTTAGGAGTTAAATGAACTTGTTTAGGAAATGAAAGAGTTTCGTTTACTTTAACTTAATGAGGAATAAAATTAAGTTTGTGAACAAAAACAAGGTTTGTCTACCATTGGGAACAAAAATGAGGTCTTCTACCTTATAGTAACCACCCTTGTATCTACCACCCTCCATGAGGCCCTATTTCCACAACCAAATTTATGCTTAAATTGTCCATACTCAATTTATGAGAGATTATGTTGTTTATGGCTAGATTCATAGGTAAAAGTGGCAAAATCAAAAGTATAAGTGGTGACCTATAGATTGGCAAAGTTGCTTTTAGGAGCAATGGAATTTAAGTATCAACTTCTTGCCAAAGGAAGTGAGCTCTAGGCATAGCAACTACTTGGTCCTATTTTGGAGTTTATCAATTTGGGGATGGAGCATGACTAATATCAACTTTCTACTCTTTCAATTTAGGGGAGCTTGGTGGCACTTATGTATTTTCTAGCTACTCCCTCAAATGATAGAAATTACACTTGGAAAAATTTGAAACCACATCCTATTAGCTTCAATGTTAATTGTACATGTCTGAAAGAAAATTGATCTTCTCCCATACCTCTAAGTGATCAAACTAGAAATTGTGGCAACAATGTGGCTAGCTAGTTACCTTAACCCCAAAATGTCCTTAGGGAAATAATCTATCCTTAGTTAATTTTCGAAGTTGAAAAATGGGAAATCAGTGTGATATTTCATAAAATGGTTAACTACGACATTCAAGAGTAAAAAGTTTCCAAAAGGGTGAAATTTTCCGATTTCAATTTTGACGTGGCCTCAATTTTCTAAGGCTCACAATGTAAGTAGACTCCCTAGTTTGGCAATGTGAAAGCAAGTGCCAACACGGATTTTGGCTTCAGAACTCGTTTGGATTCAAAATGGATTTTTTCTTGAATGCACTATCAGATTCTTGCGAAACAAAATTCTACAGCTTTATAAGTTTTTGTATGTCATTTCCAACCTGGGGATCTTCCTTTGTCGAGAAGTACATTTTTCATCAAAAAAAAGGAATCTACATCCTTAAAACGGCTCGTTGAACACCCTGCTATTCGGAGATCTTCCACCAAACATGTGTTATCCCTCTAGCATATTTTTTGGGGCATTGATCATGTGTATCTTCTCTTCTTTCTTACAAAAGAAACTACACCTCAAGGAATGACATATTCATCTTGCAACACCTACTGAAGCACTTGGAGGGACAAAAAATGCATGATTCCGCAACCATGTACCTTCGATGTCTTGAGAATCTAATGCATCATGACAAATCATTTAGGCCCCCCAATTTTTTTGCATGACCCTTGTAGAGTATACTTGTGATTTGTATGGTTACATTTGAGTAGGTAGGCTTTAATTATTTATTAAAAAAGCAAGTGTGTTTGCCTCTCTAGTAGGGGGCCTCATTTCGAGAAATTGCAGGGTCATTTTGGGGTTAAGTTAGTATGCTCATAAACCACTCATCTAAGGGTTGGTCCGCCTTTTCATGTATTTCCTTCCAAGGGAATATTTTTAACTTATTTTTCAAACAAAGATAAATAGATGTAGAATGTAACACAAGAGGTTTCATATTTTTCAAAGCATAATTGAATTAGTTATGAATTTTCAAGCAAGTTGTGTCATAGATCCCTATTTATGATCCTAGATCTTCCATAAATTGTTCAATTGAAGTTATAAAGAGAAATGGGGAAAGCAAGGACAATGATTGATTCTAGAAATAAATTTTACTTTTTTTTCTCAATTCATTCTCATGACTATAGAGGTTGATTTAAGGACCATCTCATGTCCATCTTAGAGCTATAGTAGGGACAGTTCTAAATGCCCGACAGAGTTTGATCCTTAGTAGCCGGTGCAAATTTCAAATCTGAACACTGTGTTGCCTGTCTGTTGTTTCTTGGTTGCCCCCGCCAGGCCACTTCTGTGGCTGGTGGTTTTGTTCTCGTTCCCTTGCAGTGAAATCCCGTCTCTTTTGTTCCCGAAAAAAAAATCCGTATAATGACTGAACAGAGAATAAGTATGGCACAGATCACTTACTTTGTTTGTCGAACCAAAGAGTAAATGCAACGAAATTCTTGAGTAAATATGGCATTCGATAGTGCAATCAATTTCGGATTCAAAAATCTCCATTTCCAGTACTTTTACATTCAATTCTCTGCTTGCACATTCCCTACAGTACATACCCGAAGAATCTGACTTTTAGTACCGTGACCTAGCTCCACCCTGGTCTCAACGGTATCCTATGTGCGGGATTTCAAATCGCTTTCAAGTTAATCATCCACGCTGTGAATACTCCTGGTCCGGTCATGAGTAAAAATTCTTCTGATCTGCTCAAGCAGAGAGAGTCTGAAATTCTTCAATGCTACATTGTTCCTTCATACATTCCTACATTGGTCCTCTGAACTCGCGGTATCCAGAACTTCAGGCCACCTGCATATTTGAATCTGGTCGTAAGATTACCTGATTGTCCAGTCTCTCACTGGCGAAAATGTCGTGATAAGGTGCCATGTCTGAGTCTCAACATTTCTAATGCCTGTACGGAAGACGACAGTGACCTCATTCCCGCAAATGCACAAATTCATCTCCACTGGACCTTCAATTATCCAGGCGCGATGAATTAGATGTTCAATGCTTGAACAATCAAAGCTTTACCGAATCTAATGGAAACATGCCTGTGATCAAAAGAAGAAAATTATATACCGTAATAAACCTTAACAGATAATCGTGCAATTTCTGAGAGACTGGATTATTGTGAGCAGAGACAAACACATAAAAGATGAAGCCGTTCATTCTATAAGGTGAAGTAGTGCAGGGGAACCACTCGAATGCGGATTAAAATTGATACTTTGACGAAGTTATACATACCTAAGTTTTCTGCTTGTAGAAGTATACGATGATGAGAATAAGGATACAAGCATTCACAAGAACAACCGGACATATGTAGTTAGCGTAACACTTAGTCTCCGCCTTCACCCACTCCCAAAAGTCCTCCCATGTGCCTTCCTCGTCCTCTTCGTAATTATCATCATAGTCATCATCCTTGTTCAGCCCAAGCTCCTCATCCCGTTCCTTTTTCGACAATGCGCGCCTCAAAGAGTCGGAAAAGTGAACATGTCTCGCCAGAGGCTGTTGTAGATCTACTTTTTCTCCCTCTATTCTGTTATCCTCAACAGCCTGCCCTTCAGTCTGTGTCTCGTCTTGAGAGTTCAGAAGAGGCTTCTGAATCTCCTTTCCGTTCTCTAAATCCATATCCGCCTTTCCAGTTGACTTCTCAAATGGTGAATCGTCTTTGAAAGGCATTTTCTTGTAGAATGCAGGTTCAAATCTGTCCTACAAATGTTCGAAAGATTATTACCACATGAATAACCTCAGAATTTCTCACAAGCTCTTTGACCCTTGATAAATGATTTCTAGACTAGAAATTGTTGTAGTATACCAGATCAGCAAAATCGAAAGGGCTATTACGGCGAGCTAAAAGCTATGGCTTATTGAGTGCGTCGTATCTTCCTCACTAAAGCTTCAATAATCTTTAGCAGCTCCAATATTTCTGCTTAATAATTCTTCTGCACAAAATACTAAACAGGAAAGCTTTCCATGCAGCTAAGATTAATCTCGCTTGATTACTGACCGTATTGGCCGTTTCCGTAACTTCTTCGCACCTACTTCACAGCTGCGATCCCTTACTTACAAATATTGTGCCGTCGCCCCTTATGATTTCAATCTCGTCGTTGCAAACCGCCTTGCAATTCCCTGAAGATCAAACAATAGATCATCATCTTCCTAATCGAACCTCGTTGCAAGAAAACGCAAAACTCTCGATCTCGCTTCACATCCTACAACAATTTGAAACGTCCACGAACGTCTTCCAATCTTTGCATGTGTACTTAGCTTAAGAGCAGACTCCCTGTAAACAAAATTCTAATCGAAAGAAAACCACAGTGCAGCTCAATCAGAAACACTTTCGGAGATTCGAACGAAAATATTCCGTGTGCCAGTACATAAAAAGTCACACTCCAGCTTCGCTCTTAATCGACATCATCACCTCAGCGAAAATGAAAATCTGACAAACTCCAAAATTCTAGTTCAAAGACGAGAAACTATCACCACACAAATAACTTCCAATCTCACTCCATACTTTATCCGTTCCGAATATTAGATCCAGGACTTCAAAATAACAACCATGAATTACCATACCTAGGTGCTGCTTCATCAACAATTCCGCCACCACGCAGAATTTCAAAACTTAAACAGATTCACCATTTCGACGCACCTCTACGAAACGATTCAATTCAAAGAACTTACCCAAAATGATCGGGATGAAAACCTCAATGTAAGCACCGACGCACTCTCCCCGCCATAACCAGAACGCAATGCCGCATTACCAATGAACGCAGAGCTGGCAACGCGAAATGCGAGAAGTCTCATCAGCGAGAAAATTCGATGGAGTAAAGCGCTACACTACCTGACGGGAAGAAGGTAGTGGAAGCATCAAATTGTGTGTTCACGAGAATGCGGAGGCGGTGGCGATGGCTTCCGAGCATGGCCACGGCAACACTTGGCACCTCACAAAGCTTTACACGTCTTGCAGGGGGGTGAAACTATTGCTTTCATCGGGGCTGGAACTTAAGCTTATTATTACAGTATCAGAATGCTTCCTTTGGTAGTTAGTTACTATTGTGCCCTGTGCCGTTGCCACAGTATAATAAAATAAAAGTAAAAATAAATTCTGAAATTTTTTAATTCATAAAAATTATGAAATTCAATATTTTTCCTGCCGTGAGTTAGAATGTCACAAAACAAAGTCTGTGCACCTAACCTCATTGAGGGCTATCTGACATTACTAAAATTGCAACCACGGGAGACAAGATTTCGGAGATCTCACTAACTTATAATGAAAAAAAGGAAATAAATAGCTTAATTTAATGTATGGATCTTTTGATAAGCAATAGGTTGGGTATAGAAAATAATCCATAAAAGGAGATTTCAAATTCTTTGTAGATGATTTTTTTTAATAATCTTTTCTTTGGGAGAAGAAAGAATTATATAGAATAATTTTATGTTTCTGCATCTATTGTATTTGGACACTATAGATCCTAAAAGTATGATGGATGATTTCATTATTAATTGTCGAAACAAAGAATGTACCTATAAGTTCATAATCAAAGTATTTGGGTGACTACTTTGATCATAGGGGGCAATAGTCTTCAAAGATTAATTACTTTACAACAATGTGTTGACCCTCCCATTTGTCCATGGTATGGCGTCTAACTTAATGTTGAAACATGAGTACCTATGACCCTGTGGTCAAACTTCAAGATCTTCCACTTTGATTCATTCTCTATTTTTCCATTGAAAATAAATGGAGTTTTTTATTTTTATTTTTCAAAGATGAACTCGCATATCTTCAACAAGTCATAAGAAATTATATTTTTTTGTGAAGATTTGAAATCAATGTGAATTTTGAAGAGCAAGTGAAAGAAATTCATATTAAATACAATAAAATCTAGAAATTTCAACATATATTTGGGTATGTATTATGGAATAGAACCTCATGGTCAAAAAAAAATTCTATGTCATTCTAAATTAGAAACACAATAGACTATGGTAATATGCCCAAAGTTTAAATAGCTATAAAGTATTCAAATTGAAAAAATTTCCAAAATTCAAATTGGAGTAGAAATTAGATTGAATAAGCTTAATTTCATTAGTTGAGTTCATATTTTAAAAAGATTATTTTTAAGGCTAAAATTCAAATCAAGAACAAGAAGGTAGAAATAGTTAAATACACTAAAAAGGCATCTTTGTGATCTATGGATTTAGCATCTTCTCTAAAAAAATGTCTAGTTGTTCAAGGTGGGGCATGCAATCCACCTCCAAGTGGTGCTATGAGAAGTTTTCATGGCAACAACAACAAAAACATAGAGTTGGCTAGTGAAGAGTATATGGGAGCCTAATCTAGTAGCCTTCCAAGCAATGGACTCCAAGAATGATTTTTTGGTCAATTCTTAATTATATGACCATAAGTGAAAAGGGGCATCATCCCTAAATCACCTAAATGTGTGCCCTAAAATCTCAATAACCCTAATACATGCTCTACGAGATTAGGGCAACTTTCTTGGCCTAAATCTTCTCCGAATTGGCAATTAGGGCACCAAATGGGTTAAATTGGAGCTCCAAAATTTAATTTCAGAACATTGCAACCAACGAAAATCCTAACTCAATCCATTCATTGACATCATGCACCTCACTAAGTTCTTAGATCCAATACTACAACATTCCTCCATTTAATTAAAGCAAATTAACATTATTTTTCCCATTTGATCATTCACACCCCAATCCTAATTTTAGCCCAATTTAGGCAATGCTTTTGCACTTGTCCTAAAACCTAAAAAATTAAACTCACTACTCATACATTCTATTTGGGCATCCCAATCATGTTGGTTCTAGCTTTAAGAGTGGTTCTTGAAGGAACTTGGTATTAGTTCTTCCAAAAAAAACACCTATGCTTTTCTCAACAAGACAAATTCATATAGCCACTTGGACACTCAATCAATGTTTGTACAACAAGAAGATAATGTAATTAAAGTGGGTACCCCCAAAACTGCCACTAATTGCTATTGTGCCTAATTACTATTATTCGTTTGTTCCATTTTTTAATATTTTCTTAATGTCAATTGAAAGGTGGTTGCAATGCATCGAATTAAAGAATGCAACCATTGGATTATATATGCAAAAGTTATGAAGGAACAAAGTTTGGTTCTAAAAGTGTTTCTGAATTCCACATAGATACATAATTGATTTTGGAGATGTACGCAAAGTGAAGATGGTTGTTTAGGGTCAATGGCGCATTTGGGGGGTGGCCTACCATAGCATTACACTTGAAATGTAGCGTGGCACAACATGAACAACTTAACCTTGGAAGAATGATGAAGACAATTAGTGTCCAATGAATGACAAAGCATCTTTCTATTTGGAAGAGAAGGACAATCTTTCAATCCTTGGAATTTGTGTAGAAAGGAAATGGTCTTTTGCAGTAATTTTGGTTGACCTCCAATGAATAATTCTAGTTCGTCTTTTGCTCATGATGCATAGGGTGGCCAAAATCTCTCATTTCCATGGAGACCAATCCGTCCTTTATGGTTAGCAAAATAAAACCAAAGGAATATCCCAGTAAGAATGCTGCAAACCAAACTGGTCCGATGGATGACAGAGAACTCTCGCATGTGAGACAGAAGTGCCATTGTTCATCCTTGGAATTTTGTGCAAAAAGGGGAAGTCTTGCACAGTAGTATGACCTCCAATGATTACTTTCTGTTTTTTTAAAGTATATGATTCACACTATTTCAAAATAGAAGATTTTCACGGTGACTAGCCAGTCCTTACAGGGTTAAGAGAACCAGTCTGGGATTCCCCTTCATCGCCTTGTCGCAATTCTCCTTCGTCCTTCGCTATGTCGACCCCCGATCGTGCTACCTCGCTGTGGTGCAACGCAGCTGCTGAGCTTGGGTTTCAGTTCCTTGATCCTCATGTTTGAACTCCAGCTCGTCCTAATCGCCGGCTTTCACTGCTCCAAATTGGGATGCTTCGAGGGGAGTCTGGAGTTTTCTTCGTGCTGATGAAATTCAGTCGCCCTGGGCCCTCGTAGTGGCCGGAAATTCTGCCTTCTGAAGGCAAGTCGTCTTCATCGCTGATATGATCTTCGCGTTAAGCGTTTGGCTCCGTCGGCATTGGATTCTTCACGCTGTCTTGATTTCGTCTTGATTTTTATCTTCCGGCAAATTCAGCCCTTGGTTCCGCCTTGTTGATTCTTCGCTGTCGGATTCTTCAAGTCGCCACAGCCTCGTCCTGGATTGCAGCTCACATCGCCGTATTTGCTTTGTCGGCAGCTCCTTAATTCAAATCCATTCTTCTGCAAGAAAGGAACAAAAATCGGTCCAATCTCACCAACTTATACAAACCCCATTCTATTCTCTCATCAGTTTGTCAGTCTGAGTTTTTTGTGTTTGTTTCTTAATGTTTCAATTGTTGTTTTTCTTTCGCCAGCAGCACTGATCCATCCTCTCATCAACCTCACAGCCATCGTTCGACCTAAAACCCCTGAAATTCGAGCATAAATTTCCCTAAACCCAATTCACTTAGGGCATTCTACAACCAAACCCTGGAATTATGCATGAATCTTTTCAACAATTCCGCAAAACCCTAATTTTTTTTATCAATCCATCTTCACATCTGACCTAAAAAAACTACATTTTTCACCCATTTTCTTCTGTAAAAGAGTGAAACCTCATCAAAAAGTTGTTCCTAGTCTTTACCTACCCTAATCCTTAACAATTTTGACTTAAAATGCCCATAAATCACAAAATTTCTATCAAAAAACACACACATACACACATGAAAAGTTGGGGGGAGAGAAAGCTCCAAACCTTAATTTTTCATATAATTAAACTCCCTGACATATTAATTCCCCTAACTACTTTCATCCTACACTAATTTACTATTGACACGCTAATTTGGTACAAAATGCACGCCAAACTAGTGCAAATTGCACTAAACTACTATAAATGCCCTAATTTAGTGTTAAATCCCCTATATTATTATAATATCCCTATTTTAGTAATTGACTCACTACTTTAGTGTTCTAGTAGTAGTTTTAATTTTACAAACTTCTTTTGTGTTTTTTTATTTTGTGATTTTTTGTGATTTTTAATTTTCTTTGTCCTCCAAAACAAGGTCAAAATCTTCATCAATATTTATATTTTAACAAATCCAACCATGGGATCCTTTAGTTAACTTGTTAAAGTACATAGCATTAAAATTTTGGAGTGAACATCCTATCGATTGCAAGTTCAAAGTGCCTAAACTTCAAAATGTAGGCTTTTCTAGCACTTCCAAAAGGTGAAGTTTTGTTTTTCAAAATTTGTAGCAAAAAATTTGTATATCCTATAATGTGTGCATTTTAGTCAATAAGTTGGAAAAGGTTTGAAAATAGATATAAAAAAAATTGAACTCAAAAAACTTTCATATTCCTTTAATAAAAATTGTAAAGTAGAAGGTCTTACTAAATGAAAGATAAAAACTAATATACTCATAACTTCTAGAAGAATTTACAGAATCATTATCCTTTATTTGAAATTTTTATTTGAAATTTTTCAAAATTGAGAGTAGAAGATGACTTCATATATTTTTTTCTACCTTCATTGCTCATAAAAGAAAACTCCTCGTAACTTTTCCCTCAACATTTGGAATTGAATAGTTCAAATGTTTTTTAGTAGTTGTCAATGTATACAATCCCCCAAAAATAATGAATTTTTTTAAGAATATATTTTTTGCTACCTGTTTTGACAATTATATTGAAAAAACCCTTCTACTTTTGCAATTTTTATCAAAATGATGTGACATAAAGCTTCACATGTAGATTATAATGAGTACCATATATCTTAACTCCTAAAGGTTTTTAACTATATTTTCACTAGAAATGCTCCAACACTACCATTTTTAGTACAAGGACCAAATTTTAGAAAGAAAAAAAATCATTTTCAAACACATGCAATTGTAGGATCTTGTAGTACGCTAGTTTGAGAAGATGTGGAAAAAATTTCAGAAATTCCCACTACATGGATTGCAAGATATTAGCATTTGAATTGACAAAACTCCTTTTTCTAGCCCTATAGAAACTTGGGTAGCTACACTTCATAAGGTCACATTTGTATGAAAAAATGCTCAAAATGGTGGTGCTTCTTTGGATTCATTCTTCAAGGCAAGTTGGCTATATTCTTAAAAAAATTCAAATCATTTGAAATTGTATAGCATATAGGAAAAAAATAGTAACTAGAAAGAAGTAGAGAATGATTTAAAACACTAAATTGTTAAGAACTTAGTTATGGAATTGAAAAACGTCAATCCCAATGATTGTAATATTGTAATAATCAATCTACATCCTATGGTTTTATTTTATTTCCAAAAATATTGAAAATTGAGTTAAAAAAAGGACTTCAAAGTTTATTTTAGAGTGAGAATCCATAGTTGCCTACAAATTAAAACTCCTCATAACTTTCATCTCATCAATCAAGATGGATTGATTCAAGGCTTTCCACAAATAAAAAAATCTAGAGAACCAATTTCAATTTTTTAAAATTTAAAAAGTGATTTTTTAAGAATTTTTTGAGTTGCTTCGGTTGCCCACCAAACAATGAAAATTACATACTACACAATAACTTTTTACCATGTATTCAAAAGGTACAAAAATTACTGAGCATTAAAGAAAAATCTTGTCTACATGTTGTGCAAAAATTTCAAAGAAAAAAAAATCAAAATTCCATTCATAGTAAGTTGCCCAAAATCACTATTTTGCCAGAAAAAACATAGTTTGGTGCTTTGGGGGGTAGGAAATTCATACAAAAAATTCAAATGATGAAGTTAATAGTGCTTACCTAAGTTCGCAAAAAGACCAAAGTCGTCTCCTTAGTCTTTTTAGGATTAAATGGAAAAATAAAATTGGATTTTTTTTCAACTTCTTTCTAATCCCTTAAGGACCAAGTGTCTCCTCATGGGACATTGCACTTGAGGTTTAGGTAGATTTGTATGATTTCAATTTTTAACATTTTTTTCTAAGAGTTTTAAGAATATAGCTTTTGGAAAATATAATTTCTATTCCAATTAGTGCCAAAGGCTAAATTTATGCCAAACTAAGCTCAAAAAATAGTTAGCTAGGCAGAGCAAAAAACCCACAAAAACTCAAAATAAAATTTTGAAAATTTTGTTTCTCATAGAAAATACTTGTCTACATGGAAATATTTGATTCATTCCATTTGGACAAGCAACATTGCTAGTGTATGAGCCTAAGAATGCGAGCTTGTGAGCATGGAGCCTACATTATAGGTACCTATAATATAAGTACTGCACTCTACAAAAGGTGTATGTATCATAAACACCTATAATATGTATATTTATAACATATATACCACTAGTAGAAGACAACATTGATTTGAACAAAATGTAGCTAACATAAATTTCAATTTTCTACCAAAAAACACAAAAATTGCGTTGGCTACAACATAGTCTTCAGAAAAATGCGTTGCAGCCAACGCAGTTTCTATGCTTTTTGGTAGAAAACTAAAATTTGTGTTAGTTGGATTTTGTTGAAATCAATGTTGTCTTCTATTAGTGTACCCTATAATCATAGACAATTTCTGTGGTATATACACCTATAACATAGGTGTGTAGTATTATAGGCTCGTGGGCTCATACTCCTATGTTCACATAATGGCAACCCTCTTAAGACAAGTAATGATAAAGTTATTGAGAGTCTTGTTTTGGGGGCAATCTAAGCATTTTCTTCAAAATAATAACTAATAGGATTAATTTTTTAACTCAATTTTCACAATTTAAAAAAAATAAATGTACATGGTTTATTTTACTTTCTAGAAAAATCTCATTGTTGCAATTAGTATGGGTGTTTTAATTCCATCTTGGAACTATTAAAGATATAGTTTTTCCTTCTATCTCATACTTGCTATTACTTAATAATTTTTTAATGAATAAAAATAAAATTCTTTTAAATTTTTATTTATTTTCCAAACTCTCAACTAAAGTCTTCAAAAAAAATTTTAAATCTATAGTGCAAAAATTTGAAGTTAAAGAGATTTGCAATAAAAAATCCTAGTCATAGAAGGTACAAAAAAACTTTTGCCCTTCAATTTAAAATTTCTTGCATTATACATAGTAAAAGTTTTTGAAATTACTTCCACAAATTATTGCATTACTCTAATGCAAGATCCTATGATTATATATGCAAAAAGAAATAAAGTTTTAAGATTTTAGTACCTTGCAATAGAATGACATTTTTGTGTGTTTTTTGACTAAGAAAAGATTGTGGTCCCTTACCAGTTAATTTTATTTATTTTGAAAATTTAATAAAAATGTCATATTTTTATTCACCACTTCTAAATGGTCTTGATTATTAAAATATAAATTGAATTTGCAATGTACAATGGGAATATTTATTAGAGATAATGTAATTAGTTTGAAATATTTTTTTACATTTGCATTGACTAATATCAAACATGATGTAGGTGATTTTAGGCAAAGTATTGCAAAGTCAACAAAATATTGGTCATTCATAAAGCTTTGTCAATAATATTTGTCAAATGATTGGAATACATATTCCTCCACATATTGTTAGCATAGTCCATAAAGTTCTATAGGAAAATCGGTGCATTTCCGACCTTTTTATAAAGGTTTCAAGAATTTTTTTCCCACTTAGAAGCTTGCCCAAAGTGCCTTTTGTTTTCCAAATTAAATCCTACAATTTTCTTTGCCATTTGGCAAATTGTAAGGTTTTTTTATTTTCACTTTGGCATCTTTTTGAACTTTAGCATGTAAATTCAATTATGTTATCGTATGTTATGCTTTTGAGGGGTTCATGCTAGGTCTTTTTTTTATGAATTGCCAAAGTAGCAATATAAAATTTTACAGTGGTGCTTCAAATTTCAATATTCATTCATATATGAATAGAAAATTTTACATTAGCACATATTACATGTCCATGACTTTGTTTTCATCCACAATCTAGAGATTTTATCCATGATTATTTTTTTAATTTAAAATTTTCAGTCATAAAACTTCACGATTGTTTGCCATTTTTTAGCCAAATTATTCTTTTCTAGTGCAATTTGGCATCAAAAAGCCAAGAATCCCCCTTCATTTATGCACGTTGTAAAATGCAATATCCTTGGCAAGAGTTGAACTGGGGGCCCCCACCGTCTTTGGGCCAAGAATATAACCTTTATGATAAAATATAAGGATCCAAAAGAAGGTCCAAGCATTTTTCTAGAGGTTGATTAACCCTTGAAGGACCATTGTCCCTTTAGGGTACAAAATGGATTTTGGGTAGGTACCTATGACCTCAATTTTTAGTGAAACTTTTTGAAACTTTCTCATAAGATAGAAAAATTGATTAGCTTCATGGGAATATAATTTTTATTTCAATTGGTGCCCTGGAGAATTGTTTTTACCACAAGAGCCAAAAATTTCATTGGATGGGCAAAAAAATATATCCACAAAAATTTGAAAAAAAAACTTGAATTTTTTTTCTCATAGATTATATTTTTGTCTACACCTGAAGCTTTTATTCATTCCATTTGGATGAGTGGTATGAAAGTTATGAACAATCTTGTTTTTTGGGCAATATAAGCATCTTTCTGAAATCATAACTTATGGGATTCATTTCTGAATGCATTTTCACAATTTAAAAAAAAAATTGTTTGACAAGGTTAAATTTTCTTGCTAGAACAATTTAACTGCTAGGATTATTGTCTTTCAATCCCATCTTAGAGCTATTAACAATTTATATTTTCTTGTAATCTTGGACCTACTTCTACTTAACAATTTTATAAAGAATGAAAATCAAAAGTTTTCTTCCTTGAAATTTTATTCTAGACTATCAACTCAATTCTTCAACACAATTGTTTTTTTTTAATTCAAAGTCTACAATGCAAAATATTTCTACAAAAGGCAGTCCAAGTCATTTGAAATTGCAAGCTAGTGTTCAAAAAAAATTATTTCCAACTTTGAATGCTAGTATCTCTTAATCTATAAGGTCAAACTTCATAATTTTTTTACCATTTCGTCTTAGACAAGTAAAGTACAAGATCCTACAATTAGATTCTAAATTTTTTTTCTTAGGTGACAACAGTAGAAATGGTAGTTTTGAGTTGTTCTTGACAGAAAAATGCCCTTGGTCCTTTAGAGGTTAATATGGAAAAACATGCAAGTGAAGACAATTGGCTTTCTCATAGCATAGAGTGCATTTTACAACATGCATGTCATAGCATGGATTGCATTTCTTTTCTTCTAATAAATAACATGTTTCATAATTCATACAGATTTACAAAGGCTAATGCTTTGAAGATTTTTGAATACATAGGATGTAGTTGTCATTTTTGAAACATTGGCTAAGAAACTTATTGTTTTCATACAAAGGCAAATAAACATACTAAGGCTAATTATCAATGTGGGCCACCTCCCACACTAGTCAAAAATTTCCACCCTACTCCCCCTTCCTTCGTCTGTCCTCTAGAAAAACAAAAATTTTAATGGTAAATATCCTAAGCCTATTGTTGGCGTAGCCAGTCAAATTGATGGAATTTTTTTTCCTACCCAGGTGATTTCTCAACTTGGCATTTTTGAGGCTAGGGTACCTCATTCCAATATTCTCTATGTCATTCGAAAATCTTTAAAATACGTAACTAACCCTCAACACTCCAAGGACATTGATTGTGAGTCATGGCAAGTGAATGGGGGTATCCATACTTTTCTACCAAATATTGAATTACTTCTATAAATGGGATTCAATATATGCTAAAAACAAAAAAAATATTCAAGATTTTCTTAGCCATATAATTTTTTAAAAACCAAGAATTTAGAAATCTAATTTTTAAATTATCTTCCTCCACACTTGATATGATATCTACAATTATCTATATTCATTTTTATTTGGAGATTGAAAATACAAGAAAACAAATAATGCATATTGTTTCCAAACCTACTACCAAACAAACAATTCTTACATTTCCATATGATGTTAATTACAAAAGCCAACATATGTTCACAACTGACATATCTATGCAATGCAAGAGTTGGCAAGTGATTTGGACCTTCTTTTAATGGGGGGCACCAAATTAAAATATATGTGAACTTGCACTATTTTTTTCAATCAGTGAATACAATATTTTATGAAAATTGCATAGCAAATTCCAAAGAAATCACAATTTATACAATACTTCCATTAATACTTGATAGTTCATATAAAAATATAAATTTATCAAGATTTTTTTGCAACTTCAAAGACATCCTTATATCATGAAACACACCAAAAGGACAAATATTTTCAACTATATATAGGAATTAGACATGAAATGCTGGAGAAGACAAAAAATGTCTAAGAAATAGTCAAACCAAGTTTGATTGTATTAAAAAATAGATGTTTTTCATCTAAATTGATTTTGAGAGTTCTATGAGTGTTTGCACCCGTGAACAACTATATTGATTCACGTTTTTAAAAGACAAAAAAGATAAAAATATGCTTGATTTTGCAAGTCAAGAAGTTTTAGTATTTTTGATTGGACTACAACTATCAATTAGGAAGTTTTTTAGTACATAGGAATGGGAACATGGGGAGGTTAAGGTGAAAATCTCAAAAATGCAATTATGTAAAAAAATGAGGGAAAAATCCTAGGGAAAAAATAAGGATTAAGAACTATAAGCAAGATTTGGTAGAATAACCAAATTAGGCTAATGGTAAAATGGATAAGAACTAAAATACTATTAAGTAAGAAAATGAAATTAGAATTGAATAGAAAACCAAAAAAAATAAAAATCCAAAATGATAAAGACAGAAAATTAGATTAGAATCAAATTACAAACCAAAAAAAATAAAATACAAAATTGATATAAAAACAAAAGACTAATTGTGCCTCACTATTTTGTCTTTTCCCCTTTTTGTTGCTCTTTTGAAACAAGCCTCACAAAAATTGTATCAAGTTAAGGTGGGTATTCCCTCCAAACCGCCACTTTTTGCTACTAACTTTGCATAGTTATTATTATTATATTGGTCAAATTTTTGTATTCTCTTGGTGGCAAGTGAGAGCCAAGGTTCCAACCCACCAAAAGAACACCACATTCAGTAGATCCCCTCTTCAAAAGTTACATAGCCGCAAGGTCCAAGTTTTTTTTGTAGTAGATGATTGCAGCATTCAGGAAGTTTTTTGAGTTTTACCGGCTATTTTCCTACAATTCCCACATTGAACAGGTTTTTCAAGTACAGAGTCTGGTTATTTTCTCTATTTCTCATTCAAAATCAATTTTGTTTTTGTTTTACTCCACCGGTTTTTAGCTGATGTTTTCAAATTGCAACCGGTTTTTATACCAATTCCACCAGCTAACTTTGAACTAGCTGCCAGTTCTTCCCGGACATTGGATGATTGTTCTTACATTGCTTTTCAACATACATACATTTATTGATGTTGGAGACACACACAGAGTAAATGTTGGCAGTGCAATTTTGTGTGTGTGTGTGTCCCCCTCCTTTATTGTGCATCATCAGAGATTCCTCCAAGGCGTCTGCTTGCGTCCTTCCTTCATGAGAATTTGTGTTCCATCCTTTTTTCAAACAAAATCCTCCACTCAATGGTCCATGAAAGACAAGCCAATTGGGGTTCCGTTCATTCCCAACAAATACAAAACCTTGAACTCATGACCAACCGAAATGAGATGAACTGAAATGAATCTCCGTCCTTGCAGAGTCACTCTCTCCCATTCCTTCATTATTAAGTTAAGCTTATTTCCATCCAAGAGTCAGCATTGTGCAAACTATCCCTGGCCATCCGTGGATGACCCGGTCAATGGAAGTTCAGTTAGGCTTTGGGAGTATGGAATTGGCTGCCATAACATATGTTAAAAAGTTGAGAATATGAACTAAAAATAAATCACAGTCCCAGGCACTTTATTAGAGCCTCATGTCATGTGGGTCTGTATCATTCTTGCACTGTAGAGATGCCCAATAGATGGAGAACACACTTTTGGCAAATATAAGTACAGTCCCGCTATTGATTGGTGAGGGCTTGGGACAATGATTCTGTCCAATGACAATGTGCCACATGGCAAGGCACCTTGGGTACCCAGTTGCCCCACACTGGAAATGATACATGAGTCAGCTTGGCAATGCTTTTGAAAAAATCTGTACTGTACAGGAGGAGAATGATGCATAAATTATTAGAATATAATAATAAGGTATGGGCCTAGTATTGATTTTTCCAACCATGTACCTATTTTCGCACATCTTAGGTATAGGATTCTTTTCTAAATTTTTGAATAAGGTATATGACCTTGATTTTTGTCCCACTTGTGTGCAAGATAGGGTGACCTATTTTTATGAATGAGGGGGAATATGATGTGGTCTTAGCAACTTCATTATTGTGTGATGAATATACTGGTAATACAAGTTAACATTTGATGAAATTGTTACTTATGAGTAGTTTTCAGTTTTTGTACTACTATTCAGAAATAGGTTTGTCTGTACATGGAGCGGACTGACAAGTTGGACTGGAATCTACACTTCCTTGACCTTGTAATGACACGGCCCCCCATGAACAAGGTAGTGTCCTAAATTCTTTGATTATTGGACTAATAGGTGCATTATCTTTTTCTACAATCAACAATGAAGTAATCCATTGGACCATTTTAGTCCGTAGCATCCTTATAGGGTTAATTTTTACTAATTCCAAACTTGATGAAAAATTAGCAAAAAAAAGTAGTGCAATCTTCATTATTTCTATATTCTATGATTGGAAAAAATTATCCCCTTTATCATTTCTCAATTAGACTTATGTTGGAACGCTTATTTTAACAAGTTGTGTACCTTATTAGAATGAATGTATGTCATCTGAAGAGCAAATTCTATGGTTATTGTGAAATATGGTCTTATATAAAACATTCATTGGTTTTGAATTCTATATTTGGTTTCTATTTGTATCCAAAATTTGGTATTTTTAAAATTCGTAAACCTATCCCATGAAGTCCATCATCCCCTAAATGTCCACACATCCAAAAAGTGGATGCACCTTGGTCAAATTTGATTGTAACTTTCAATATAACCATTTTTGGTATTTGATTTAAGTTACTAAAAAGAAGCTTGACAAGATCTCTTTCTTCTTCATCTAAATTCTTTTGCCAAACACCTAAAATTCAAAGAATTATTGCAATTGCAAGCTCCATGTATTATATTTCCACCTTTAACTTTTAAAAAATCACAATAGTTTGTTTTTCCATCCAAAAAATTTGCAAAAAAATCATCAATAGTAAATACATTTTTTATTAGCAAAAAAGATAAAAAAGAAATCTATGTATCAATTATATAAAAGGGTGTTGCACAATATAGTACATAAGTTTTTTCGTCACAAAATGCTACAAAGCAAAGTTTTGATAAACTTGAAAAATGTTCATGATAAATGCACATTGAACTTGGCACTGAAGACAATTTGGAGAGGAAGAGGGTTAGTTGGGCTCCATGCCTTGCCTAAAAAAAATTTGAATCTTTAAGTGATTGAAATTGAGATATTTATACCAAAATAGTGCTTCATCACAATGCATCATGCATACTAAATTAAGATATCTCATAGAAATAACTTTCAATTTTTTCAATTTAGTTTTTTACAATTGAAAAAATAGGATTTTTTCAATTTATAATATTTTAGGATTTCTTTTAAATTTTTGTATTCATCTTTGAAGTTCAAAATCTTAGATTACATTTTAAAGGTCTAGAAAATGTATGTTTCTTAACTTTCTTTCAATTTTATTTTATACAAATTCTGATTGTTGATTCATCTTCAATTTTTTGTTGAAGGCTATGAATTATCTATAGAAAAAGGGATAAATCTGCTAGTATAGTTTTGGTTGCAAATATCAAAATTTAAATGCAAACTAGTGCTTGATGGGACTTTGTATACCATACTGTGAAATTATTCCAAAGGATAAATTTAGTTTGATAGTGGAGTTTGACTTGAAGAAGTACAGGTCTTTATGAAGGGTGTTTTGGGTAAAAAATTTCAAATTCATTTGATTAATTTTGTTGTTTGTATATATATATTTTAATAATTTTTGCTACAAAATTATAGCAATAGTAATTTTACACACAAAAAATTGAATTTTTTTATAGCAATAGACAATTCATAGTTTTATGTAGGAAAATTATAGGATTGATATTCAAACACATTTTAATAGACTAAATTAGCTTAGACCTGGTGTTTGACCATTTGGAAATGGATTTTGTCCTGGAGGGGAGTAACGTCTAAAGGACTTAAGGTTCAAATTTCAAACAACAGATGAATGCAAATTTATCTCAAGCTTTAAGAATCTTCATTTTTTTAACCATGCAAATATTTGTAGATTCTTGTTACTTATTCTCTTAAAATTTGTTTCGAGTGAATCCTCAATAGTGTAAACTTGCCATTTACCACACATCCAAAAAATACACAACAACCATTGCCATTTACCAAACAATAACCACACAATCCAACTACCACTTCAATTGCAATGGAAACAAAATTTTGTGCCACCACCTAATGACCGCATACTATGTTGCGAAGGGTTACAAGGAATTTTTAACTAGATTTTAGCTTTATCACCTTCAAATTGCAATAAAATTTGTTGTAAGAATTTTTGTTGCATTCTACTTTTTAAAGGTGAATCTTAAAATGACATTTAATAATCACACCAAATTTCAAAACATACAAGTCTCTACATTTATGTAGAGAAGAATTTGAATTTTGTCAGTGCTATGATTGGCAAGTTTACTCTAATCCAAAGGGTGTAGTTATGCTTGACATAAAATATTTAACTTTTAAGTTCAAAAATGACCTTTCAATCACAAATTTGATAAATAAGTAAAGTAATTTTTTTGTAAATCACCAAAATAGAACTTAAGGCTTTAGACTCAAAGAAAAATATCTTTTGAAAATTACAAATATTCAATCCAAAGTAAATTTTAGAAAGAATTTTCAATTTTTGGGTTCATGTATTAATGAAAAATTATTGGTTAGTGTAGCAATTGATCTAACTATATGTATACAATTTTTGAATCATATTTCACAACTTTCATTTGAAGTCAACATTAAATTTCTATTCTACTTACATTTAATAATACATCTCTAGAGTTTTAGGAATTAGGCAATAATTAATGCTTCCCACACTTACATAAAATACACAACTATACCAAGAAAATACACTTGTTTTCATAATCTAACTTGTGTGCCCTATGTCATTGCCATAGTCAAAATAAAAGTAAACATAATTATCTAATTTTTTTAATTCATAAAACTTCAAAATTCAATAACTTTCACATTGTAGGCCCAAACACCTTAACACAAAGCCCATGCACCCTTCTTTGTTTAGGGCTTTCTGATAGTACCAATCATGCGACTTGAGGATGCATGATTCGAGATATCTCAACATAACAAACAACCTAACTTAAGGTATTGATGTCAAAAATTCAAAAACTTGTAGTTGGAGAAAATAAAGACTTGTTTTTCAATCTAAAAAAATAGAAATGTTTTTTTATTTTATCATTTTAGAAATAAATTAAATGAACAATAAAATTAGATAATATTTTTGGCACCTTGATTCTATATTTAGGTTTTATAAAGTATTAGATTCAAATTCAATATCTCATAAGATGATCACTATTTTTTCTATTTCTCTCTAAATTAATAGGCAACAATTAGCTTCTTGGCTAGAACTATTTTGAAATTAAGAACAAGAATTTTTTTAACCCTAAATCTTGTAATTTGGAGATAAGTTTATAAGAATTCATTGCAAAATTTGTTTCAAATAATCATGTAAATAAAAAAATGACGTACAAGCATAATGTCTCATCTACCAAATTCATTGGCGTCTTTATAGTTTGAAAAGACCACCATGCATTAAAACCTCACTTTAAAATTGACACATTGAAATGATCATTTGAAGGCTAATTAGACAAAAGTCCCTACTCACAAAGTAAATATTGATATAGAGTTTCTTTGGCAAAATAAATTATGGTGAAAAAATAATAATATAGACAAAAGATCTTCATTTTTGCAAGTAATCTTTTTCTTCTCATCCTTTTTTGAATAGATTTTGAACCTCGCCTAAAAATCATAAATCACTCAATGACTGTGCTAGTCACATCACTGAATAATAGACAAATTTTGTTTTCTCAACATACTTAGGGCCTCTTCACACTATGGCCATCCAAGTCGAGAGGCCGTGGGATTGAGTGGCTAAACTTTGGTGAGAGTCCAAGGAAATGAGCAATAAATAGGCCCAAGAAACTAGGAATTGGAGCTTTCGGCCAGTCATAGTGTGAAGCCTCCAAAGGCCAAAGGCCAAAGTCCAAGCCCAAACCAATGAACTCCCATGGCCTCTCAACTTGGTCGGCCATAGTATGAAGCCTCCAAAGGCCAAGTTGAAAGTCCAAACCCATACCATTTGTTTGGCTTGTATCCATGTCTCTTCACTTGAATAGTCCATCCAATTTCTGTAATTTCCATTTCACCTTCTTTAACCAGGGATTCTAGAAAGGAACGCATTCTTGTACTACTTTCAGTTTTCATGGTCATGAAGTACGTCATTGTGGGCATTTTGGCATTGCAAAAACTTGCAATATTTCAACAAAATGCACAAATGATGATGATGGAAATTTTTATTGCCCAAAGACGGAGGGTGAATTCTCGAAGGAATTGTTGGCAATTTCAAAGATATGGAGGTTTCTTGGAGCATACACTTATGGGGTCATTTTCAGATCATGATTTTCGGAAGCGAATGAGGGTGAGTACATCTACATTTCAATATTTATGTACTCTTTTAGGGCCTGTTTTGAAGAAGAAGGACACACATCTTAGGGCAAGTATTAGTGTGGAGTGAAGGATGGCAATAACTCTTTCTCGATTAGGAACATGTAATTCTTTGCAAATGATTGCTGATTTATTTGGCATTGGATTGAGTACAGCTTCCATCATTGTGAGGGAATGTTGTGAAGCTATTAGGATTCATTTGAGACCATTGGTTTTTAAGAAACCAAGTCTTGCTTGGATGAAGCAAATAGCAAACGGTTATGAAGCACTCCACGGCATTCCGCTTATTATAGGAGCAATAGATGGTAGCCATATCCCTATTATGGCACCTTCTCATGACCCTGTATTATATTATTGCCGAAAGGGATATTATTCATGTTTACTATAAGGAGTTGTAGATGCCGATTGCAAATTTTGGGATTATGATTTTGGATGGGCTGGACGGATTCACGATTGGGCTTTATTTTAGAAATCAGAAATTGAAAGAAGGACTATGAAAGGTGCGTTTCTACCTTATAGATTTATTGGTGATGCTGCATATCCTATGAGGCCTTGGTTTTATTCACCATTCAAGGGTGAAAAAGAAGGATTGCCAAGAAGTAAAGCACATTGGAATTTTATTCAATCGAGCACTCGTATGGCTGTGGAAAGAGCATTTGGAGTTCTTAAAGGAAGATGGCGTATATTATTGAAAAGAATCGACATGCCACTTCAAAATGTGCCTGATATTGTTATAGCTTCTTTGTGCCTTCACAATCTATGCATTCTAGAGAATGATAAGTTTTCTATGGATTGGACAAAAGAAGTAGAAAAATAGTTGCAATCTAAAGCAAATATGGCCTTAGGGAAAATGCAAGAAACGAATATGTTTCATTCCCTAGAATCATCATTAAGGGAAATGAGGGAACTACAAAAGGGAAATCCACAAGGTGAAGAGACTCCATTCATAGAACCGGAACAAGAAGAAGAAATCGAAAATGAGGAGAATCCTGCTTGTGAAGAAACAAAGAAAAAGTGCCAAGAGAAAATGAAGAGTATGTTAGCTGATTCTACTCGAATTCATCTATTACTAGCCAAGACTTTTTACAAAAGTCATTTGGCCAGAAATTCAGACATTCAATGGGAAAATTGTGCCTACAATGATGATGATTGTAGTGACAATGAAGAGTAGCCTAAAAAAATCTAGAGCTTATTGATCAAACAATTAAATTGGTAGTCTACTCTTTCTAGCAACTCATTTGTTCTTTCAAAGTTTTTCATCAAACCTGTGCTAGTTTCTGCCATTTTTTCGAAGATGTCAATGGCTCTATCCTGAAAGTTTTGTTTACCTTTTGATGTTGGTGTAGAAGCGGTTGTTGATGATGGTGTAGCAACGCTTGTTGATGTTGGTGCACTCTCCTCATTTGGGGCCAAATTGGTTTGGATTTGTACATTATCTGTGGTTGTAGCTGAAATGTGCTTCATGACTTGTCTGGCTTGGTGATACCACTCATCTAGAGCATCATAGAATTTGCTCTCTTGCCGATTATTGCCCGAAATACTATTGGCCATCTTGTCTTCCTTGTAAGCATCAAAAATGGACTTGAACTTCTTACAGCATGCCACAGCACTGTGGTTGAAATTTGGTAGTATAACAACCATTCTAGCATGAAGCCTCACCCAAGAGTCAATTCCTACAAGCAAAAGATTAAAAAAACATGATTTGGAGTCAAAAATGGCATTGAAAGAACTATCACAGCACAAGCTCTCATTGTCAAACAAAGACCATATAAGTTATAAATGAGAAAAGAAGGTGGCAATGATCACCGGGGAGAAGTAGGTGGAGGGTCTTTACAAATCATTCATGCAAAGTCTCACCATTGTGAAGGTGGAGACTAGGGCTCAAATCCCACTTGCGACATCCAATTTACATGTGCAATGGGGGGAAAGGAGGGCCGTGGTGGCTAGGCACGGGCGAGCGGCAACAGCAAAGGCAAAGGCCTTTAGGCCCCTAATAATCCTCAATCCGAACATTTTTATAGAAACCCTAACTTAGGGGAGAAAATTCTTACCCTGTTTTTTGCCATTTCTCACAAATTCTGGCTCCCCCTTCAATGCAATCAGCTGAAGCACCTCGGATTCCTCCCACATTCGATTCACCTCTTCCCCTTCAATTTTCACTGCAGCCTTCTTCTTCGAAGTTTTTTTTTCTTCGGAATAGCCTTTTGCTTGGGAGCAACTCTCTTTTTGGAGGATCCTATAATCTCACAATCTCCTCCCTCAACAACCCTCTCTTCTACCCTTTCCACATTTGTCTCATGACTCTCTTCTACTCTTTTTCCTCCAACATTAGATGAAAAAGGTTGAAATGCTCCATAAGAACTTGGAGTCAAAAAAATTTCCACCCCCATCAAAGGTGGTTGGCTACAAAAGAAAGGGTTTTCAGAAAAATTGTCCATCTTTCCTACTTGCAAAAAAATTAGAGAGCCAATACACACAAAGAACTGCAAAAACAAGAGCGGCTTCTACCAAGACGCACAAAAAAGAGAGAAGAAGAAGAAGAAGGTGCATCCTCCTTTTTGCCTTGCGGAAAACAGTCCTTCTAATCTAACGGCAAAGATCTTGTTAGTTTTTGATTTTTTTGATTTAAAAAAAAAAAAAATCGACAGACTCTCGATCAGAGTTTGGGCCGGCCAAAAATGGAGACCCAAATTCTGATCGAGAGTCCGTCGCCATGTAAGCGTTTCGATGCCATGTAGGTTGTCATCAAGGCAACGGACTTTGGATTGTGCCACCTTGTGTGAAGGGCCAAGAGGCCAAAGTCTTGGGTCTCTGAAATCTGATTGGCTAAGACCGATGGACTCTCGACCTTGTGCCATAGTGTGAAGTGGCCCTTAGATGTACTTTATCTATTTCAAGTACATCTACTAGACGCTCTTGAAATCATTCATAATTTCCCAATGAATACTAATACTAAGACTCTTGGGTATAAATGGAAGTGCTCAAATTTTTTTAATTTTCTTCTCTTGGTCTCAAGTGTAAAGTGAACCTATGTTCCTCTATAATAAGACTTTCAATATTTCTTGTTGGACTTAAAAAAGAAAATTTATAATTAATAATATTAGCAACTAAGCATATTTATTAATATAAAATACATATAATTTTTATTGGATCTTCTTGGCACTTCAAAGAGGATTTCAATGCACTTTAGCTTGCATTATTTGGATCCCATGTGAATAAGTCAAGAAATTTCAATATGTTGTTTGTAGGTGTACCAACATATTTTCAAAATAGGTACCTCCTATTGTTGATTTGAATTTTAGTTGAAATTGAAATAAAGATTCTTCATTTTTTTAATTTGAATTCAACTATTGAAATAAAGGTAATCAAATCTATTTTTTACTCTAATATAAATTTTTCTAAAATTCAATGATACATTGCAATTTGAACTTTAGGCCACTAACTATGGAGTATCAATTTTCTAATCTTATAAGGACATGGATAAATGATTTGCACCATGATGTTCCATACACAATAATATACACCACTAGAGAAAATTTAAAATTTTTTACCATTTTTTGTATTTGATGTGATTTTTTTTTAATTCAAGAATTCCCAGTAATTTTCATTCTCACAAAAAAAATTGAATTTATCATGATTTAATAGAAGACATGTGATTCCATCTTTGAAAATTATTTATATACAAAACTCCATTTTATATAGAATTGCAAACTGGGATTATTTTAATTATCATTTTTTTGTTCTAAATACAAAAATCCACAATGATGGAATCTACAAACCTTCAATCTTTGTTCTCAATGCAGGAGCTTGAAGAACTATAGACCCCATCACTAAGCATGCTACACACCACTCTCAGAAACCTAAAAATACAATCAAACATCCTCAAAATAAAATTAACAACATTGCCATAAAAGACCCCACTTACATCCTTCTCAATAAAAGACTCATTAAAAACAATCAACCACCTCCTAGTATCACAAACCTACTATGAATATTCACACTACAATTACACCTATATTTTTTCACAAAATACAAATTCCCAAATCACAAATCATTGTACTAGAAAAATCACATCCCATTTTTTTTTCTTCTAGCAAAATTTTGTCAAATCCCACAAAAAACCCCTCTATTGCAATGTCCTTCTATATCTTCTTGAATGAAGTGAAGACAATAGAGGGATCATTGTCTTCTAGAAAAAAAATGTTGCACCATTTGTATATAAAATCTATTAGTAGCAAACATATACATTACTACCAATTCACTCTAAAAATCTCACCACACAAACCAAACCTTCTTCAAAATGCCTAAATAAAATATTTAAAAAATACTTTAAATACTAATAGCAAAATGAACATGCCCTTAACCCTTAAAGGACAAACTAGTGACCATGGAAATCATTGCTTTTGGAACCATGTGACATCATCTATTTAAAAAAAAAAAAAAATGTTCATTGGAGGTCAAACTACTATGCAAGATCTCTCCTTTTTGCACAAAATTCCATGGATGAACAATTGAAAATTTGTCCTATATAGGAAGATTCTTTGCCATCCATTAGACACAAAATGTCCTAAGGATTAAGTTTGTTGTTTAAGGGTTTACCCTTAAATGCCGGTCTAGTGAGTGTGGAAATCAACTCTTTTGGAATGTGTGACATCATCTACTTTAAAAAAATATATATATTCATTGGAAGTCAAACTATTGTAGAAGACCTCCCCTTTCCACCCCTAATTCCAAGGATGAAAAGTTGCATTGTTGTCCTACACAAGATAATTTCTTGTCATTCCTTGGACAAAAAACATCCCCTAAGTCGATTATGGGTTAAGTTATGGGGGTCTTAGTAAAACTCTTAAAGTTGTTTATCTCTCTTCCCAAATTGGGGCATGTAGAAAGCAAGGACTTTGAAGTTTGAAAACGTGGTCCTAGGCCCCGCCCACCTTTCAGGGTTTCGACCTCATCCGTCCAGTCCAGCAGTGACACGTGCAATAATTGGCCCAGGCATCCCTGAACCAACGAAGATCACGCCGACGGAACGGCAGAGGACGTACGTTTACTACGCCTACGCAGGGAACGATAAAATCTTCGCCCTGCATGTCGTCGCAGTTTCGTCCGCGTGGCGAAGTCATCAACAGAACCCGATAACCGACCGACGGACCATCATCATGGCGGACCTTGGCGGGTATCAATTGAAACACCGCTTGGCGCTGAATCCGGTGACCTGGAGGGCCTATCCAAAACTGACAAACAAATGACGCAGGCGGGGCCGGGCGTCCTAATCCACCTGCGCCCGCCCTCCTCCCCACCCGACCCGTCCCGACCCGACCCGACCTGACCCGACCCGCGATTCAGTCCCTTCCCGCAGTCATCACTTCTTCCCTTTTCAGGCCTACAAATGGAGCTCCCCAGCATTGTTTAAACCTTCTAATCTTCGCTCTTGGCACTCCAGCGTTTTCCTCTAATCGAACAGTGGCGTTGGGTTTCTCAGTCTTTCGTAAGGTATTTATTGCTGCTTCGTGCATTTGGTTGTCGAAATTGAGCTTCGGAGGTTCGGTTTTGTTGGCGTTTGGTGGAGGTTACGTTTTCTTGTGAGGTAGTCCTGTAGTTCAGTTATTGAGGTAGACTTCATGAACGTGTTCGTGTGTTCTGGTTTTGGGATGCAAGAATGGTGTCTTGGATCTTGATTGTAGTTATTGTGGGGGTAGTGTATCCTCGAGAATTTGGTTGTAGGTGCGTTTAGGACGCGTATTCTTGGGAGTTAGTTACTTCATTCCCGATTTCATTTGGCGTTGTGCTGCTGCAATAATGCACATTGTGGATCGGTCTTCGGATCGTTGTTGTGGATTGTATTTGTGTTTCAAGTTTAGGAGATGTGTGATGGAATTGCGGTTGAGTGTCAGGAGTCTTTTTGATGATGATTATTGGAGTTTCGTGGTTTTGAGGTGACTTCGTGTTTAGTGCGTTTGCGTTTGCGTTTGCGGTATATCGTTGTTTGGATTGCTAATTTGTTTCTTTTGATGTACAGCAGGTGTGTGTGAATTATCTGTGGGTGTATAGCTGTGTGGCGTTCTGGAAACTGTTGTTCAGGGGGAAGTTTGACCGTCGAGCGGAAACAGAGTTGCTGGTGTTGCGTTGCGGATCTCGGCTTCGAGATCGTTTTAAGACTTTTCAAGTGAAAGAAGTAGAGGTTCAAGATGTTGGCTGTGGTTCACAAGTCGGTGGCCAAAGCTCCGGCCGAACTGGTTGCTCCTGAGGGCTCGAGCCCTGATAGCCGATGCCATGGCGACGAGATCTTGACCGCGTACAAGAAGTCCTATCCAGAGTCGATAGCCATGCATTTTGGCGGAGACAGTTTCATGGCCTTCACTCATTCACAACAGGCCCTGTTACGACCGAGGTTTGTTAGAAGCTTCCTTGTTTCCGTCCTATTTCTGTTTGCTTGCTTTTGGTAGCTGAGATGACCTCAGCATATGCCGTCATGTTTCTTTCAGGATTACAGTGTTACTTTGCTTTCCTCGCAATTTGCACAGATTGAAATTACAAGTTTCTATCATTATTACTGGAAATTGCATCGTAGATAGCACATGCTAACCTTTGACGTTTGATATATATTAAAAATGAAGGTTTGTTTCTGATGTAAATTTTTCGTATTGCAGAACTTTTTCATCTGTGGATGATGTTTACTGCATGTTCGTGGGGATGTTGGACAACCTACCGCATCTGAGACAAATGTATGGACTGTCGAAGAAGATCAATGAGGTCGTGCTTATCACAGAGATGTACCGGGTTCTGCGTGATCGTGGTCCCTACTCCGCGGATCAAGTCATTCAAGACTTGTCCGGTTCATTTGCGTTTGTGCTCTACGACAATAAAACGAAGACACTTCTCGTCGCTTGTGTGAGTAGCTTGTTTCTCGAACTGTTCAATTTTGTCTTTTTCTATATCGCATTGAAACAGTCATTTGTGCATTGGTTCGATGATGACCAGATGTGATTGGCGGAATGGTGATTAGCGGTGCAAGAACCTCATTCGACTCGTTCGATTTTGTGGGGATATCTGACTGAAATATATATATCTGCAGGATCCACATGGCAAGGTGCCTTTCTATTGGGGAATTGCTGCGGATGGAACGACGGCATTTTCTGACGATGCGAAACTTCTGAAGCAAGGGTGTGGGAAGTCATTTGCTCCCTTTCCCCAAGGTATTTTTCAATCAATTGTCACGAATTTTACGAATGTACCAATGTCACGTTACCTTTGAGATCAAGGTTGATGAGAATTATTTCGTCGGTTATATTCTCAATCTGTCTTGGTGATGGACGTGCAGGTTGTTACTTCTCAAGCTCAGGAGGTTTGTGCAGCTACGCGCATCCGTCGACTCCTCTAAAACCAGTGCCTAGAATTGACAGTCAAGGTCAAATGTGCGGCTCGATGTTTAAGGTGATTATCCATGACTTGCATTTTCGTTTCATCTGTCTAATATATCAATATACGTGTCTGTCAATGCACGGATTTTGTATAGAATGACTAGTGCTCCTTGACGGTTGTATCTTTTCTAATCCCGTTTCTAATGTCACTTCATTCACTCACCACCTGTTTGTCTGAACAGGTCGACTCGCAGCAACTCTTGAAGCAGCAAGCGGCACATGGCAATTTAGGGTACCATAATTTTCCTGTTCCGCCACACCACTAGGTGTACAGGGGTCCAGCAACCTCCTCTCATTTCGTGTCCCATGCTCAGCCTGTAAATTTACGGAGATGTATGTGATTATAGTGGTACTTGGGAGGGGGGTACTATTTATTAACTATGCAGAATGGCGGTGTCTTGTGAGCCCGGTGCAGTCGTTAGCATGCCGGTAGAATCAATCTAATTATTGCGCTGTATCTAATATACGATAGTGCTGTTTGGTAGACAATGTGGAACGGATTTTATGGTCATTGTCTATAGAACATTTTGTACCAGGTTTGGGGAAATTGTAAATTATTTTGTAGATTGAGTACAGACAACTTCCCGAGGTCCAAGTGTACAGCATTTTGCTTATAGCATTATGCATACTGTTGGTTTGAGCTTTTTCATATAAGGCTTATCTGAAGCTATACGATATATACAACCATTGGAAATCTATTTTCAAAGTTTGTTGTGCATTGAAGATGATGTCAAAAGTTCTGTTTTTCTCCCTCTGAATGACTTTTTACCATCGCATGTCGATTCCCAAAACATCATTGCCAAGAACGATTTCTTTGTTTTGTGTCTTATTAGAGTGAACTTATGGACATCGAAATACTACAAGCGTGACGAGCAGCGCATTCCATTCTGTACGAAATGTAAGTCTTACAACAAATTTCCCACGACCTGTCTTCATTTGTTCCTACCACTTAGCATGGCATGAGGTACCACTCTTAACTTAGAATTAATCACCTGCACTGCAATCACTTATCTGCAGTTCTGCACTCACTTATCTAGTAGACGATTTTAATTTATTGCACATATAAGCTGTCGGGGCACGATCCTGTCGTTTACGGCAGCATTGACATTGGGAGCCGCATATTCCAGGACAGTTACTTGATATTCTTAAATTGTACTTGAGTTTATTGGTTTTCTAGATAACCACAAATCTGTTTTAGCAGTTTACGTTAGCAGCAGGCCAGAGCAGTTTCCCTCTTATCCAACTCAAAATGGAAATATGTATAGTAGAACCACCCATTACCAGCCGCTGAAGCATTTTGTGCATGATCTGGAGTGGAGTAGAAGGTATTTTTTATTTTTTGCCCTGTAGAGAGATAGAAATGATGGGGCGTTGTCAAATTTTCATAATTTTTTTCTTTAACCCTTAAACGTCGAAGTGAACATTTTGTGTCTAATGAATGGGTGAATGACAAAGAATCTCTCTATATAGGACAGAATTGCAACTATTCATCCTTCGAATTTTATGTGGAAAGGGGAGATCTTCTATAGTACTTTGGCCTCCAATGACTATTTTTGATCTTTTTATAGTAGATGATGTCACACAATTCCAAAAGGGAGGATTTTCATGGTCACCAGTCCGTCTTGTAAGGGTTAAATTCAAATTGTTATGAATTTTAGAAGCCAAAAGTTGGCCTAATTTACACCCATTCCCAACACATAAGTTAGATTTTTCCATCACTGCTCATCTAAAGGCGAATTTGACTCTCAAAACAAAACACATATGTCATAATAGTCATGGATAGAAGATGGTGGGAAACCAAGAAACTAATGGTTACTTATCAATCATCTCTTTGTTGAATTTCCCATTACCTATGTATTGACCATGGAGCCGGGCTGGTCATAGGTGATTCTACCATATTTAATTGATTCAGCGAGCCTGATGGAATAATTTAAGCTGCGTATGCTAACCGACATGATGAGGTTGAAGTAATAGAAATATAAATAATAGTGTAGCTTGTACTGTACAATGTCATTTACCCCATCAATGGAATTTACAGTAAGATAAGCTTAGTTAGGAGTTAGCAGACGCTGGATGGGAGAATATCTTCCTTACTTATAGGAGGCTACCCCTTTCCAATCACTCCCCATTTCTGCCATGTGAACTATTTTTCTTTCGAATCAAGTAGTTAGGAGTGGTGATTAATTATAGCATAATTTCCAATGTAGTTGTGGCACATTATGATTGGCTACAAGATTGTCAATATTGCAACTAGTCCTTGGTCAATTTTGTGACCAGCCCTTGGTTGGATATAGGAAAATCTATATGACCAATTATATGGGTTGAACAGAATCTTGAGCTAAGAAATCCATAGTAATTATGTTTAGAAAAATAAAATTTTGGAAAAATGTGGAATCCTTCCCAACTCTATTTCTGTACACAGGAAAATTTCCCCACTTGAGAATCCCATGCTCTATATATGAGTAATTGCTTAAGTGGTTGGAAATGGGTCGTATGCCTTATTAGAGAGTTCCAGTGACCAAGAAAGAGATGCTCAAGATACCACTGTAGGGCTCTTCCATCTACAGTCTACACTCTACAATAATTAATAATTTAATTTAAGGTAGGCATATCCAAAACCGATAGCTAATCTACAGCCGACAACCGACAACTGACTGACATACAATTAAGTTAATGGACTTAAGGAAAATTGAATATTGAACTCCCTAAATTAATCTGGCCATTTTTTTTCTTAAACAAATAAAATGAAAAGGAATTTCATTGCAAATGACAAATTCAAGACCACCAGCCACAATCAGGCATCTTATAAGTGCCACTTGATTACCCCTGGGACGTGCAAAGTCTTCTTCAGAATTGACAGATAGGAGAAAAAATCATTATAAAGTGCTGTTTGGAAGAACACTTTGGAATTCCCAAACAAAGAAAAGTGGGAGAATGTGAGTTGTACATTCCATCAGTACAGTAAGGTTCACCAATGCTATCATCAATGTTTTTTTTTTATAAATTTTAAAAGGGGAATTTCAAAATTCCTTCAAAATTTGATCAGAAGCAAAATATGATCATTTTTTGAGTAAAAATTCATTGGAATGGATTTGAAATGCGATTCTCTAATCAGATTGTGATTTTTTTGAAATTTTTGTGTTTTTAAATCCATGACCTCATTTTGGCAAATTTTGGTTTGAACTAGAGTCAATGCAATTTTGGCTTGGTCAACAACTTGACATATTTCTACATTTATAATTTTAGAAAAATATGTAGTCTAGTAACACCAAATCCAAACCTTAGATAGGATAACAACTTGATAAAGCATCTCCAAAAATTAGGATGACTTTCATCCAAGTAGTAATTGAGAAGATACAATAATTTCAATCTATTTGTCATCCACTTTGGGACAACGGAACACTCCAGGGTTAATTCTGTAAGGACAAGCCCATGACCACTGATTTCAAGGCTCCTTCACTGCCAATCACTTTGTTTATTGCCATTTTGAAACTAAATATGAATGAAAAAAATTGATATTTTTTTCAGAGATGAACTCATATGTCTACTACAAGTCCTTAACCCCTAAAGGACCAAGTGTCCATTCAACATATGCAAGAAATCTCGGGTAGGCTCCCATGAAGTCATTTTTAGTCGGATGTTCATGAAATTTGGAAATAATGTGTCACTATGTATCCCCTTTCTAAAAATCTAATTTTTTTTTCCCACTGGGTGTCCGAATCAAAAGTTATGTTGTCCTGAACTTTGCAGGCAGCTTGGGCAGCATGTGCAAAACTCTAACCTATGATTTTGAAATTTGGTGTGTGTGTAGCTTACATGATCTTGGATGCATATGTTAAAAAGATGAACCATGTTTAGTGTAAGAACCTCATTCTAGAAGGAGTTAAAGTTCATAGGCCATGTCGGGCAAGGTTGAAAAAACCCTTTTTCACCTAACTTCAAACGTTATAATCTTTCAATCCATGCAATCAAAGTTTCTAAATTTTTTTCCACATGTTCCCAAAGAAGTCTAGAACAAATTTGTATGGTTCAATTTTGAATAAATTTTTTTTTTCCATTTTTTTCTTGCTGCCCTAAAAAGTGGAAGTTTTTGATAATTTCTTCCCAAAATATGCCTCGGTCCTTTAGGGGTTAAATTTACAATTTTTTGGGGGGAAATTTGAAATTACTATGAATGTTTTAAGAAAAAATGATGAAAATTCATATCAAATAGAGAACATGTATACTTGAAAAATTTGAAGTTTTCACCATAGATATATATTGTAGTGTAGAAATTATGGTGTAAACCAAAGTTTCTACGTCACTCTAAAATTAAAAAATCAACTAACCATGGCAATAGGTCTAAAGTTCATGTTACTATAAAATATTGAAATTTATGAATTTTTTTTAATTTCCAATTGGAATCCATACCTTAATAAGTTAGGCTATTTGTTTTGTTTTGTTTGTTATGATGAGATCTCATAGACTGTGCGTCCCCCGGTCGCATTCTTGGTACTATCAAAAAGCCCTCGGCGAGGAGGGGGCTTTGTTTCATAGCATTCCAACCTACACTGTGAAAGTTAGTGAATTTCAAAGTTTGAATGAATTAAAAAATTAGGAAATTCCATTTATTTTTATTTTTATTGGGACAATGGCACAAGGCACACTAGTATAAACTACAATTGATTATTTTCATTTCATTAGTCAAACTCAAATTTCAAAAAACATCATTTTTATGGCTAAAATTCACATCAAGAGTAAATAGCAAGAAATAACCAAAATACACTACAAGATGATCCATCGATTAAGCATCTTCTTCTTTAGAAAAGTCAATAATGCTAGAATGAGGGCCAAGGAAAAATTAGCTCCCTCATTGCAGAAAACATTGGAGTTTTTTCTTTGCAACACATGATAAAATTTAGAAATTTAGAATTCATAATTGCAATCAGAGGCCCCAAACTAGTACTAAAGAGGCAAAGAAATACAAAAAAATGTGGTACAAAATGAATGGGGGCAATTTTTTTACATTTACCCTTGAATGGGACAATGAGGGGGGTCAATCCTTTCTAGCCCCGTAATGGGGGAATTTGCATTACCATTCATTGAAAATGTAAGTACCTTCAACCAAAAAGAATGGATAAAAAAATATTTTTTTCCATCCTAGTTTGAGGTAAATTCATCCATTGGACACTTAGTGTTTGTAGCAATGTTATAGGATTAGAAGACTAGCACAAATTTACTCCTACCAATATAGTGTGATGGAAGATGTAAATTCTGTAGCTTCAACATATTGAAGGCATGCATTCATGCTCGCCTAGTGGGCAAGCTTTGTACTAATTCAAGCAGTAAGACAAAACAAAGCTGAAATAGGTTCAACCGATTGTCTTGTTGGGGTGGACAAATGGAGAAGGAGTTGAAGTTTCACCAATATCGGTGGACAACTCCATTGGTAGAGATTAGTCACTCTTGAGAGAATCTACTGCGTGTCGATTTCTTATTGTATTCCTCTCCACCCACCAAGATCATATGTAAGTGCAATTACAATATTCACCCATAGTACTCCATGTGAAGCTTCCCCACCCATTGATATATGTAAGGAGGCTATGATATGCATCGACGAAGTAACAAATCATAATTTGGTAACGAAATTGGATCCCTTGGATTTGTTGCATCTTTCTAGGACAAAGACTAGAGATTTTACAAGACAACTTCCTACCTCAATGGGTTGAAGCAAATTTAACCCCTAAATGCCCAAGGCACCCAAATGTGGTGTTTGGAAAACTTTGAAGTTAGATAAACCTAAGCAATTTGTTATTTTTAGTAGTTCATATTTAAAATAAATAAATTTCGGAGTCTAGTTTTAGCATCAAAAATCCAATTTTGAAATTGATTGATTATGATTTTTCTATTCAAGATTTTGTGCAAGGGTATCCATTGCAATCTTGACTTTCCATAGTGTTGGGGCTCTTAGAAATGGGCCTCAAATACACAAGATCTTGGAGAAAAAATCACATTCAGAATTCATTTGAAAAAAAATTATAGAATAGATTTTGAGAACCCATAAATTGATTGAAGTTATGCATGTTAGGCCCTTTAACCCCTAAATGCCCAAGGCCTGTTTGGAGGTTCTTGAAATTTGCTCTAAATTGAACAAAAGGTTAACATTTTCATAAGTTGTACCAATTTCTTTTGAATTGTAATTGTACAAATTCAAACTAGACATGATAGAGATCACATAGGAAAAGAAAACATAACAATATCACTTATAGATTGAAAGATTATAATGTTTGATCATGAGGGTGTAAAAACTATGAAAATTTTTCAATTCACTTTTTGCATGTCTACTCTAAAAAGTTGGTCACTAAAAAATATGAGGTTATAGGGCCTAACATGCACAACCCCAATCAATTTACGGTTTTTCAAAATCTATTCTACGGTTTTTTTAAATGAATTTCTAATGTGATTTTGCCTCCAAGATCTAGTGTATTTGATGCTCATTTCCAAGAGCCCGCAACACTACGAGAAGTCAAGATTGCATTGGGTATCCTTGCACAAAATCTTCAATAGAAAAATCATAATCCTTTATTTTTAAGATCAGCTTTTTGATCCTAAGATTAGACTTCGAAAAGAATTCTCCAAAAATATAAACTAATAATAATAGCAATTTGATTGGGTTTTACTTAACTTCAAAGTTTTCCAAACACCACATTTGGGTGCCTTGGGCATTTAGGGGTTAACCTCATAGTTTTCTTGTGACCAACTTTTTAGATTTGACATGCAAAAAGAGGATGTTCAAAATTTTGCAGCTTTATGACCTTCATGATCAAACATTATAATCTTTCAATCCATAGGGAATATTGTTGTGTTTTCTTTTCCCATGTGATCTCTAACATGTCTAGTCTGAATTAGTTTCAAACTAGACAGATTAGGTTCCAAATTTTTTTTAAATGATTCAACTTATCAAAATGATGGATTTTTGTTCAATTTAGAGCAAATTCCTAAAAGCTCAAAAATGGCCTCGGGCATTTAGGGGTTAAACAATCAAACACTGCGGGATAGTGGGGTTGGGTAACTCAAAGCCACTACTGTACTGTACATCGGTAAATAGTCTGCAGACTGAACCAAGAATAATCCGTAGATGAAAGACCAAACGACTTCCAAGGAATCTGAACACTACGAAGGAAAAGAAAAGGAGGAAACGTAGAACTCTTTGAGGTTTGTATCGACAATAATCCTGAACTTTTGATTAAGTACGGAGCCTAACTGTCTCGCAGGTAGTACATGGTTCAATTCTATCTACATTTAGAAATACTTCATCTTCCAAGCTACCTCTGATGCACGGAAAGGCCCAACCGATGATGGTGCAAAACTGAAACTGAAAACGTGTCTATCAGTGTTCCAAGTGGAAGACGTACTCCGTCAAATTCTGCAACTGGCTCGAGTCCGTCTTCTTGTTGGCCACCGAAGACATTGGCCTTACCGTCAACATTTGTGAAGCAGGATCTAAAACCCATCCATGCTGTTGAGTCAAGACTGCAATTTCATAAACAATTGCGTGTCAAAGATAATCAGAGACTTGAAAAACGGCAGCTCGCGAAACTGACTAAGGTAACCACACCTAAAAGCGACACGTAAAGGATTCAGTATAGTTCCTGGCATTAGATCGAATTGTTAGCGATTGCAAAGGGGAATCCAATGCACACTATTTGGATACTTGTGCAAAATTAAAAAGGGTTCGAATTTTCTTGGTAAGTCACCTAAAACCAACACAAGTTTTGATTTTAAGGTGGTATAAAATCTCACAATCAAAACGTACTCACTGTTCAAAAACTCAGGGTTCTAGGTGCGGGCAATTAGGTACCTTTCCCTTTCAACATTGATCACTCGTTTCCGATACTCCTAGTATAGGGTCAGATGATAATTTGTGCATCAAAAAAGGTTAATTTTGAAAAAGTGGTCAATGATAAGCCTATTGTCCTACCGCTAGATAGTATGTAGCACATTTTTCCTAAAGAGGACTAGGGATTCCATACATTCTATCAAGAAATACACATACAACTAATCAAGAAATCCTCGGATAAGATACTTACAAGTGACAGTCTCATTCTCCGACAACCCCAAGAAGCCAGAGGCATCAGTGACGCTCACAGTTGAATAAGCCGTCGAGAGCAATCTTAGCATGCTGGTGGAGTAGTCATCTGCAAAACGAATATACCATGTTATAACATCTTGTTGATTGCACAAAATTAACTACTAATACTTCTACTACAGTTTTAAAAAATATGGGACAGGAACAGTGTAGAGGATCAGCCCTTGCAGGCCCGGGGTTCTTTAGGGTAGCAACGGCGATTAAGTCCAATCTGAAGCAAGGAGGACCTTAGTGCATTTATAGAAACCAAAAGTCAATGAGATCAACTCTTAGGGGACCCTTTTTCCATAATATTTTTTTGATGTTAACGAGACAAACTGCATGGGTGCATAGCAGAAATCCACAGGACCCTTGTGCATTTAAAAACCAAAGGTCAATCAGATGCATCTGAAGGAACCCTTTCCATGGAATTTTGATTGAATGAACTCTCAGCAGGATCACTTGCACTGCCGCGAAGCCATTCCAGCTGTATAACAAACCTACTTGCTCCAGATATGCTCAAGTCAATCTGCATCTAGGTCTAGAATCTGAGTTCCTCAGGGCTATCTTTTGGCAGTTCCAGAACCTGCGCAGGCTTTCAGGAACGACATGCTTCTTTCCAGAAATGAGATGCATGCAAAAGAGAGCTAGAGACTTATGAGGGTCTTTAAAGAGCACCTTAAAGCCGGGACTGAGGTCTTCAATGAACTGGACCTCAAGGAAAAAACAGAATAGTATGCTGAATTTCATCCTCCAGGTCCTCTGTTGTATAAACTGGCCCCAAAACATCGAAGGCAGGACTAATAGGACTGACATCAACGCCAATGACCATAAAGTACACGAACATCTCTCATGCTTTTACAATGACTCCCAGTCGAAGGGAGCAACTCACCACCAATAGCACTGGTTACTGGTTGGACAGGTTCGGTCCACTCAAAACCCTTCAGGGCTTTGTATACGCCAGCGTGATCGTGAGTCCACATGTTCTGTACAATTTTCCATGCAGCTACCAACTCCGGGATGCTCTCCTTGATAGCCACTGGCGTTCGTTTCCAAACAAATCTCGCATTATTCCTGCGGAATAGAAAAGAACAGAAACAGCATAAAACGGAATGAGCACTCAAGAGCAGAACTCTGAAACAGCATGAATTCTTCCGTTTCCTAGTATTCTATAGGGAACATCAGGTTCTGGAAAACTATGAATACGAGTTTTATTAACTCTTCAACAATTATCAATTTCATTGCCATTATCAGATATTAGGGCAAGGAGCAATAGGTCGAGGACTGCTTACAAGTCGTGATTCACAACATGGGCAAGGACATGAACAGTATAAGGCCAATCCTGGGGCTTACATGTTCCCGAAGCTGCAATCTGCACATCAAAGCCCCTCGGAACAAATTCAGCTACGAGCACATCAATCAGAAAAAATGCTTAACATATTATGTGGCGATCTATCCAATCAGCTCATTAGGTCGCCATCGAGGCTCTTGCGAAAACGGAAACCACCGCTAATACATAACCCACAACCCTAAAACGACAAAGAAGCGCAAAATCACCTCGAGCTCCAAGTTATCGAGAATATCGGCAAGCTGCGAGAAGCGACGAGCGCGGATGGCGTCGACAATCGCCGTTAGGCCGGAGGAAGAAGGCCCCGCGCCAGATCCGTCGACGGGGATGGCCATCCCCAGAAAACCCTAAATTCCTTGAGCTCCCCAGTGCCGTCTTGCTTTGACAAAGCCACAACAGGAAATGCAAAAACAAGCCCAACACCCAAATTGCTAGCCTTCGTCAAGGAAGAAGCCAACATGGATGAATGATACCATCGATCTTCGTCCTTAATCACGTGGATGATATTCATCCTCTTTCATCCGTGTTCACTATCGTAACTTACGAGTTGAGGAATTCGGAACCGACTCAAGGCAACCACCACGTGCCAGGCTTCCGAGCCTCGGTTAAAAACCAATCCAAATGACTGGAAGCTTCACTAGCATATACCCTCGTCCTTTTTATGTCCACATCACTTACTCCCAGGTTCTAACCAATCAGAATTACCTATGTCGTTTAAGAATATTTACCAAACCTTGAGGCTCGGGCCCAAACCTACTGTAGAGGTTTGGACCCAAATCGAGAGGCTCGGAGCTTCACCGGCATCACTTCTTGAGCACGTCGGAATTGATTGCCGCCTTTTGTAATAGACTGTTCACCGACCACTCCACTAAATTTGGACGCGGTCTTCTGATAAGCAAGGATTTGGTCTTCTGCTGCTAACAGTCCTCTTGAATTTGTCAAACTTACTTTGCATTTTTGCAATTTTACAAAGTTGGATTTTAGCGGTTTTCGTCGTCCTCAAGGGAGCCCGAGAAAGCACAATGCGTTTCGTTTCGGAATTTTTGGATTCCAACTTCGAAAGCGTAAGAGCGCATCGAATCCCGTGCAATAATTTACATTATTAGTTACGGCTTTGGCTACCCAGGCGGTGAGCACTTGATCCACCGGTCTTCAATCCTGCATCGTTAGTTCATGCCATTCGCCATTTGTCAACTTCGATACGAACACGAGGCGAAAGCTCTATCTCTTCCCTGCGCTTTTCGTTGCATGTGCTGCAAGCTGAATTATCATGGTATATGTTGACCTCCGTCTCCGAGTCTTCGTCCTTTAGTGTCTTGGATAGTTCCGGTCTCTTGGATTCTCTCTGAGCCGGCCACTACATTTAGGAGTGTGTGCATGAGAGGTTTGGTTGTGGTAGGGTTGGCATTTTCTTGAATTTGGCAGCAGCGAGGATGAGTTGGTTAAGCGGAGCCAATCCTTTCGAGGACAAGCGAGATCGGTATGACTATGGCGCTTCGGATTATGAGCATCCGCAGTGTTACGGTTATGAGTATAAAAGTCCGGCGAGCTATGGAGATTCGTATGCTGTCCCGCAGTATGAAGCTCCTGCGAGCCGCTCAATGTCCATAGCGTTCGGGAATTATGAGTATAGACATGAGGAAGCTCCACCGGTGTATGGAAGCTCGAACTTGGAGGAGCTCTCTCCGGATTCACCTCCGCCCTCTGATCGGCAGCGGGGCTACGAGCCCGAGTCAGCTCCTAGTTACCAGCGATACAACGATTACGCCGAGCAAGCAGCCTACGGAAGTCGATATGTGAACAACTACGGAGAGGAGCCCTGTTTCCGTAGCGGATACAGCTATTACGAAGACGCGAGATATGATGAGAGTTTGTACCGCGACACGAACACTTGTGACTTTCGTAAGTCGGAGAAGACCTTTGGGATGGAGCCGTCCTTTACGGCGGATGCGGAGGTGACAGAGGCGACAGAGGAGGTTCTTGTGAGCCTTCGTGGCGCGGAAGTTCACTTGGTGGACGACCAGGAGAGTCTACTCTTGGGAGAAGGAGACTTTTCTGTAGTGCTGATCGAGCAAGCAGGGAACGGGATTGTAGCTTTTGTGAGAGTAGGAGAGGATCTGCGATGGCCACTGACGAAAGATGAACCCGCTGTGAAGCTGGATTCCAGTCATTACTTCTTCACCATCCGTGTCCCGCGTCCCGTCGATGAAATGGACAGGGAAACCGCTCGTGGCCCTAGCCAGGAAGTTATGACCTATGGCGTCACATTCGCAGTCGAAGGACAGGAAGAAAATCTTCGCGAGCTCGATTCCATTCTGAAGAATTACAACCAGTTCTCGAGTCCGAAGCTTGTGCCAGTAAGGGACGAATTTGATGGCCCTGATGATGGCTATGACCAGTTGCACTATGGTCTAAGGATTTCTCGGAGCGAAACCACTCCGAGCGGCAGCGTGCAGGTTATATGCTTTTCCTAATTCTGCATTGTGGATTGAGAATGTTTTTGGCGATGTTGCTGAAGTGTATGAGATTGGGTAATCTTGCAGGTAACGGAGGGTAAGCCAGCAGAGTATTGGAAAGCAATGGCACCGAATGTTGACGATTATAATAGTGAGCTCGCAAAGACCCTGGCGTCGGGCACCGGTAGCCTTATCAAGGGCATATTCTGGTTGCGGAACGCCACTGTTGCAAACCTGGACAATGGTACCAAGTTTGTGAAGGAACGAGTGGAACCTAATCCGAGGCAACCGAGTAGTATCGGACCTTATACTCTCAACAACTTGACGAGGTATTGAGATAAAGGATTGTTTTAATAAACGTTTCGATGGAGGGAGGGAGCAATACTATGCCTCTTTATTCAATTTGTCATTCATGAGAGCACTTTCTTGGAGGATAGATTACTAACAAGATGAGAGCTTGGATTTGAGGCAGGGTAGAGAATTTATCCAAAGCTACTGAGCAAGTGGCGACATCTGTGCTGAACGGTGCCATAAGGGTAGCGGGGTTCTTCACGGGAGCCCTGATGAGAACGGATACTGCAAAAAGAATGGTCCAATTACTCCCTGGAGAAGCAGCCTTGGTGTCCATGGATGCCTTTGGTATGTTTACGTTCTCGACATATGCGTGGTGACCGATGTGGATTCTTTGCTATACAATTAGATTACCGTAGATTGGAGCACGACATTTTAGCCATACAAAGATCCGTGTGTTTATTCAACCTTTGATAACCTGTCGTTGTGATCAATGGTTGCAGCGAAATTGTTCGATGCGGTGGAGATAGCAGGCACCGATATAATGAAGAAGACTGCTTCGTTCACGCATGACGTTGTAAAACACAGGTTCGTGCCATTCTTCTAGGGTTTAGGACCAAACGGGATTTGCATTTAATCAGTCGAACCTTTTGCGTGTACAGCTCAGAATCTATTTCTTGTGATTTGCTGAACTTGGTTGTTTGGAGATGATTCAGATACGGTGACGAAGCTGGGGCAGTGACGGCATCCAGTTTGTCAACTGCGGGAAATTTGTTTTCTACAGCGTGGACGGTAACTAAGGTCCGCAGTGCGATGAATCCGATTAATTTCAAGCCGACGAAAACAGGAATGCTCAAGGCGATATCAAAGACTGTCGTGGATGGACAGCGTTGGGCGTAGACTGCTTTTATTTCTCGTCAATGGACAGTGCAAATTAACAATAATGTATAGAAGGAATTACGGTAAGCAGAAACTGATCTTCTATCTTGGGAGTTGCACAGAAACAGGACAAACTGCACTGTTTTACAGGCTCTTGAGTCGCTGTCAATAGAATAATCTTCCTTGCCTCAAATTCTGGAAAACTGTTTCCGGAGTACATGCTACGGGCAATTGCTCTACATGTGCGAACTCTCTTACGCCAACATATCATTTTGGACATATTGATGTTCTGCATCAATTGTGTACCATCAAGGTTTGAAATATCAAATTGACAGTTTATTTAGATGCTCCAGGCTGACATTTACGAGCGGATTTTGGGTTATGTTGTTGGGATTCACAAGTAAGGGGACTCGCAGGGCCAATGCTACATAATGGAAGTACCTTGATTTTGAAAATACTGGTATGTGTACTTCAAGTATTCAGATTGCTGTAAAACTTATTGCACTGATTCCCAGCATAACAATATTGAGTGCCCCTTTACTGCACTTTTCAAAAAAGTTTCAGAATCTGCATAGTCTTATTTCTATTTACATGGAAAGGTAAGGTTGATTGATGTGACTGCAAACTTCTGATTGATTGCCTTGGAATCTCTCGATTTCTCAGTTCTCTGAGGCCCAGAAGCTCTTTTGCTCCGCTTTTCGTCAATCTTGCGAAATGAGTTTCAAAGTCGCTATACGTTCACTAAGATGAATGAATTTCCGAACACATCAATCAGAATCTTATATTCTCCTTTGAGCAAAAGTGGAGCTAGTCTTCAGTTTGAGCACCTAGGCATACATGTTCCAAGAGAATGATTTTAGAGAATGTTATGCAATTGAGTAGTTGACGTAATGTAGAAACCGTCCACAGTAGGTAAGACTGTAAGAGCCCCCCGATTAGTTCGACCGCGTTTAGATGCAAACGGCTGCTTGCTCTAAACTGGAATAATTGTCCAACGGAATTTGGAAAACCAGATAGTGAGCAATTGTATGCTACACTGAAGACACCAAATATTGTGGGGCTTCCATCCCTTAATGCTCGAAGGGTTTGGACAAATTCTAGATGTTTTATAATATGTGATTTCCTCAACTTATTTGAAGTTCACATAAACCATTAAAGTTCACATAAACCATTAACGATGCCATGGCCGTTTTTCAGCTAATGAATGACAAAGAATCTTTCTATGTAGGATAGGAGTGCAATTGTGCATTCTTGGAATATTGTGCAAAAAGGGGAGATCTTGCACAATAGTTTGACCTCCAATGAGTACTTTTGTTTTCTTTAAAGTAGGTGATGTCACAAATTAGGAAAAGGGATGATTTCCATGGTCGCTTGCATAGCATTTAAGGGTTAAAAGAGTAAATGCTTAAAATGAGAATAAAAAATCATTTTTGTAAAAGCAATTTAAAAGCATTTGATTTTGACAATCCATCCAAAATATGTTTTCAATTTGTATCACTTGAAATCTGGTTTGATAGGTTAAATCTATGAAGTTATCAACATGCAATAATACAAATTCATCCAAATACTACATATCCAGAATATGCATTTTCTTTAAACTCAATATCCATCCCATTAGATATTTCTAAAAGGAAATAATAGACATTGTTGGATGCTCAAGGAATTTACCTAAGATAAAATGTTGATCACTTGAGGTGTAAAATTGTCTATGATCCCATCTTTGTGCCTTACACTTGCATAATGGAACCAAAATCCCCAATTAAGAAGATGACAAGTAAATGTCATTAGATTGTATACAATCATGCATTGTTGTCATATCCAATAAAATCCAATTTGATGAAGAATTATATTCAAATGCAAGTCCTAGAATAAGACATGAACTACTCACAAAATGGAGGGTGACATTTCATGACTTTAAAGACAACTTTTTTGGTCCGAGATGACCATAAACTACTAGGTGATGGTGGTGAGGTACCTAAACTGAATGGCGTGGTTGCGGGTTCGATACCTGGTGGCGAGAGGTGCTATACCTTGTGTGAAATCAACCTCTCCTCTTGACAGAACCCCTTGTAGTGTGTTTCATGAACACACTTGTTTCAAAAAAAAAAGACAACTTTTATGTTGTGGTCAGTGTACTTCAAGAAAATATATGTCATTTCCAAAATGAGCTCAAAAATTCTCAATTGTTTTTATAAAGTTTGAATTCTTATGAAGAATATCAAGATGAAAACCAAGGTGAAAGATCATGTATATTGTTAGGAATTTGAAGAGTAACCTAGTCTTACATTGTAATTGTGGTAATGCATTATGGACTTGAAAATTGCAAGAACATCTTGAATTCTAAGAATTTTTGACAAATACAAATTGAACTAGAAATAATGCAATTTGGCAACTCCTGTTGTACTACATGAAAGTTGCTTGGGAAAATTGCAAGCTTATAATTTACTAACATCCTTTTGTTGTGTCTAGGGCCTTGCATAAATTTGACTCTAGGTGTGGTCAATGTATACGAATCCGTGGAGGACAAATTATAAGGTTATTTGGGGTTGTAAGAACCTTGCCACAAGCATTAGCTAATCTCAATATGTTGAACTCTAGCCTAGCTTCCCCTTGTGGGTTATATTTTGAATCTTCTACTTGTAACACTTAGTAGGGCGTGCGGCTTGCCTCACTTGTTTAAGAAAAAATAGACTTGGTAAATTTTTTATTGTTGGTATAAGTCAAATTAATTTGGAATCATCAAGGCCTTAATATAGCTCAAATATGAATAAATATGGGAAACAACAAAACATACTATATAAAATAGTTCAATTGACAACTGGCACCCATAAAAGTTTGAAATTCATTCAAATCCATTGACACTAATACATGTACAGTACATGCATCGGCTATACATTTATCAATTGAGATTGTTGCATTTTCAATTAAAACTTGTTTAGATAGGGGAGTTCTTAAATTTATATTCTTCATATGAAGCTCATTCATAAACTTAGACTTTAACATATGAATTGTATCCAAATGTATTTCAAACTTGAGTTTTTTATTAGAGCTCAAATTGATAGTTCATTTCAAAACATGTTTCAAACTTGATGTTTTCATCAAAAGTGAACTTTGCAAACAATATGTAATTCAATCACTTCCATGAAACTACTAAACTACAATAGAAAATATTCTTATGCCAACTATGCTTAATCCATAAATGACAACATGAATGTTTAGTGTGCAATGGATGACAAAGTATCTTTTTGTTTACAACAAAAGTATAACTATTCATCCTCAAAATTTTGTGTGGAAAGAGGAGATCTTCTATAATAGTTTGACATCCAATGAATATTTTTTATTTTTTTAAAGAAGATGATGTCACATGGTTCCAAAAGTGATGATTTCCACGTTCATCAATCCATCCTTTAAGGGTTAAATTCTACACACTTCACATTCTTCAAAAGGTTTCGAAGTCTTAAAGAAACTAAATTTGCTTCAAACAAAACAAAAAACATTGGTATTGGAAGAATGTTCCCACTTCAAGCTTAGAAACCACATTTACAATTATCTAATTAAAGGTCATCTAACATAAGAGTTATTCCCAAATCAAAGGTTCCATGAGAAAACATTAAGGTTAAGACTAGAAAAGACACAAAGATGGACAACCATGCATCAAAATACTAGCCAAAAAAGCCAATGAGGTGAATTTGCTTTTCAAATGTGAATATCTCCATCCTAATAGAACATCCTAAGGTAAATTACCTCATTCTAAATCAAATGGGAGCAAGCCCATTGTGGGTTAAATTGTATTGGAGGTATACATTTAAGTTCTAAAATGTACATCAATAACATAATTTAATCTACAATGGCACAATGGGCTTGATCCCATTTGGTCTCATTTATTCTGGAATGGGGTGTTTTACATTAGATCTGGCCCAAAGGCCCAAAGTTACCAAATTTACAACAAAAAAATAAATTATAAGTTAGGCAGTCAATTCTACTGAAAACAAGCAAACTATACTCCAAACAAGTGCTTCAACATGGTTCCTATTAGTAAATTGAACTAGATTTTGTTGTACTTTTTCAAATTCAAAGTGATTATTATATGCATACCAAAAGTCACCCCAGATTCACTCCATGCTCAGAACGAATGAATTGTTGGCAAGAATCTTGAAGGGTCTGTCTCGAAACAGGGTAGCATTCATATGTTCTCCCTTAGGTGCACATCTTTTGGACCACACCATCTTTGTATTTACTACTCTACACCTACCAAGTTGCATTGATCTTTACAAATCTAGTCAAATCCTTGCTCTAAAATGAGAAACCGAAACCTTGAATTTAAAGCAACAATACGCAATGCCAAACATTCGAAAAATACCCACATCAACAAAGACACTTTACAGTCAACAATAGATTTGAGTTGGGCTTCTAACCAAAACTTCACTACCTATCAAAGGACCATTCAACGCATTACTGCATGCTCATCTATAAGACATTACAAATAGCCTAGACTGTTGAATTGACACATCCCCTACAAGAGTTTCTGAAACTATACCAAATGCTTCCTAGTAAACTACCTATCAAAGGACCCATAGAAACAATATGGAAACCCATCAAGGTAGCCAATCCACTATCTTACAAGTTTTCATCTATTCTCATTATCTACATGAACTCCTCACGTCTTTCACACATGAAAAGGGAAGAGCACCTAGAGAAATGTGTTCAATGTGTTCCCATATTGGATGATATATACAAAATATATGGTAATGAATTCAACAAATACAATTCAAAGATTTAGCAATAATGTAAAATTGGCACATACGGTTGGAAGCCACTACCAACTTACAAAGTGAAGTAACTAGATTGACCACACCTTGGCATTTATTCTAAAGGCAATTCCCCCCTCCGCCAATAGTGACAGACTGACAACTTTTATTTCCCCCATCAAACTAGAATATTGAGCTTTGGCTATAGTTATTGGTAACCATTCAACCATAGACCTTATAGACCTAATGAATCTAATAAGTACAACCATTTCTCACCATTCCTTTGAAGTAGGTAAAGGCATTTTGGTCCATCCAATTCAATGATCTTTTCATTTGATTGTATTAAGACATAGTGAACATTTATGCACCGCTAGACATTCAATTTTTGAACAATAAATGAATGCATATATGTCTCAAACACACAAATGTTTTTGCCATTGTAAATATGGTTTGAATTTGGTTTGAAAATCAATGTTCTTAAATTTTACTTTACTTTAATCAATTACTACAAATGTTGAGAAAAAAATGTAGGGAAAAATAAAGGTTATTGACAACCAAAGCATGCATGAAGAAGTATTTCAGGATTAACACCAAAGATAGAAATAATAAAATTAAAACTATAGCCTTAACCCATAAACATCCAGATTTATCTCAAGAATTGACAATTTGAGAAAAAATATTATGAAGTGCTATTTGGAAGGATATTTTGGAATCGATATACAAATAAAGTTGTAGATTGTATTTGTATGGTTAGATTCACTAATGCTATCACCAATTCTTTTTTATAAATTTTGAAAGAGAAATTTTAAAATTCCTTCAAAATTCGATTACAAGCAGAATATTATCATTTTTTGAGTAAAATTTGTTGTAATGGATTTGAAATGAGGTTCTCTTCACATGGTGATTTTTTTGGAATTTTTGTGTTCTTCATATCTATGACCTCATTTTGGCAAATCCAATTTTGAATTGAAGTCAATGCAATTTGACCACTTGACATACTTGCACATTTGTAATTTTAGAAAAATTTGTACTTTGATAAGACCAAATCCAACTTGTAGATAACACAAAAACTTGATAACATATTTCTACAAATTAGAATAATTTTCATCCAAGTAGTTAGGAGAATGAAACTCAAGTATTAATCTGTTTATCGTCCAAAAAATGGATGTCGGAGCACTTAGGGGTGAAAATATGTACTATCATATATAGTGGTGAGGGTTGACATTTCTAGTCAAATAAATAACTAAACTTGGAAACATTGTTTGATAGATGCTTTAAAATAGAATGCATGTTTTAAAATGCATTTTTTTCTATACAAAAAACTAACTTGGTATATCTTTTCAAAAATTATAGTATCTATTTTCAAATTTATATATTTATGACATCAACTACATGATATAATATATTGAATTTCAATGTTCAAATTGAATTACTTCAATAAGCTTAGTTACTTCTTTAGAAATCGTAGTCAAAATGAGTGATTCTATAGCAATTGATACATCGTTTAAACCCAATGTTCATGAAAAGTTTCCTTATTTTGTTGAACAATGTTTGAAATTTGATTTTTTTAAAACAAATTAAGAAATTGAAATTAAAAAAATAAAAATTCATTAGTTCCTTTAATTTGATGGTTTGTTTAATATATTTTTGAGTAGTTATTAATTTCAATATTTTTTGGTTTTAATTTCAAATTTTAACCCTTAAGTGGTCCCATGGATAAAAAATTTGCATACAAAGTAGCATCATAAATTTTTTTAGATTTTGTACATTGTATTGGTCTCCAAGTGCAACTACAAAAAGTCGGGGCAAAGGAATTGTGCTAACTTAGTTTTTTTCAAAAAATGTTTGGAATTTAAATGTTTATTCTTTGTCATCTTTAATGGGTATAATCTTATATTGTTGTAAATATAATAAAAAGAAAATTATGTTACTAGAGGACTCCAATCAAATTATAAATGATATAATCTCTAAATACAACAGAAAAAGAGTGTTGGTTTACAGAAGTTGTACCTCATACAACCTGTACAATCAAGAGCTTATCCAAAACCAAGTTGTACCAATCATTGAGACAATACATTTGGCCATTGTCAGCCTAAAAGATGGATTAGGTGTGGCAAACTATAAATTCTATTCATCTCTAATCAAGCAATCAAAGTCATGCCTCATACAACGTGTACAATCAAGAACTTATCCAAAACCAAGTCATACCAATCATTGAGACAATACATTCGGCCATTGTCAACCTACAAGATGGATTAGGCATGGGAAACTATAAATTCTATTCATCTCTAATCAAACAATTAAAGTTGTGCCTCATACAACTTGTACAATCAAAAACTTCTCCAAAATCAAGGTGTACCAATCATTGAGACAATACTTTTGGCCATTGTCAGCCTACAAGATGGATTGGACATAACAAACTATTTTTCTATTTGTCTCCAATCAAGCAATTAAAAGCTCTGACATGTCAGTGTCATATGTAATTCCAATGTAAACTTGGCACACACCAGAAGATGTATTGTAGTAATTCTCTACCCACCATATAATACTCATATGTGAATACAACGTGGGGGGAGTGAGTTGCATACATAAGTATCCCTAAATTCACATGTATTTTTTTATACAAAAAATGGATTGTTGTATTGCCATAGATTTGAAACCTATGTCATGTGGGAAAATACTTGAGAATTGATTGTAGCACAAAGAATGTAGAGCCCGAAATATGGATTAGATATCCAATTATTTTTTTGATTTTGCTCACTTAAATTATATTTCGTTTTTTCATACAATCATTTTGAAACTGAATACATATATATGTACATTTATATTTCTTAAGGAACAACTATTGTCCCTTACATGTGAATAAAAATGATCATCTCAAAATTAGACATTTCATGAAGTACATAGATTTTCATGTATGTAAAAGAATCATTTTACGAAGACAAATGTAGGAAGGTACCTTTAGTGGTTAAATCATTTGCAAAAATGAAATCGCATACATAAATGATTAATGAAAGAATATTCTTAAACCCTCAACACTTACAATTAAAGGACCACTAAAGTGCACCAATTCAAATACATTATTCACCTAAGACCCCCATTGTTGTGCTATCAGTTCAAACTAATGTTGAGAATGTATATATAGTAGGATCTTATTGTTAATTTGTTAAATATGTAGGAGCCTAATACTAATGTGAATAAGAATATAAATTTGACTTACACTAATTTGATTTACATACAACAAAATATAATTACTTATAAAAATGAAGGATATTTTGGAATTATTGACGAATCCTTGGTTGTGAAGGTCCCCCAAACTACACAGGTTGTTTCAACCATTGGCTTCTACAATATTAAACCCATTTGCATTAACCCCTCAAGGCCCAAGCAATTTTTGTATTTTTTCACAAGTTTGAACTTTAATTGACAATATACATTGTATATCAAGCTTATTGCATGATGTCAATTGTAATTTTGAACTTCCCCATTCAAAATGAACATCATAATACAAAATTCACTTAGATATACTTCTTGGAATGTAGGGAAATGAAGTTATAACTTTGACCTGTTGAACAATCAAGAGGCCCAAAATGGTCTCCTTGAGCCTCGAGGGGTTAATTTGCAAACTTGCAATGTTACACTATATACTAAAGTTCACAATAAATTTGATAAAAAATCAAAATAATAATGTGGTCTACTCTATTTTCACAATATCCCCAATATTTTCACAAACCACATTCATTTCATATTCATATAAAATTCATCCATCCAAGTGTTGACACACTTAACACCAGAACTTGCACTCTCAGCACTCATTGAATGAAGTCGTGCAAATCAGTTCAATTCCATTCAGTAACATGTCAGGCTACTCTAATTAAAAATAGTGCGACTTTGATCAAATTAATGCCAGACGTACAAATACGATACACTAGCGTACTTTCTATGCTGATATTTATATGTACAAGATACGGATTACGATATGTGCCAGTACTAGTGGAGTTGTTGGAGGAGTGGAGCTTCCCGCCATGTTGCGAATATATTTGTGCAGAGTCGCAATGGCCAGCCGGCCATAGCCGCACCTGCACCTCTTCCCGTGAATTGCCTGACGCATTTGGCTTCACTGTCAACCCAGCTTGATTGCCGCTTTCGAGCTCACGGTATCAGATTATGCGATCGCTCTGAGCGTGTGGATTTTGAACCATTTTCTCAGCGCAACTCACCTTCAATTCGCGGGTGAATTCCTGCATATGGATTGAAGCTTGGGAGCTTGGGAGCTTGGGAGCTTTGCGGTTTGGGGTTTTTTGGAGATTGTCTGTCAGCAGGAAGATTGTTGTGGGTTCGATTGGGCAGTGGACAATTGTAAGGATTGCGAAGTTTTGAGATCATTTTGAACGGATTATTGTGGAGGTTTTGCGCCGGTGGTGAGGTTTGGGTCTGTGACATTGAGGAATTCCGGGTTGCGTTGAAGTGGGACGGGAGGTGGAACGGGTGGAATTCGCTGCGTTGTGTGCGATGGAGTGGCTCCGTGGGAGGAGATGGGGCGAGTGGCGACCAGAATGAGATCGTTTAGTGGGATCATGGTGCAAAATTGGAGTTAGGGTTTGGCAAGTGATTGTTGGGTCGGCCTGTGTGTGTTGGGGGGAATCGGTTTATGTATTCGGAGCGAGTGTTGTCATGGCGAAGCCGAAGAATGGGAAGAAGACGTTGGACTCGTGTGTTATCAAGGGAACTCGCAAGATTGTGAAAGGTACGTGGTTTTTCAAACTCTTGTACTCTGTTTTTCTCTACTGTGTAGTTACCGTTCGCTAGAAATGGCGGATATGTAGGGTAGGGGGACTCTTTCAGCTGTTGCGTGTTTTATTACTATTATAAGAGTGGCAAAAGTTTTTGAGCATCTAGTCCTCATTTTGAAGAGTATTCCATCGCACTAAAAAAATGGATTATTTGGATACAATATGAATAAGTTATGAATTTCTGTAAGGCGGGTAATAGAATGGGTAGGCTTCGAGGCTTCAGTTGCTAAACATTGTCAAACCCATTAGATGTTGTGTATGGACCATCTGCCACTCTTTTAATAGTATTTGTTTCTTTGGGGGTGGCTCCGGAAATTTGTTTTTTAGTTATTAATGCTTGCGATCAGTTGATAATATTTATCGGTTATCTTGGTCTCTGCAATATAATTTCGAGCAATGCCCAACAAGTTTTCATCAGAATCGCCGTCTAAATGATCGCATATTTTCTCATGCATTTCCTGAAGACCAGAATATGTGTTGAAATATGGCAACACTTAACCCTTTAATGAGTCGCTGCCCACGACAGTCAGAATCCGTGAATAGAAATCCTAATTTTGACAACTACATGTCGCACCCTAGAATCTACCACAATGAGTTCACAATGATTTTGAGAACTTACACCGCGTTTCGTGAAGACCTTGTTGAGTTTTAGGTCACCTGCGAATGAAACTCTCGAACCTTATACCTGTTGCATATGGAATCCAAATGATGCATTTTCTAGTGCATTGGAATCTTCTCTGGTTTGCAATCAAGAAAATATAAAATTCTCACCATTTCAAGAAAATGACCACGCTCAGCTTCTGAAAGTGTCGCTTTCAAGTGTTCCTATCACTTTTGGACTCGGAACTTGAACCCCTGTCATTCCAGCGGGCTTCCATATCTGTGCCAGAGCTATCCTTGGGTTTTATCGCGTAGTTTGATGGTGCCTGACAATTGGGTTGTTCGCAGTTGGAGACACAGTGCTGATGCGGAGCGAGGATCCGGACAATCCTCCTTACATCGCCAGGGTGGAGAGAATCGAGGGAGATAGCCGTGGCAATGTCAAAGTGCGTGTGCGTTGGTATTACCGTCCCGAGGAATCCATGAGTGGTCGCAAGCAGTTTCATGGGCAGAAGGAGGTGTTTCTGTCCGATCACTTCGACGTCCAGAGTGCGGACACCATCGAAGGCAAGTGCACCGTTCATGCCTTCAAGGCGTACACTAAGCTGGAGTCCGTGGGCGCTGATGACTACTTCTGTCGGTTTGAGTACAAGGCGACCACTGGCGGTTTCACTCCCGACCGCGTTGCCGTGTAAGTCTCCGCTGTTCTTTGAATCCGACTTCAGCGTCTGGTGTCTTTCAAGCATTATTTAATTGTTTAACCCTTAGTTTAGGGCAAGATTTTTTATTTGCAATTTTGTGTAAGCTTCGTGTAAGATTTGTTTCGTCTGGTACGGAGACGTAAGCAGCGACTTTTGTCCATTTGGATCTGAATGGGTTCGTAAAGGTTTGTGGCCAGGTATGGAGCCTTATGCAGTTTCTCTTACTCATGACTTGTTGAAATTTCGCATTGCAGCTTCCTTGCGATTTTGGTTTCCTAATTGAATTGATTTTGAATGTGCTTGTTTTAGGTATTGCAAGTGTGAGATGCCATACAATCCTGATCATGTGATGCTTGAATGTGGGAGCTGCAAAGATTGGTGAGGACCCTTCCCAGCAATATTATATTACATGCTCTGTTAGTGAGTACTGGAACATTTTAGGTGGACCGCTCTTCTCCGAGGATTCTGAAGTGTTGCATGCTTTGGATCTTGTTTCAAACAGTGAGTCTTGCAGGAGTTGCAGAATCAGCATCAAAGAATTTACATTCTTCATTGAGAATGTGGATCTTGGCACCTTCACGTTTCTGTCCTGCAGTACTAGAGAGGTATTTCGTTATCTCTTTAACTTCTTGGGCTGTTGCCTGGATGTGTAGGTTTCATCGCCATTGTGTGGGCTTGAGCGCCGAGCAGGTTGAACACTTGGATAGTTACATTTGTCCTTCCTGTACTCCTGAAAGCGTGAAGAAGAGCAATGGGCCGTCCTACAGGACTCCCGATGCCAAGGTACGCTGTATTTACACCATGTTCTGTTGTTGGGGTTTATTATGTTTCTTTTCTGGACAGTAAACCATTACATTCGTGGAGGATATGGCTTGGATCACGTAATGGTGCCACTGTATGCTTGATGCAAATAGTGTTGGGTGGAACATATTAGATGCACATTTGATAATGAACTAATGAGATGCACCTATGAGAAGTATGTTTTTGAGTAATGGATTCATGTTGTGTTCCATGTCTCGGTATTTCCTTGTTGCAGCCGGAGGCCAAGCGGCAGAGGAGGTGATCTGCACTGAAGTTTGGTGTCTTCTTTCGGTGTTCTAAAGTCCCTTTTCGGGTATCAATGATGAGAGTTGTTGATGTAGATAGTGGGGATCGATGAAAAGCTGTAAGATAGTGGGTTGACTACCTTGTTGGGTTTCTAGATTGTTTCCATGGGTCCGTTGCTACGAAGCGATGTCCCAGGAAGCCTGTCGTATTTTTTCAGAAACTTGTGTAGGGACTGTTGCAATTCAGCAGTCCAGGCTATTTGTGATGTCTCTTCGATGAGCCTGCAGGAGTGCATTGATCATTCTGTTGAGGTGTACATTTTGATCAGTAGCCCAACTCAAATCTTTCGTTGACTGTAAACTGTCCTCTTTTGATGAGAACTTTTTTCGAGTGCCTGGCATTGCCTAAGGTTGCTGTACAGCTTAAGGGACCCTGCATCCACTGGGTACATGATGAACGTCTTGAAATGCTTAATGCTTAAAGATGTATGAAACGGTCGAAGGTATCTACTTATTTTAGCAGTCCGGTTTTTGTTTCTTCTTCAACGCTGACTGACTGACTTGCTTTATTGATGGTCGTGCTTATATGTGCAAGTTTCTAATTTAGTTCATAGATAGATTGGAAGAAAGATAAACTTACTAATATGAAGAACCCATTTCCAACCACTTAAGCGGTTACACCCATCTGGAGGGTGAGTTTCTTCGAGGGGTAGTTTTCCAGTGCAGAATAGAGTTTCCATAATTTTTCAGATTTTTATTTCTCAAAATATAATTACTATGAAATTGAGTGGCAATAGTTGGGAATAGGTCGCCTCCCATATGTTAGGATACTTCTCAAGCCATGAATTGTGCGAAGGTTCTAGATTTGCATCCTTCATCCTACTAAATTATCTGAGGGAGGTTAATTTGAAGGTTTTGGTTTTAGGTTTCAAAGCAAGGATTTGAGTTGATTTGTAGAACATGTTGGCAAGAATAGAGTGGTGAACATACACCTTTAACCCTCTAACTCTTTGAAGTTCATAATTGGATGATGAATAGATTGCTTGAAGGTTATGTTTTGTCCATGTAACTCTTCAAAGTAATATTCAAATTCTTGGGTCATAAATGAGGGGTTTCACTACCAATTGTAATTTTTTTTCATCATGTAATGAAGATTGGCAAATGATAAAAGCAAGTGTAGCTTAGAAGATTCTTTTTTCTCCATATAAAAATGAATGTCTTTTGAAAAATATTTTACTATTTGGCATTTATCTTTTGAATGATTTTCCATTGAATCTACCCAACTAGTACACTTGCATTTCTCAATACACTATATGAATAAATTGTAATCCATGCATCTTAAATCTCCAAGATTTCACTTGCAATCAAGGCTAATCTACAAGTATTAGGTATTGGTTGTTTCACATGAAAATGGTTGGGATTAAATTATAATAAAAAGGAATCAAATGACTTCATTAAATCAATAATTTGAGAATCAACAATTTAGAACTTATACAATCAAATGCATGTTCAAGGGATGATTGGAATTCAGGGCAGTGATAATGAAGTAAAAAATCAATTGATTTTTTTTGAAATTTTGACTCAAGATGGATACATTATTGTATATACATATCATGCCAAAATCATATTGTGACAACATGTGACAAGTGTGAATAAACAACCAAATAATGATGGAATAATAACTTTGTGTGAATGCTTAAGCACCATCAAAACGTATGAATGAGGTGAAACTCACCTCCACCAATCAACACCAACAAGACAAGGTATGAATTCACCTTGCATGGAATTCTATTGAGTGGTTTGCAAGACAATGCACAACCTTTAGTGTAACATAAGGTTTGACAATGGTCAGAATACAAACTTGTAGATAGAATTTTTGTAAAGTTTTGAAGTTTTTATAAAAAATACATTAAATATAATAGCTTGAGTCTAGTAGATGTTAAAAGTATAGTATAAATGTGGTCAAATATACATGATAATGTGAAAAGGACAAATAGACGGCTAGTTAGAGGTTACTGTTGGTTAAACAATTGGACTTGGCAATTAACTCCCAGTTAGTTATGGCCAAGAAAGTATAAGGGCAATTTGTCTTGCCTTTTCTCTCTTTCTTTCTCTCTCTCTGCATTTTGCAATGATTTCTCGCCATTCTATTGTACTGTGTATTTCCTTCACAAGTAATGCAAATTGTCTATTTGGCTAAATATTCATGTGTCTAATTTTCTTGTAGCCAGAGATTGGCTTGGTTGTCGTGTACTGAGCAATTGCTAGGGATTGGCATTGTTCTTTATTATTTTTCTTTTGTGCAACTGTCGAAATTGCCATAAGCTGTGAGTCTGTCAAATTGTCGTGATTTCTTGTGTAAGGCAGGGAGCCTTTGTGTAAGAAGTTTGCCAGAGATTGGCTGATTTTATTGTGTAGGACTAATAGCCAAGGATTAGCAAGGTTTTGGTTTGGATTATTATTTATTAAGTTTAGTTGTGAGAGCTATATTGAAGGAGAGGTTGGTGATTACAGTAATTTCTTAAGTTAAGCCAGTGAGTGGTTTAGTGTTGTTATAATTTCTTAATTGTCAAATTGTCATGTTCTGTTTGGTTGAGCTATTAAGTTCTTATGAGAAAGAGTCAAATACTCAGTCTTGCTAGTGAGTGGCAATGAGTTGAAGAATAGTCCAATTAGCCAGAGATTGGCATTGTTCTTTATTTGATTTTTAGTCTATTAGCGAGTGTTAAAATCAAATAGATTGTGAGTATAAGTTGAAGAAAGATTAGCTAGTGAGTGGCATCGAAGTTCTTTGTGAGAGAAGTTTACTAGTTTGGTAAAGGCCATAGGAAATTATTATTAAGTTTGTTTATCTAATGTCAAATAGCTAGGAAGGAAGCTAGGAAAGCTTGATGACTTAATTAAATAAAATGAAGTTAATATTTGGAAGACAGAAAGTCTTCAAAAGTTGGTTGTAGGTGAATAGCCAAGGATTGGTCTTAATGTATTAGTGGGTCAATTAGCCAAAACCTGATTCTTTAAGTCTTGCTATTGAGAAGAAGCGGATGTCAAATTGATGGAGAATAAAAGTGCTGATGGCAAACCCGTGATTGGAGGACTAGCGTTGGAGTTCAGGCTGAAGAGAGAAATCAAAAGACAAATAGACAGTAAGTGACCATTAATTGCATAACTGGTCTATCTTGTTAATGAGTTATTATTTGAATTTGTCTAATAGTCTAGAGTTCAGTTAGTGATTTCATTATAATTAATTTGTATAATAGTAAAATTAAATGAGTATAAAAATAATAAATAACCAATACAATAATTTTGGTTATAATCAATGAAGAAGTCCATTATTTTATAATAAAAGAATTAAAATTATTAAGTTGATGGCTTAGATGGCTTTGCTATGGAATTAGAGTATAGTCAAATTGTCTTGCAATTCAAGTGGTATTAAAATAGTTAATTAACATTGTGTGATGAGATTTTGATGCAGAAGGAATAAAGAACAAGATCTTTTGTTGTAGAATCTTTGTATATCTTTTGATGTGATAGTATGTGGAAGTTTAAACAAAATTGACAATTCATGGTAGATTGATAGGATGTTGTAGTATTTTAGTGAGACCATTTGACCAAATAGCCAATTGTGAAGTTGTAAATGCAAGTATGTGGGCCTTGGATTAATTGACTTACTATTGGGAATTATAATGAGGAAGCTAACATGACACATGTCCATTTGACTAAAACATAACTTAATATAATGAATCTTTACCTTTGTATGTTTTGCATATTGGGCTAATTGACAATATATTAAATTGGAAAGGTAATTAAGGAATATGTGCAAAGTTTGTGGGCTTGATTAGGTCAATAGAACAGGAGCCTTACTTATTTGACATACCCTTGGCAAATTGACATTAGAATTATAGTATAGGACTAGGACAGTAGGTCATTAGTTTGCATCTATGGGAATTGGACTGATATTAGGATAGGCTAGAGAAACTTCTACACATTCCCTAAAAATAATTCATAAAATTAAGTTTTATATTTCATTATCAAAATTGAGTGATTTCCTACAATAAATGTGACCTTAGATACAATACGATAGACTATTTGACTTTTCCCTAAACGAAAGAACCACCACTAGGGATTCCTTGGGTTTTGTTCCCTAGGCTTTTCCCACGCTACAAAACTTGTGCCACAACCTAATAGCTTTGGAGTTTGGACTCATGGTGGATATCGTAAGTCAATGGGACTATGCTAGGTGCTTTGTAACATTTGGCACAACCACCAAGTGACTTTGAAGGCAACGACAAAAATGCGAAAAACACCTACATCAGTGTTAATATTTGACACTCACAACATCCATATCAACAAAAAAAATCAATGCCCATATATGATGCATTTTTAACAAAAAAAAGATACCAAGAATAACACTTCAAATTTTTTTATTGAGATTCAAAATTCAATTGACACCAAAATATGGTACTTTAGACATTTAAGATTTAAGTGTTTCAAAGTCCTATAGAAGGTTGGATGAAACATTGTTAACTTAAAATGATTTCTTAAAAACAACATTATAGCTCAATTGGATGATTGTTTGGTTGATTGTAAGGAATATTTTCTACACTTGGTCTCTAATATAATGGTTTTAGGCCATAACTTTTTCCTTGGACTTCTAAATGATCACAAATGTATATTTACAGTACATATGACTACTTTGCACCTTTATTAGTTTTTAAATATCTTACAAAATTATCATACCATTTGTAAACATCCTCTGATTAGGTATGCACTTTACCATAATAGAGATGTTTACCTTTAAACTTCCATTGTCCCTTGGGGGAGAAAATTATGGATTTTGGATAGGCTCCTACAATCTCAATTTTTGGTGTGATTTTTTGAAACTTTTTTGGAAGATAAGAATACAGATTATCTTTTTGCGGATATAATTTTCATTTCAATTGATACCCAAGAGCTAAAGTTATGCCACCCTAAGTCCAAAAAGAAAGTTTGTTGGGCAGCACAAAAATTCCATAGAAAGTCAAAATTAAAATTTTTAAATTTTGGTTCTTATAGAAAGTATTTTTGTTTGCATTGAAAGATTTGATTAGTTGTATTTGTTTTTGTGATGAGAAAGTTATAGACAATATTGATATTTGGCAATCTAAGCATTTCTTGAGAAATAACTTGTAGAATTCATTTTTGAATATAATTTTCACAATTTTCCAAGAAAGAAAATTCAATAAGGTTTAGTTAGATTTTTAGAACAATCTCACAACTCAAATTAGCGATTTTCAATTCCATATTTAGTTAGAGCTATTAACAATTTAGTTTTTCCTTCAATCTCATACCTACTTCTAGTTAACAATTTTTTAAACATTGAAATTAGGTGCATTTTTTTAAAATTTTTTTACTAGAATCTCAACTCAATTCTTCAATATAAAAAATTCAAAATTCAAAAAAATTTAGTGCAAAATTTTTAAGCTAAGAAGATTCAAAGCCTTAAAAATCTAGTTAGATAACGTGCAATATAATCTACATTTTTTCACTTTAGATGCAAATATCTTGAATCCACTTGGTCAAAGTTTTTAAAATCTCTTCCACACATTCTTGTATTAGTCTAGTGCAAAATCCTACAATTAAATATGCAAAAAATCAAATCCTGAAGTCTTTTGCACTTTGCAATAGAAATGATAGTCTTGAGTGTTTTTTGATGAAAAAAATGCCTTGAGAGGTTAGGGTTTAGAATCAAAGAAAATTTAGAGCTAAAACTTGGAATTCAAATTCATCAACTAGGATTATATATGTTGATGAGAGTAAAAAATGAATTTTGAACTAAGAATATTTGTACTTTAGAATTTGGAGACAAAAATTTGAGCACATCTAAAACATGATTTTATAGACTATATTAGCTGTATTAATATTTTAGAAAGCCAATTAACTTGTAAATTATTGCCTTTGTCTAAATTTCAGTGTGTGCAATTTTGCTGAAAACTTTTGATACCAATTTCATTGATTATATTGTGAAGAATATAATTCAAAAGGATTTCAAATTGTATATCACTACTATATAATCGAAAGAGAAAATTTCATGTGGTCAATGCAACCTATCTAAAATTGGACATAAGAAAATCTTTGCATGACCTACTCAAAATAATCTCATCACTGAAACACCCAAACTATGTTCTTTGGCAATATAGCAATTTTGGATAGCTCACTACAAATGGAGTTTTTATTTTATTTTTCTTTGAAATTTTAACACAACATGTACCGGAGGAGTAGCTTCAAGGCACTACAATTTTCATAACTTTTGACTACATAGTTAAAGGTTGTTGCATGATATGTCATTTTCAATGCTTGGCGGGTAGCCTGGGTAGCTCAAAAAATCTTTAAAAATCACTTTTTCAAAAACAAAATTGAAATTGGTTTGTAGATTTATATACACATAGAAAACTTTGAATCATTCCATTTTGATCAATGAGATGAAAGTTACGAGGAGTTTCAATTTGCGGGTAGTTATGGAATCTTTGCTCTAAAATAAACTGTAAAGTCCTTTATTTAACTCAATTTTCAATATTTAAAATAAATAAATAAAATTATAGGATGTAGATTGTTTATTACGAAATTACAACTATTGGGATTGGCATTTTTCAATTCCGTAACTAAATTCTTAACAATTTTGTATTTGAATCATTCTCTACTTCTTTCTACTTACTATTTTTTTTCCTATATATTGTTCAATTCCAAATGATTTGAATTTTTTAAAGCATGTAGCCAACTTGCCTTGAAATATGAATCCAAAGAAGCACCACCATTTTGGACATTTTTTCATGCCAATGTAACCTTGTGAAGTGCAGCTATCCAGGTTTTCGCAAGGCCAAAAAAAGTCTTTTTGTCATTTCAAATGCTAACATCTTGCAATCTACAAGGTGGACATTTCTGAACTTTTTTTCACATCTTCTCGAAGAAGCGTACTACAAGATCCTACAATTACATTTGTTAAAAAATTTACTTTTTCTAAAATTTGATGCTTGTACTAGAAATGGTAGTTTCAATAGAACATTTTGGGTGAAAACATAGTCAAATACATTTAGGGGTTAAAAAACATGAGCTCCAAAGTGGACACTTATTTTGGAATGAAGGGAGTACTCAAGGAAGTACTAAATTCTTCTAATGAAAATAAACTTCAAATCTCTATTGAATACTAGAAGTCCATAGAATTAGTACAGTAGTTCGTAAGGAAAGCTTCATTTATTTGCTTCTACATTCTCTTACAAATAAGTTTAAACTTCACATATACCATCTTTTCATATCATCATCAAATATATACATATGTGTTTCAATTTTTAACAATGCTAATTTATCTTAGGGCTTGTTAATACCCAAAAACTTTAGATTGGAGCCCAAACAAACAGATTGTTTTGATTGGAACTTTGGGTTGCCATCATAGCTATCTTCCAATCAAAACACTCCATTTTCTATCAGCTCCAACCCCAAGTTTTTTAGTGTAAACAAGCTCTTAATCCTTAAACGACTCAATGGAAGTTTTTTGTTTGATGAATGACAAAGAATCCTCCTGTGTAGGACAAAAGTGCAACTATTCATCCTTGGAATTAGGGGTGGGAAGGGGAGATTTTCTATAGGAGTTTGACTCCCAATGAGTATTTTTTATTTTTTCAAAAGTAGATGATGTCACACGGTTCCAAAATGGTTGATTTTCACAGTCACCAGTCCGGCATTCAAGGGTTAATAGTGACGGTGCAAAATTAATATAATTACCAACCCATCATAACCCTGCAGGCCTGCACTAAGTTTAAATAGTATGACTTCGATTGATTAGTATAATACAAACTAATACGATAGATCAGCGTCCATCCTAACCTGATTTTTATACGTACAACGTAACGAATTACGGTACGTGCCAGTACTTATGGAGTTTTTTTGGAGGAGGGAGCCTCCGGCCATGTTGCGGACAATACCATGCACAGTCGGCCATAGCCAGTCGGCACATCTCCAGCAACACAGTGCCCCCCCGCAAATTGCCATTCTCCTTCACTATCAACACTGCGCGATTGCCACTTCGAGCTCACAGTGGATTGAGAGCGCGCTAACCGCGAGAATTGCGAGCCTTTTGATAGGCGCAATTCACCTTCTCGGTTGAATTCCTGCATCGGGATTGGAGCTTGGGAGCTCTGTGGTTATGGAGTTTTCGTAGCGTTAGCATGATTGTTGTGTGTTTGATTGGAGAATCGAGGATTGCTCCTTACTTTGGGGATCGTTTTGACGGGTTTTGTGGAGGTTTTGTGACGGTGGTGAGGCTTGGTTTGCGATGTTGTGGAATTCCGGGTTGCGTTGAGGGGCAATGGGAGGTGTAACGGGTGGAATTCTCTGCGTTGTGCGATGGAGTGGCTCCGTGTGAGGAGATGGGGCGAGTGGCGACCAGAATGAGAATGAGATCGTTTATTGGGATCACGGTGCAAAATTAGGGTTAGGGTTTTGGCAAGTGGGGGGATCGGTTTATGTATTCGGAGCGAGTGTCGTCATGGCGAAGCCGAAGAATGGGAAGAAGACGCTGGATTCGTGTGTTATCAAGGGAACTCGCAAGATTGTGAAAGGTACGTGGTTTTTGAAACTCTTGCACTCTGTTTTTCTCTACTGTGTAGCTCCCGTTCGCTAGCAATGGCGGATACGTGAGGTAGGGAAGTCTTTCAGCTGCTGAATGTTTTTTATTATTATTAGAGTGGCCAAGGTTTTTGAGCGTCTTGTCCCTATTTTCAAGAACATGTTATCACAATTAAAATAATTTTATTATTTGCATACAATACGATTCGATGCTGGGAATGTACGGTACTGAATTACTGATTATTGACTTTTACTCAACTTGAGGCTCCAGAAAGTTCCTTGAGTTTTCTAATTCTACCAAATTTTGCATAATGTTTTTGATATTTTTGTTGAAACGTGGCAATATTTAGCCCGAATAAGAGTGACTTCGAAAGACAATGAGAATTCACACGGAGGAAAACCCACCTTACAGTTCAGGTTTCCAATGAAGACAAATACCCAAATGTGGCACCCTAAACTCTAGCACAATGAGTGCATATTGATTTTAAACTTGTTGAATTTTAGGTCATCTACGAATGAACCTTTGAACCCTAATATCTGTTGCATATGTTATTCAAATGATGCCTCCCTTGGGGCACGGACTCCTCATTGGGTTGCTCACCAGAACATATAATTCTGTATTCCATTTCAATAACAGTGATTATGCACAGCACTTTGAAAGTGTCGCTGTGAGGTGTGGCTACGTGATCAACTTTCATCCTATCACTTTTGGACTGCGAACTTGAACTCCTGTCATTCCAGCGGGCTCCCATCCTAGTATCAGATCTTGCTAGTATCAGATTGATGATGCCTGACAATTGGATTGTTGGCAGTTGGAGACACTGTGCTGATGCGGAGCGAGGATCCGGACAATCCTCCTTACATCGCCAGGGTGGAGAGAATCGAGGGAGATAGCCGTGGCAATGTCAAAGTGCGTGTGCGTTGGTATTACCGTCCCGAGGAATCCATGAGTGGTCGCAAGCAGTTTCATGGGCAGAAGGAGGTGTTTCTGTCCGATCACTTCGACGTCCAGAGTGCGGACACCATCGAAGGCAAGTGCACCGTTCATGCCTTCAAGGCGTACACTAAGCTGGAGTCCGTGGGCGCTGATGACTACTTCTGTCGGTTTGAGTACAAGGCGACCACTGGCGGTTTCACTCCCGACCGCGTTGCCGTGTAAGTCTCCGCTGTTCTTTGAATCCGACTTCAGCGTCTGGTGTCTTTCAAGCATTATTTAATTGTTTAATCCTTAGTTTAGGGCAAGATTTTTTATTTGCAATTTTGTGTAAGCTTCGTGTAAGATTTGTTTCGTACGGAGACGTAAGCAGCGACTTTTGTCCATTTGGATCTGAATGGGTTCGTAAAGGTTTGTGGCCAGGTATGGAGCCTTATGCAGTTTCTCTTACTCATGACTTGTTGAAATTTCGCATTGCAGCTTCTTTGCGATTTTGGTTTCCTAATTGAATTGATTTTGAATGTGCTTGTTTTAGGTATTGCAAGTGTGAGATGCCATACAATCCTGATCATGTGATGCTTGAATGTGGGAGCTGCAAAGATTGGTGAGGACCCTTCCCAGCAACATTACATTACATTACATGCTCTGTTAGTGAGTACTAGAGCATTTTAGGAGGACCACTCTTCTTAGTGGATTTTCCAATGTGGCATGCTTTGGAGCTTCTTTCAAATAGTGAGTCAGCATCGAAGAGTTTACATTCTTCATTGAGAATGTGGATCTTGGCGCCTTCACGTTTCTGTTCTGCAGTACTAGAGAGGTATTTCGTTATCTCTTTGACCTCTTGGGCTGTTGCCTGGATGTGTAGGTTTCATCCCCATTGCGTGGGCTTGAGCGCCGAGCAGGTTGAACACTTGGATAGTTACATTTGTCCTTCCTGTACTCCTGAAAGCGTGAAGAAGAGCAATGGGCCGTCCTACAGGACTCCCGATGCCAAGGTACGCTGTATTTACACCATGTTCTGTTGTTGGGGTTGTTTCTGTTTCTTTTCTGGACAGTAATGCCATTACATTCGCAGAGGACATGGCTTGCTTGATGTAATTATTGCTGTTTGGAGCAAATCGGATGCAGAGATGAAGATGATCAACTCAGGTGCTCGTTTTAGAAGTACTTTTCTAAATACTGGGCTCATGTTGTGTTGCATGTCTCGGTATTTCCTTGTTGCAGCCGGAGGCCAAGCGGCAGAGGAGGTGATCTGCACTGAAGTTTGGTGTCTTCTTTCGGTGTTCTAAAGTCCCTTTTCGGGTATCAATGATGAGAGTTGTTGATGTAGATAGTGGGGATCGATGAAAAGCTGTAAGATAGTGGGTTGACTACCTTGTTGGGTTTCTAGATTGTTTCCATGGGTCCGTTGCTACGAAGCGATGTCCCAGGAAGCCTGTCGTATTTTTTCAGAAACTTGTGTAGGGACTGTTGCAATTCAGCAGTCCAGGCTATTTGTGATGTCTCTTCGATGAGCCTGCAGGAGTGCATTGATCATTCTGTTGAGGTGTACATTTTGATCAGTAGCCCAACTCAAATCTTTCGTTGACTGTAAACTGTCCTCTTTTGATGAGAACTTTTTTCGAGTGCCTGGCATTGCCTAAGGTTGCTTCAGACTCAATGATTTGGTTTCTGGTTTCCTCGCAATGATTTGACGTATGTTGGTTTGGAAAACGCATTGAGTTGAAGGTGTCGATTTTAAATTGCCTTCCTGGGGTAACTACGTTTATTTGTTACCCTGGTGCAAAACCCAGCTCTACTGATATCTGTGCGCAATACGAGTTTCCTAAGATTTGTATGTGGAGTTGACCTTCGGAACACATACTCCGTATTTACTTAGTACAGCCCAGCAGTCCATCTGATTCTTACTAAAGTTAGTTGAATGCATTTTAAAATAATCTCATTTTGCTGCTTCTCCCAAGTCAATCCTTCATGTTTCTTCACTGCCGGAGTGCCGGTAAGGTAAACCAGCCCATGACAGGCAAACGGCCCAATGCAGTCATCTAGAAAACCACCCATTAGAGTCTTACACCAACCCATGGCAGATTTTTTCTGATAAATGAGATTAGAATTACACTAGACTGATTTGTGGCCATAATCTTGTCTTGGGAGATTGTCATGAAGTTATTAGTGATTGTCATAGGGCACTTAGACCATTCAAGTGTAGATTGATCATAAAAAATTATTTTTTTATTCCTTCATGTCATGGCCATGTTTGGAAATGTTGTAGCCGTGTTAGAAAATGTTGTAGCCATGTTAGAAAATATTGTAGCCATGTTAGAAAATGTTGTGACTGCTTTAGGTGGTAAGATGACCATTATAAAACCCTTTTTGCTGATTTGGGTTAGTCTACAGACTGTGTTGGGCGAATTGGGCTGTACACTTCAAAAATTCATAAATTTTTTTTACTTTGTTGAAAAAATAAAATTTCAACTGCTTCCTTCAATTCTCACATATTTCTATGTATGGAAAAAAATTTTGAATCATTTTCCTAATGGCAACAGTTCAAACCACTCATTCTGCCTGTCATAGGTAGGTTTACCTTATACCATGTATTCATGTCACTCTCTAGAACCTTCTTTAAATTGATTCTCATACTTTATTACTCCATACATTATTACACTCATGAATTTTGTCCTTTTTTCTATAGAAATTTTGATTGAGCCAATAACTTATTATGGGGCACATGTCGACATAACCAGTGTTTTCTTTTAGGATGTTAAGGTAAACCAGCCTATGATGGGCAGAATGGCTGGTTTGCCATGTTCACAGTTTTGAAAAAAATTTAAAAAATTTTCATGTAAAGATAAACATGAGGAATGCAGAGAGCAATTGAAATTTTATTTTTGTGAAAAATTATCAATTTGTTATGATTATTTGAAGTGTGCTGCCCAATTGGCTCAAAACTGACTATAGACTACCCCAAAATCACTAGAGTGTACCCATAATGGTCATCTGATCACCTGAAGCAGTCTCAAAATTTCCTAAGATGGTCACAATATTTTTTAACATGGCCATGATATAAAAGAATGAAAAATTTAGCTCTTGAAATGAATTTATACTAGAAAGGTAGAAGGTCCTAAAACAATCACTAATAACTCCATCAACATCACCCAAGGCATTGATTTTGGCCACTAATAAACCTAATGAAGTCTTCATCCCATTTATTAGCAAAAATCTGTCATGGATTGATGTAAGATTGAAATGGGTGGTTTTCTAGGTGTCCACATTGGACAGTTTGCTTGTCATGGGCTGGTTTACCTTATTTCTTGTATGCCTCAAAGAATTGTTAATTTTTATAAAAGAAATAGTGGCTACACATCACATGATGGTAGTCATCATAAATGCTTAGAAGTTGCATCGTGAAGTTATTTTGTAGCTCGTGGTTATGTTTTCTACAAATAATGAACAATGATATCAATTTTTGCAAATAGAATCGAACATTTGTATTGCACATTTGAATTTTTTTTCATATTTTATCTTAAGAGGTTGTGCTATATATTTATTGCAACTATGTGTTGTTTCCTTGCAATATTATGATAGTTTTCTTAGAATTGGTAGCTGATTTCATAAATTGCTTGTCTTATACAACTATTTTGAATTTTATTTTGAATTTTATTACATTTTTCACTTCCTAACTTAGACTCTTGGCTCCTCATACACTTTTGGGTGGAAATTGAATGTCAACAGCTATGAGAAAATTGATCTAAACTCTTGGATTATTTTTACTTGGATGAAATTCAACAAAAGAACTTTTGCAATAGAATTTGGCATTTGGTTGCAATTCAATTGCTACTATGTGTTTCCACCACATTCACATGCATATGTTTCATGCAATTGAATCTCAAGTCTATGCAAGTAATTCATGCCTAGGAGCTTACTCTCTAAAACATGTAGATGTCAAAATTAGGGAATTAATTGTTAATTTACCCCTAGTAGAATCAACAATAGGAAAATTACAAACATGACACTCACAAAAAAGAAGTCAAAAAACATGACATTCTAAAGAGAATCCAACATGGAAATTGGACAAATGACCTCTTCTATCCAAATTCCATTCCTAGTTTGAAGTAGACTATCCTAATATATGTAATGTATTCTATTAGCACTAAACATTGACTATGAAATTCTCCAAAAATTCTATTAGCAAACATTTTGTATTTCTCCTATGACTAGATGAAGAAGGTTTCTAAGGTGATGTAATGCCACATATCCATCCTTAAATTGAAGGGAAGAGGCTAACTTGCTAGTACATAATTCAATGACTAACATATTATCACCCTAGGGTTAAAAATAATTGATGTTTTAGAACACAATCATCTATCTACTTCAATATAAAAGCCTTGCAAAATCCTTAGTTTGGACTATATTTATAATTTCTATAATTTTCTAAATGAAAACAAATTGAAATAGAATTTAATACGAACTACTTCATGAGTCACACTAGGTTGTTTTGGCAACAACTAGGACAACCTAGTCCATATTGAATTTCATTATTTCATTGGCTTGCTACCTTGACAATTGATTTGAAAATTGTTCTCATTGTAAAGGTCACAAAATTGCAACTCACTATCCTTGCAGGCATACTTCTGAACATTGAAGATGGTTTGAAGATCATTCTTTTGGTGAAATCTCTTTACCGTGAAGTCTTCCTAAGTGGCCAACTTTTAGTTTCTTTGAATATTATTTTTACTATTTTTTAAAAATTAAAATGTCAAAGTACCTATTTTCTTGAAAATTCTTCACTTTTCTAGTTCTCCTACTTAGAGAAATTTTCTGCACTTTTCCTTCCTAAGGTATCTTCTTCTTAAAGGTTTATACATTAAACATATTTTTTCCATTTCTTTTCATTTTTTTTTCTAATTATAAAGTACTCTTGAAAATAAAAGGAGTACCATGGAAAACACTACAAAAAACGCACGGTGTTTCTTGCAATACCCCTATAGATAGCTCTAATTGAACCAATGAATGTCATGCATGAAAAATGTAATTGTTACAAGAACATCAACAAGAATACATTTTCTTTGGTTCAAGTAATCCAATCCTAGCACCTTGGAAAGTTGGAATCATAATAAGTGGACAAGTAGAAAGCAGAAAGCCCCTTACCTTATGCATGGAAAATAACAAATTGCAAAGTTAAACTTGTGGTTGCCAATAGAGATGAGCCTTGGATAACTCAATTATCATAATCCAATCACAATTTTGAGTCAATTTTGGGTCAATTTTTTTCAAGTCCATGTTACTCTTTCTGGCATGAGATTTGAACTTTTTATTCCAATATTAATCACATCATTGATTTCAATTTTAAGAGTCTATTGAGTTTGTACTCTGAAAATGATTAGCCTCTTTTGATTTGCTCTTCAATTGATTTTAACCCCTAAATGTCCAAGGCACCAAATTTTGATGTCAACAATACTTTGAAGTAAAGCTGTTTTCTTGGCTTTCTAGTGCCAGATTGCACCAAAAAAAACAATATGGCTAAAAAAAAGGTAAGAAACTATAAAGTTTTGCACAAGAAAACTTTGAATTAGAAAAAAGTCTTGGATGAAATCACCTAATTATGGATGAAAAGAAAATTACAAACATGTGATATGTGCTAATGTGATATTTTCTATCCAATATGTAGATGAATGTTGAAATTTGGAGCACTACTATAATACTTTATATCACCACTTTGGCACTTCACAAAAAATGAAAGAAAAGCCCTACTTTGAAATTAGATAAAACATTAAAACCTAACCAAGTTACTATTTTTTGAAAAATTCTTTTTGAAGTCTAGTTTAGCATTGAAAATCTGATTTTGAAAATAATTGATTATGATTTTTCTATTCAAGATTTTGTGCAAGGGTGAAAATTGCAATCTTGACTTTCTATAGTGTTGAGGCCTTGGAGGCTCTAGGGAATTAGTCTCAAATACACTAAATCTTGGAGAAAAAATCAAATTAGAAATTCATTTAAAAGAATTGTAGAGTAGATTTTGAGAAGTCGTAAATTGATTGGGGATATGCATATTTTGACCTATAAACTCATAATCTTTTGGTGACCAAATTTTTTGTTTTGACATGTGAAAAGAAGATTGGAAGACTTCAAATTACTCTTGTAGTTTTAACACCCTCATGATCAAACATTATAATCTTTCAATCCATAAGTGATATTGTTGTGTTTTCTTTTCCTAGGTGATCTCTTACATGTCTAGTTTCAATTTGTATTGTTACAAATTAAAAAATTTGATAGAACTTATCAAAATGTTGGCTTTTTGTTCAATGTAGAGTGAATTCCTAGAAGCTCAAAAATAACCTTGGGCATTTAGGGGTTAAGAGTTTGTTGAATCTTTTGAATTTGTATTCTTAAAATTGATTTTAATTTAAGAGTCTGTTGAATCTTTTGAGTTTGTATTCTTGAAATTAATTTTAATTTAACAGTATATTGAGTCTGTAAGAATAGATATTAGGAATAAGGTAAACTTGCCTATGATAGGCAAACCACCCATGACAGGCACCTAGGAAATGATCCATTAGAATCTTACAACAATCCATGACAGACTTTCTCTAATAAATAAGATTAGGACTACATTAGGATGGTTATTGGCCGAAATCATTGGCTAGGTGATGGTGATGGAGTTATTAGTGTCTATTTCATGAACTTTTAGCTTTTTAGTGTAAATTCATCAAAGCAAGTGATTTTTTTAATTCTTCATGTTTTGGCCGTGTTAGGAAATATTGTACCCATGTTAGGAAATATTCTGACTGCTTTAGGTGGTAGGATGGCCATCATGCATACACTTTTTGTTGGTTTTGGGATAGTCTATAGACTCTTTTGGGCCAATTGGTAATCACACTTCAAAAATTCATAAGAAATTAATACTTTGTTAGAAAAATAAAATTTCAATTTCTTTCTTCTTTTCTCATAGACGTCTTTGTATGGAAAAAACTAAGTTTTTGTACTAATTATAACAGGGCAGAACACTCATTTTGCTTGTCATAGGCAGGTTTACCTTACTTAGAAACTATAAGAACAACTTCAAAATTACAAGAATAGGTGGCTAGAAAAGGACAACTTACAATATAACACTAACTAAGTTGCCTAACTAATGGCACACATGAGAAAATTGTACCATATTGTTCAGAGATGAAAAATCTCACAAAAGGTATGTTCGTACTTGGCGTTATGAAAGAACGGCTCTTAAGAAATAAGAGCTGTGTAAAATACTTGGTAGGGCCCTTCTTGTTGAGTCAGCTTGGGGGATAATACTCCCATACTGTGCAAGCATATATTAGCTTCTAGGTGTTCATACCTAAGGGGACTGTTACCAATGCCCCTTCCCCTCTCTCGCCTCAGTTTTAGCAGAAATCTATTGCTTCTTGTTCTGAGAAGCTGCATTGTGGAGTTTGTGAACAAATTTGGTCTAGCTTGCACTAAACGAATTAGGTGTTGCACAAAAGCTCTTTCACAATTTCCATCTAGTGCCTTCAATTGTAGTTTGGTTGATTCTGTCTAGGTCAGGGAGAGCTCACGGAGACTGTAGAGGTTTGTTTTCAACAAAGTTGAGGGGCTTATTTCTTGCTGCCATACATTGAATATGTTCAACTAAAGACTAAATTTTGAAACCAAGTACTTGGCAAGTACTCCCATGTCTGGTAATGGAAGCAAGGGAAATTCTCGAAGCAGGTGAAATACTAAAGACAATTGAAATCCATTCCGTCTTTGAAAATCCACAGATCCTTCCTGAAAACTTCACAACCCAATACATCAATCTATCAAACTGAAGCTTCAGAAAATTCGACAAGAAAGGATGATGTGATTCAATGTAGGTTGCAATCACAACTCCATCTACAAGCCAGGTGAGGCACGGTGCATCTCCTTTCTTTTTGTTGAATTGGATATTGCATAGACTATTGCATTCTCAGTAAAGCATACCCAACAAAGATTCAACATTGAGAATTGAGTATTCATTGATTTGGCAACAATCGATCTGCAATCACTCTTCAAGTCGCCGCAATGGATTGAGGTGATCTACAGGAGCAGCTTTTCCACCACTTTCGGAAACCGCTCTTTCGTAATGAGGAACCGTGACCCCCATTAGCTAAGGCCGCCCACAATTTTCTGAAATCTAGATTTTTTGAAGACTGAAAATTATTTCTTAAGAGCCAATGTTTAAAATAGTATTCGTGAACAGTTGCCACAGGAGCGCTCTTAAATGAGCTCCACATCACCACCCATGTAGGATCGGTGGTTACAAAACCGCTCAGGTGTGAATGCCCTTGCAATTAACAATCCGTTCCTATCCAAATACCAGTTGCTTAACACCAGGTGAGAACGGACCATAACATGCCTTGCTCTTCAGAGTTTTTGGATGGAGCACATCATTGTCAACAAAGTCATAGCTAGTTGTTGAAATCTAATGAGCATCTCTAAAGGCATGTGTAGCAAACGAATGTACACATTTGGACTACAATTTTTATTCTTGTTACAAGCTTCATTTGTAGTACCTCCAGGTACACAACACATGGGCTCCTTGAATTAAAAATTAGCCAACATGGTATTGCTAGTGACTTTGATAATGAAGCAAGTAGCCTTCAACCAATAGCAATAGAGCTTCATGCTCCAAGCCATGATGAATATGAGCATCCATTTTGAGCGGAGATAAGGGGATTGCCTTGGTAAATTAATATTGAAGTACAATTGAAGCAAGTTATTAGGGTCTCTGGATTTTATTATGAGGGGCACTTCATGAGTTCATAATTTTTCTAATGCTGTGTTTCTTCAACCAAGTGGATTGCAGTGCACCTTCAAGACTGCCAAAGGCTCTTGGCTGCAAAGGTTGGTCACTAAGTTAGCTAGTGGTTGATTCCATTGGGAACGAGGCGAATGGAAACATCCTGATTTGCATTTATGCTGCCACACCACATGCACTGTCATCAGTGCTTGCTGGTCAGGCTCCATTTACAGTGTGGCTTCCGGATGTATGTAACCTGGATACATGTACCATTGACACATGGATTTAATCACAAGTTTTATACAATGAACTCTCAAAAGTTAAGTACATTGCCATGTACAGCGTGTTCTACCTACTTACTTTGTACTCCCTTCTCGATGTACTTACCATGAGTTAACAAGCTTCTGCGCTGCTGAGCTTCCGCAGTCAAATTAGCCAAACATCAACTGAAGGATTGAAGCACATCTAAGTACTGAGGGGGAGAGACTTGAAATGGGGTGATCTCCGCCAGAGCAAAGAGACTTAATCCTTGAAAGGCCCTTGGGGTCCTTCTATATGAACCGTATTTAGCTTTGTAACACTTCAATTGTGGTTTAATATATGAATCATGATACATTTTTATTTATGTACTATCATGATCATTAATTTAATCTGCACTATACAATATTGGGTCAATGTTTTTCTGATCAAATACCATCAAATACATAATGTTCTATACGGCCACAAAGGGCTTTCAAGCCCTTCTAGGGTTAATTGTGACAATGAACAACAATGAGTGAGTGAAATGAAATGAAATGGATGAAGAGGGATGGATCGAGCTTTGATTCTACTCTCATAGTTTCAATCAAGTCGATCAACTCTTACTACAGAGGCAACAAAATTTGTTACAGTTGGAAGTGGATTACTACCAAGGCAACAAGTGCTCTTCTAGTTTGAAAAGGATTACTATTGAGGCAACAAGGGCTCTTAGAGTTTGAATCAAGGCTTCTTTTTGGTGCTAGATTGCACTAGAAAAAAATAATTTGGCTAAAGAATAGCAACAAATCGTAAAGTTTACCACCATAAAACTTTGAATTCAAAAACACAATCTTTAACCCTTGAAAGGCCTTGGGGTCCTCCATAGGACTCATATTTAGCCTTATAACTCTTCAACTGGGGTGTACTATATGAATTGTGATACATTGTTATTTACATACTATTACAATAATTAGTTTCCTTTATATTGAAAAGTATTTAGTCAGTGTTTTTTTGACCAATTACCAACAAATGCATACTATACTATATGGCCGCAAAGGGCTTTCAGGCCCTTCAAGGGTTAATAAAATCTCAAGATTGTGGATGAAAATAGAATTTTTTATGCACATGTAATATGTCCTAAATGTGATATTTTCTATCCAATATATGGATGAATGTCCACTTGAAATTTGGAGCCCCACTATAACATTTTATATTGCCACTTTGGCACTTCATTAAAAATGAAAAAAAGGCTTGAAACATATGTTCAAACCCAAAGCTTTCCTCATGCTTTTTGAAAGAGCAATATTGGTTTAGAAAACTATCCATCTTCTTAGAAGATATGCTCAAGACCAACAATAAGTCCACCCTCCATCATGTCCAAATCAAACATCATATGCCTCCATATACAAGGGTGACCATGCTTTGGAAATTGTCCAATATCTTGAAACAATGGAAGATTATTTTTAGAGCCTTGCAATCAAGTGAGGTACATTAGGAAAATATAAACTTCACTTAACTATGTTCATTCACTAAATGCCCCGACCAATTGACTCCTTGTTTACTTGCATACCCATAGAATTTCTTTTGTAGAATAACCTTTCATTGGCTTAAGTTTCTCTCCCAAGACATATGTAGTGAACATTGCTTGGAGTGTTTGACTTTGAAAAATCATCCAAGGTGGAGATTTTGTCCAAAAGAAAAGTTTTTTTGTCTTTGGAAAAATCACTTGACAAAGTATATGAAAAGTATACTAAATTTTAAAAAAAAAATTCTCTTAGAAATTTGGGTATCCACCCATATTGGGCATCAACTATAAAATGGTTAATTGGGTATTTAGAGGTAACTTGCAAAACTTTCCCTCACTTTTTCAAGATAAATAACTTACTATCAATGAGGTTTCCATTTTGAAATTTCAACACAATGTACCTCACTATGCTAATTATGTGATGTTACATTTGAATTAAAAATAATAATTAAAAAAATTAAATTTATAGCTATCCCAATTGAGACCCCAAACACATTTTACCTTATAATTCTTTAGTTGCTTAGTCAAATTGGGCACAAATTAGTGTTTTAGAAAGCTAGTGACATGACACATGTTCTGTTAAAACAATTAAAAGAACTAATGTTTTTGAGTTTACAATAGCATGCCCCCCAAAACACAAAAAACCATGGGGTTCCCCATCCTGTAGGGGTTAAGACCTTTGGAAACGAATTCACTTTGCAATATAGCATTCAAGGGAAAGGAGGCCAAATTTCTTTGGAAGTTACATCCAACATTCGGAGTATTTATTAGATAATGGATTTGTGTGCAAATTCTTGACCTTGGAAATGCATCGACATCCCCAAAGCATGCTTCAATTGACACCCAATATTTCAGAACAGGAACTTCAATGAAATTTCTCAAAAATACTCACAGCTGGTGCAAACCCTTTGAAACTCCAGATGTCCTTGTCTAACATGGGAAGATCTTTACTCCAGGAATAAATTAGACCTGATCGATGATCATCATGATTAACACATGGCTGCATTATACAACAGGTGCAGGCAGTATACCAATTTGGACTACCTAAGTTGCACACAAAGTACCTTCACCTTCGATGACTACTCTAATCTATTGTTTCGTTACATTGAACTGATGCACAATGACCAGAATTGTAGATACTTGACAAAAGAATCGGATCCAGGATCCATCAACCGAACGACTATCTGTAAGTCTTAAAGTCATGATTTTTATGACCAAGTCCCTTTCTTTTTCTTTCCTGGTTGCAGCTTGAACTTGGGAAAAGACCTGGTCTCCTCTTGAACCTGCACCAATAGAGTCAATTAAATGCATTGAATATATATATCCAGGTATGTACTGGCTTTTCGAGTCATTCAGGGACTGAGAGAGTTGAACGAGAAATCATATCAAGAGTTGGAAACCTCATAAAGACAATTTCTTCTACTGAGATGAGCAGAACTTAGAAAATAATCAACCCACCAAACAAGCTAGATAGAAGGACTAGGAAAAGGGCACTTGCTGCACTAAGCTAATAGATTTGTCGGTTCTATTTTCTACAAGCCGGGCATTCACATATATGCAGACATTACCTTCTTCCCAATTGTAATCTTTGAAGCGTCTCCGTCAGTTGCGACCTTGGAGACGTCTCCTCCATCCGTTTTAGCTGGTTTGGGTTTCTCTTTTAACTCTTTCGCTTGGTGTTCCCTGAACAATGAGGACAAATAGCTGTCAAACAAGGCAACAAACAATCTACACAAACGGTATCTGGAGAGAAGCACTTGTCTGACACCAAAACACTTGCATAATCCCATACTTGCGAATCTTCAGAATGGCTTGAAACTTTTTCTTGGCCTCTTCAACAGCATCGTCAGTATCGTCCACAGAGCAGACGTCAACTGCTGCTATTGTTTTCCCATACTTGACCTGCAAAAGTAGGAGCTATATTACAAAAATGCAGACTAAATAACAGACAACATTCCCCCAAATTATTATGAAACTGAGATGATAACCCGAGTCAGTCTGTGAAATGCACAATAGCAAAGGTAGAGAATAGAAACGCACCAATTCATCATTCAGCAACAGGTCCAAACAGTTTTCTTCCCATACACCCATCAGGTCGTAACAGAGATGTGGCTGTAAGGAAAATTTCTGCACCAGCTTTGGATACTTTTCAACCATTTTCCCCAACTCTTCTTGATCTGCAGAGGAGGAAATATTAGCTGACAGTAAAGTGCAAACTATAACAATGGGAAGAACGATAAAACCCTTTATCATAAATAGATTTATGCCTATTTCGAGGAGATTACGAAAACTACATACCCTCTTCGAATGCATCAAAAAATGCAGTCATAGCCGCAGCCCTCTTCGCTGTCTTCAGATCAGCTCCCTCTAACACCAATGCTAGAGCAGCTCCTAAGGGTACCGCTCTGTAGCCATATAGAAGCAAGATGAGAGCACAAACAATAAATGTGTGGAAAGAGTGATGCTTAAAAATATTACTTCATTATCATGTCAATATGCTAAATCATTAGAATCATTCACTTTGTAACTCAAAAGCGACAGCCAAATTACCTGTTTCATCAAATATTCGAAGGGTAATTCCAGATAAGGGCAAAACAAAACAGCAGAAACCTCGATGCTACCTAAAACGCAACCGCATAGTCTCGTGGCAGTTGTTATTTATCAGTCTAGGCATCACTGCACAATATTCAAGGACCGGTAAAATTCCAAAACCCTCTCCCACTAACCTTCCATCCTCAAACTTCACCATGATGTTTTTATTGAACTTTGCAAGAAGAGCCGGATCTGCAAGACATCACACCACCACTGCACAACAATTGAGTCTTACACTGACACCATTTAAGCAGTCCAAGCTTTGGAAATCATATCCACAAGAATAGGATGACAGAATCAAGTTCCGAGAAAATCCTTGTATGAGAAAAATCTACCATATAACTATATTCAATTCCCATCTAAACCATTCAATTAGGAATTAAATGGCTGAGAATCTCTCACCAACAGGTGCTGGCTGAGAGTCTCTCATTGAAGTCGAGCGAGGAACGGAAGAAGCGGCTGCCACCGGGGGGGGATATCTCTCTGATGATGATCGAGCCACTGGTATCTGTTGTAGAATTGGTACTCCTGGGACAGATGCTGCCCCAGAAGATACTTGCATTACAGGAGGCGAAGAAGGTCCCTTGGAAATCGAGCTTGACAGTAACGGTGGCCTGTTGGTTGGAGAGGGAATACGTGCAGAAGGAGACGGAGGAAGTCCCATCGAGGTAATCCTTCCAGGAGAGGGAGGAGGGTTGAGGCCTGGAACCGCTGTCCTACTAAGGGAGATACTGGTGGTACGTGGGATAGCAACACGAGACGCTCCCGGAGGAGTAGCAATAGAGGGAGATTGAGGTGGAAGAGAATCTCTCCTAGAATCCGACCTAAAATTGAAAGATTGTCTGCCTGTTAGACCAGGGATAGGTGATGGAGGCGACTTAGGGACAGTATTGGTACTAGCAGCAGTTGTGAGGCTAGATTGTGAAAATCGGCTTGATGGAGATCTACTGGTATTAGAATCCTTGGTGTCATCTAAGGAAAAAGAAAGTACCGACGTCGGTGACATTGAAGAGGAGTCCACGGAGTTTCTTAATTCAGCCGCACGGAAGCCAGGTTCATCTGCAAATAATCCAAAACCTGGAATACTCTGGTCCTGTTTCGGGGCTTCAACCTCGACTTGATTAGTGTCTAGATCAGACGACTGCCGCTTCAGAGTGGTCCAGTGTTCTTGATCCTTGTCTAAATCTCGAAGAATATGTTTGGAGAATCGGTTCCCTTCATCCTCGGTAGTAGAAGATTCGACCTTTTCAAAGGTCTCGTCCACAACTTCACCAGTGTGATTGAGATGCCTTACAGCAACTGCCGTGACCTTAGGACGGCCCATGCGTCCAAAGTACCGACCACCAAAAAAAGTGGTGCTATCGTACTCCAGCTTCTCTTTGAACAAACGGGCATCAACTTCGGGCCTTCGAGCTTGGCTTCCTTTGCTGAACTCAGGACTGAGCCGTCGAAAGAACACCTGGAAGTCAACGATTACACTACCAGGCCGCTTTCCAGTAATGAGGACATCGTTAGTATTCACTTCGGCACCAATGGCAACACTACGTTGAAACACCCCGTCTGCTTCGTCCCTGAAATCTGACAAAGTCGCCTTCGGAAAGGACACGGACGCATCAACCACGGAGACTCGTCCCAATCCAGAATCTTCCACACTTACTCCTTCCAAGGAATCTTCAGTCCACCATTCACAAGGGTACTTGTGTTTCAAGAAGTGCTTCATTGTCTCGGAGTCCACAACTTCATCTCTAATATAATCAGTATGTGTGATCCATGCCCCATAATTCTTGGCATTTTCAGGCACTAATTTGTCTAACAATCTACTAACCTCAGCGCCCTTGCGCTTGTCTGCACACATAATCGCTAAGCACTCAATTGCGCGTTGTATCACTCCATCGGAACCTTCAGCATCAATAATGAAGTCTGCCATTCTAGGGACTATTCCTAACCTTAATGCAATATCCACAGTTGCACTACTAAGCCTCATCAACCGGAGTAGTAACATAAGGCTGCATATTCGAGGATCTGTCCCAGAATTACCAGCTGCAGACTTCGGGACCCTTAGTTGAAGAAAGGAAACTAAGTTCTCCACCAATTCTTCAGAGACGATGCAATCAGCAATATCAGAATGGTCAACGATAGCATGGATCAAGCACATAGCAGGTTGGGCAAGTGCTCGACGCTCAATTGGGTTACTCATGAAGTCATAGACGGGAAGGAAAATGTCTATATTCGACTGACCCTCCTTCAGATATGGTCGAGCTTTGAAAAGTAGCAGCAAAGTAAGCAAAAGTCGCCTTCGGTCATCAAAATTAAAGACATCAGCATATGCTCCAATAACTACAGCCTTGCGAACTTCACATAGAAATCGCGCTTCAAGAATACTGCCGAAGTCATAACCAGGATCCCTCAAAAACTGGTCCAGAAAAAATCCACCAAGGTACATCTCACGAGCATAACCAGCTTGTTCGCTGTCGCGGTACATAGTCTTAGTATCCCCGTACAGAATGGTAATGAGTACCCACCGGACAAAGTCAGGGTGCCCTCCTTCCATTGACCAGATGGGAAGATGAAACAACTTCTGTTGTTGCATAGCATCTTGCAACTTGCGAACCTCCTTCTTAAGTGAATTCTTCACAAGGCGCCGCTTGCCCTCATCCCACACAAGGCGCGGTGACTGATAAGCACCATCAAACTTCCGGCAGGCTTCCGCAGGATCTCTCGCTATAGTTGACAGAAGGTCCACGGGAAGAAGTCGCAGAAACGTCTCGATAACAGTTGGTTGCACACCATTACTGTTCTTTTTTATAGACTCAACAATGTTTACGAGCTCATACATATCAGTGGCTTCTCCAGCTCCCTCGTCATAGTTTCTATGTCCATTAGCAGATCCATTTGCAATCCCATTCGCGGACATGCTAGCCAGAGACTTTCGCTGAGATAGGTCCTCAAGAAGTTTAGAACGTCGACTTACACCGCTGCCAGCTAAAAGGAGCTGTCCAAGTGTGTGCGCAGCTAAGACACGCGCGGCCTCAGGAACATGACTTGAATCGGACTCATGCGCATCATCGGTATCCGCAGCCACAAGGTTTGGGAGTCTAACACCACAAAAGATTGCCATGAGTGGTAGAAATACCCCGGAAGCTGAAAACTGATTAGTAGCTAATACTGTCGCCGGAATACTTTCACTGAGAGAACGGAGGGCGTGAAGGATGACCATAAGCAGCTCTTTCATTCCATTATCATGAGGACTAGCTGCAGAATCCCAAAGCTTAACAGCAAGTGTGGCCATCAAGTTTGATTGAAGTACAGCTGCTCTCCCGGATTCATCCTCGACCAGTACCTTCACAATGCTGGCAATTTCGACTTGGATACGCGACAGACTATGCCCTCTAACTGCAATTGTTGAGAGCAAGGAGGGGCGACATCGTGTAATGAGTTCGGGCCTGCCCACATTTACAGCGTACTTCAGAGTCTCCTTCAAGGAAGCCAGTACAGTCAGGTATTCGTCAAACCTGAAATAATCGTCTTCATCTTCTTCTATGCTTGTATTCAAGTCTGACTCCGCATCAAGAACATGCAGGTTCGTCTCTAAGTAATCCAGTACAGCATCAAAGAAATCATGGCCTGCTGGAAGACCAAACGTCTCCCACTGACCAGATGCAAGACCTTTGACAAAAACTCCGCCCACACTTATCTCATCCTTGAGACACTCGTAATGGAATGATTGTATCCATTCTGCTTCATCGCCGATGTCACCGTTTCCTGTGGCCAGCATTATGTGGTGCTGCTGCAGACGATCTATTACACGTTCAAAAAGCTCCGCCTTAACTTTTGACGTCCAGATAATCATCGGTTGCTCAAGATCGGACCCAGCCATTGTCATGAACTTGTCGGGTCCCTCGGGATGATCTAAACACGCAAGCAACGGACTTGGAATGATGTGGACCATCATTGATCGTTCTTGTTGCTGCATGGGACTTGGGTGTGAACCACCAGTCTGATTAAGCGTGCGAACCAATGTTCCAAGGACATCGGCAGCTGAGTAAAGGAGAGCAGACTTTGTGTCTCCAGCTTTAAGGGCGGTATCAGCAGGTGGAATAGCAAGTAACAATAGCGGAAGATAAAGAGCCTGCAAATATGATCAAGCAAAGAATCCGATCACTATTATTCAAACAGGTCACTCTGACGATGGAGGATGATAAAAAGGTTTCAATACTGAGGAGTTGAATACCTGAATTGCTGCAATTCAACTCCTGATCACTTAATTCGGATAGCCATATCGTATTCATTTCCACACGAAATTAAATGCAAAGTTCAGAGAGCAAACCTGTTTGATAACGCGTTCATACAAGTCCTCATCCCCAGCAAAGTTCTTCAAACACCTCAATGCCGCAAAAGATGCAGGCGCAGGACCTCGAGGCGGACTGGCCAAGGCATCTCCAGCAGCTAAGCAAAGAGCCCAGAAGAATCCTTCCTGCCACCTATTATCATCGCAAAGGCAGAGTCTTCCAACCCTGGAGAAGTCGATGGCAGTATAAGAACACAATAAATTCCAGGCACAGCAACATAAAGCCAGAACTTCACGGTCAGTTCCGAAGAATAAATACACATCTTAGTCCAGAGCGGACACAAAACGGATCAGTATATTCATAGCACAAATATCTCAGAAACCCAAAACTCGGAGTTCTGAGAACATAGGCTACAGGAAAGGACTCAGAAAAATATCGACACACGAGACAAATCAATAGCCAAGTATCAATCGCAGGACAGAAAGCAGCACGTACATCAGATGCAAGATAACAACGGAATCATGCAACAAAAAAAACTCCCAGAAAAAACATCTTACTGTGAAGAAGAAGCAATCTCTAGAATCAAGAGAGATCCTGTAACAGTCGATTCTAGAGTCGCATTGCTGCTTGCTTCCGGAAAGGTGCCATCCGAATTTAGCCTTGTTCCAAATGATAAAACGCTTAACGCAAAATTAATAGAAACTTGCGCTATTTCGTCATTACTGCACCAGAATAGAACGAACAAATTGGAAAGTGACAACATCAGCCTCAAATATCCAGACACTGCAATTATGTTCAGAAAAATACTAATTTATCGGCTGGAGTGCATTTCAAGCTTTCGTTCATTTGTTTGATCACGTGAGCATTTAGGACCGCGCTTTACATCCAATTGCTTTCTAAAACTAGCTAGAAAATTGGTTAGTGATTTAAGAGCTAGATTATGTAGAGAGGAAGATAAGAATAATCTATACATCCAGCTGAGCAAAAGAAGGACCGGCGTAGAGATGAGGCAGGTGAGATGATTGCTGGAGGAGAATTCTCTACCTAGTAACAGCGGCACAGTATCTCCGCAATATTCGAACAGAATGATGCAAAATCTCAGTAGCAACCAGGGAAGCTTCTTCTTTCTCGGCGAGGCAAGTTCTAAGAGAGGGAGCGACAAGTGTGATAAGAACGGTCTCAATGTCACTTGGTAGCACCAGCTCAGGGAAGCGATCGACAAGATGTGCCTGCAAACCAGGAACAGAGAAAAATCTTCACGCTACTACCACTATCTCCATGAATCCAATTTAATGCTTTTGAAAACAAAGATGACCGCAGAGCTCTATATATCCATTTGTACCAGAAACTTTTGCAGCAACATCTTATATTTATAAAAAAAATTAGAAAAAGACAATAAGATAACTTAACAGGCGACCATGCCGTCTGTATGTACCTAGTAACAGTAAAGTCCCTGATCAAAGAACGAGGTTGTAAAGCTCACAGTCCTAAGAGGCAGCTTTGGTTTGGAGACTGAACAATACTCACCAGAGCGTGCAGTAAAAGGTGAGTACGAGGCTTCTCACGTACTGCGGATGACTTTGCATCAGAGCTGGCCAACATCTTTGCTGACCTCCTTAAATCCTAAAAATGAAAAAGGTGTCCATACGTAGAGTTATAGTCCTGGGTTTTGTCCAACTGTATAGAAGGTTGAATTGAACAAGTACATCCCTTAATACATAACTAGCAAAATGCTCAGGATAGAAAGTTCAATGTCAGCGAGCATGATTTGCGCAGGTCTTCTCACCTGCATAAGGCTGTTAAGAAAGCCATTAGGATCGTTAATTGGATAGTTTGGAAAGCGCTCGCCATCGAGCAAGTTCTGAATATAGAACGGAGCTGAAAAGATTGATTCTGTGCACACAATCAGGATAAATGCATGTTAGATCTCCGCACACGACGAGCAGAGAATGTGCACCATTTCCATTCTTCACTAATACTTGATTCGATATGTGAGGAAATCATACATCATTGATTATACATTAAAGCGCTGGAAGACGGTGAAAGACGCTTACCTGCCAACTCTGGATAGGCTAACGGAGCTTTGGGGTCATGGATGTACAATGCTAAGGGATCTGCAGCACGGAACTTTACATAAGACTCTAGCTCAGAGGTTAGGTGATCGAGCAGGAGTTGTCTCATCTCCATGTTCCATATTATCTCAGGACCATCCTGCTCGGAATCCAATTGTGATAAGAAGGATTCTGGACCCTGTACCCAACAAATTATAGTTGTTAGCACAACATAACATCTCACACAAATCTCCAAGCTGGACCGACTAACTATGACGCCTTCTACTGACATCTTCCAACTCAAAAAACAATGTTGAGATCAGCTCAAACTTTATCTCTATTCAGAGGGAACACTTCACATACCTCAGACATAAGCTTCAGAATCAAGCCTTCAGGTAAATATAAGTGCAATACACTGTCCCGCCAAGTCCCATGATCATCATTTTCCGTATCGCCATTTTCACAGTTTGGATTTGACGACAGATCCTGTTCTCAAGAGAGAAGTTCATTAATATTTGTTGACAGGAACTTAAGATGGATCAAAGCTTCCAACATTTGAACATTTCTACATTGCTATGAGGAATAGAAAGATGAGGAGTATGCCACGCTGATAAGGTCACCTGAAGTAAGTGGCATTGAGCAAGAAATTTTGCAATTCTTGTTTTATCCCAATCAACAACATCACCATCAAGAAGCTTCCAAAGAAGAATTTCAAAGGCCCCAAGTTTGTAGAGGTGTGACATTGCAGTTTTATTTGCATTGGTCAACGTAGTCACAACCTCCAGAATCCTGTTAGAACAAAGACAAAGGCTGGCTTAAACCACAAGCAATTTCAGAAGATTTACTAGTTTACACGAAATAACGCATTTGGAAAATAAAATTTCACTTCAAAATAACTCAAGAAAAATTGACATCGACTAGCATCATCCGGTCGCTATCGGTGATTTCTCATGCAAGTATTGAATAAAGTATTTGCAGGGTCTCACCCAATGCAAAAGCATCAGTTGAAAGTAGAGAAGACTCCATATTAATTCCTCCAGGTATGCGTGATAGTCACGAGGAAACTTGTCACGAAGGACCGACGGAATTTCATAGGACATGCTTGCTAGTTCGTTATTGTACATTTGATAAACTGTGCAGTTCTGTAGTATGCAAAGTGCACTTAAAGGGGACAGAAAATAACCTGTTGAATATTGGACTCTTTGCGAGGAGGAGAGACTGTACCAAGTGACAAAAGATCTCCTCCCTAGAAAAATTAAAGCATGCGGCTGAAGGTGGAAAATGGTCAATGCTGCTATCACTTCCCGATATCCTGCGGAAAAAATTCGCGATAAAGTCAGCGAGGGTCCAACAAAATAAACAATAACGTACTGCAAAGTTAACGCGAAGCCCACAATAAATAAATCACTTCAAGAACGCGAACGATATAACATGCAATCAATACTTCCAGCAGACGAAATAATACCTTAAGAGGGCTTCCAATAAGTCCAGTGCTAAACCCAATTGAATCTTTTCTGGAACCTTTTCATCCTGCCATCTAATCGCTTCTTTAGCATCCATGCTGCCATCTTGAGAAGCTCTTTCTAGCAACTCGTGAGCTCTTCCAGAGGGAATCCTCACGAGTTTCGTCTCACCGTCAGTTCCCACATACCGCAATGTTTCAACTGCACCCCGGGATAAAACATCTCCGGAAGACCATGCATCACACTCAAACCGATGCTTATCTCGACAGCACTGCAAATGTGTTAACACGTTAAAATGACTTTAAATCAGAAAAATAGAATACATACTTTCCACCACGTATGCACTAAAAATATTGTGGTCCACATCACAGGAACCTTCAAGTGTCACTGTATCATTGCCACAGGAATCTATAACAACCACAGTTTGACAAACTCTGAGGAAATCGGCACAAATTAATCACAAATGCTAGTGACATTTAATGAAGACCTTGGAGCCAACAAAACATTTCATGAAACATGTGAGTAGTTGAAATAACAAACCTTTGCCAATGAAAGCACAATAAGGGGCACGATAACAGTAGCTCCTCCGCTGCGGACAAACCGTAAAACGTTATCCCGGCCCCCCTTCTCCACCGTGACTAGCAAAAAGACCACCAGCTTGAAAACGAACACATGGTGTTCACTCTCCACCACCTCCCGGAGCATCCCAACAGCAGTCTGCAACAAATATATCAACTAACTATAGTCAAGTACAAGTCGGTTTTGACCTGGCAACTCATTTTGACGTTACCCCCCTAAGGCCCAAGGGTGTTGACAAAACACAAATGTGTTATAAAATATAAGTTGAATAACTTTTTTTAAAGGGGACAATGTTAAGCATCAATCAAGAGTAGAAAGTATCTGTACGGTCAAATTTCGAAACTATTTATAAACTTGCTTCATCTGAAGTTTGAAGTTTTAACTTCAAAAGTCACTAACACTGCAAGTTTTTATTTCTGGCGTTTAATTTTTTATAAATGATTGGTCAAATTTGCAGTTTCAGTAAATTTGTGAAAAAGGTATTAAATTTAACAATGAGAACATAACACTTCCTCAAATAGTAAACTTTACAACACTAGGCAAATACTTAACACTTCGGATTATTTTCGTTAGTGTTATGTACTATAGCGATCTTAATTTAGAATACGAATTTAGAAAGAAAGCTTGATCTAGATAACATAAGTAAATAAAACATTTAAAAAAAAAATTCAGCCTTCAAAGTCGAGCAGCGACCAAAAAATGATTGATAGGGCCTTCAGGAATTAAAGAGGGTATGACTATCATTTAGGATGTGAACAATCGCTTCAGGTGGGACCGTACCTCTACAACATTCAGTGTTCGAAGACAGAAAGAAACGTCTTCTGCATGTCGTTCATAGATCCAGGTAAGCACGTGGACAGCCAATCGTAGGTCAAGCTCCGGTAAGTTGTTGTGACCAAAAAGCGGAGTAAAACCGAGCACCATAGCCTGAAAAACTGATTGAAATATAGCCAATGGCTCATGCAGCTGTCCCACAATTCACCGACCACAGCAGGACCTTCAGTACTGGTTATTCACATCGAGCTGACGAATAGATTAAGATTGGAATTTACACTTACGACTAGTAAATCAATCCTCTTGAGACGTACAGTCTAGGTGGTAAAATATGTGCAATATACTAGAGCACATTAAAGGTGCCTACTCAGTAAGAAATTCATTCCTAAGCATTCAGTTTTCAAAATTATACATACCATCCAAAACGTGTTGTCAGCAGAATCAGGAGGAGGATGGTCCACAAGAAGTTCCAGGTGGACGCCACCAACCACAGAGCCTTCACCCTCACTAGCAGAAGAGTAGATGAGTTGCATATCTAAAGTATTATAAAAGAGTTGGTGATCCTCTGTCGACGCCTCATAATATTTATCTACCTCATCTTGAAGAAACTGCACAATACAAGTTCAAAAAATGCAGAACCGCATGGAATGAGTGTCTACTAAATCGAATTCGGGTTAGCAGCATAAACTTCATGTCCTTCCACAAAGCAGAGGAGTTATCAGGCTTGCAAACATCTAGTAGTTCAAACAGCAACCATGAAATTTAAATAACGACTACATACATCACAAGCTTCGAGGAGTAACCGAGTAAGATCTAGCAAATATACTAACCTTTTTGAGTTCCAACCGCTTAAGATCATTCCATACTAAAACAGGTGTTTGAAGAGTTTGACTTCGCAGCACTTCCAGAGTATCTATCCACGCAGAAAGATTTCCACTTGCCTTGTCCTGCAGACACTATGTGTATGAGGAATGCTTACTCAATTGCAGGGAAAAGAGAAATGGTCAAGCGCAAACTACTTAGGCCGACTCCGGTTGATCACCGAACTTCAGTGAAATCTTTACACATAGGCCAAATTACCAAATGCATTCCAGTATCATGTGTCGCTTACCTTGCCTGCCAATTCCACTTCAGCTACCTTCCTGGCATATAGTAGCATGACACCCTGAACAAAGATAGAATAGACAATAAGCCCACAAGCTACATTAGGAGACACCTTAAGCAAGACGTCATCTTCAGCGAAACGTTGTCAAACATGTTAAATCCAGCTGGGGGTGTTCGTATGCAAAGAGCAGAAACAATAAAAGCGGCATATCAAAACGCTGACAAGCATTGATAATCTAAATGGACCCTCGAGAGAAGAAAAAACAACCTTTGGAAAAAGGGCCTCCAAAACCTTTCGTGCTTCACAGTGGCCTTCAATCAAAAGGAAAACCAGGTTACCGCTTAAAAAGCGAACATGCTCCTGCTTGGAGAACAGCGCCGTCTTTAAGTGCATGAAAAGCACACAACGACCAAGGCAATATTTCTGCAAAGCACACACGGGAAAAGTGTGAAAAAATTTGAACTAATCTCCATAAAGCATGGATAATGTTAGCCTTCAAATATACAATAAATTAATCAATACCCCTTCTGATAAATACAGTACAATAAACCAGGAAACGTTGAGCACCTACTTGCAGATGGCTGGATACAGGAAGAGAGGTCTTCATGAGAAGTGCTCTCAGCAACACCGCATTACTGCCACAGTGTCAAGCTCCAAGTTCGTGATAAAATCATACGCACATGTCTATACTTCCGCATAGACAGGTAGGTTGCAAATTCCGCCACAAACAGCATATTACTGCAAAATTCACTTCCTCTACCGAACATCTCTAGCACCCGCCACAACTATATTTTAAGAAATCTCAGTATACAGATAGTCTGCACTCAATTACTAGCATATGCCTAAAGATCAGTCAATAGTAAATATTGAAGAAATGTACCTGTAAAAGACTACAGAGCTCGAAGACCTAGAGATTGCACATAATACATCCGATGCGGTCAAGATTGACGATTCATAGGCCTGTAGGAATAATAGAAGATAAAGCGTGAGACAAGATATTGAAACTGACAAAACAAATAAATCCTTGCAGTTTCGCATAAATCATCAATCCAAACTGATGGCGATTAGTTAAACGGGGAAAATTGACGACCAACAAAAATGACTGCAGCAAACGATAAGAATGTCAATACAAATCACGCCTCTTAATCACCTTAATCCACATTCGTCCTGCTTCGTATTCAATGGGTTGGGAAGTGAGAGACGAAGTCAAGATATCCAGAAGGCCAACAATCTACATCATTTTGAAGTACGATAATTAGCAAGTACGGTCAGGACACAGCTGTGCAAAAAGCTGTGCTGAACTTCTTCAGCAAAGCTGTCAAACAAGCTAAACTTTCAACACCAAGCAAAGAATACATTTCTTCTTATTTCGTAGCAGAAACAATGCCAGTCAAAGCCAACAATCAAGAAAACAGACAACGGAATACTAAGCCAGTTCTAATAAAGAAGCTCCTGAAAATGAGATAGTAACTTCTGTACTATAAGCTTTAGCTGAACGACAAGTAACGTGTTTTGTACCTCCAAAGCACTCTTCTTGGTAAGTGCGTGTGTGTGAAGTAGTTTCACTAACTGTTCAAGGTGATCTGAAGTCAAGACTGCCAGTCTGTTCGCAAATTCTTGCTACAAAATGACAGAAATGCGAAAAAACAAATGAGATTGGAAGGCAAGGAAATAGCGAACAGCACAAAGAACTCGCATTCTTTAACATTTGAGACGATGGAGTTATATGATCTTTTGGATAATATTGGAGACTTGGGCTCAGGCATTTCACCTTTGTAGCAATCCCAATCTCCACCTCATCATGCTCAGCAGCAAACTTGATGGTTCCACGAACAGTTACTGTGGCAAGATACGAAAGCACACTATTTTCCGATCGCATGCACTGTGAATATCCAGAATACAATGTCCATGTCAAAGACTTCCAGAATAACAAAGGCAACCCACAAAACCAAGCAGGAAATGAATCAAGGACAGAACAGATTAAATTAGGAATTCAGAAGATATTTGATACCGACAACCTCCACTTGCCTCGGAGGAATCCAGTAAGCATTCTGCGAGCAGAATGAACGAGAAACGACAACAGCAAGAATATTCTAGAAAAGTGAGCCACATACAACTATGAAAACCTGATCATACCCCACGCGAAAAGTTTCTAATTATATACTCAACGGTAAAAAAAACCCGGGGCTTCTCCAACTAATTAGAAGAGTACCTGAAATAAGACCGTTATAACTTCAGGCATGCTTCTGACGGACTCAAAGCAGGGTCGAGAAGCCAGAAGCCTCTGAAGGACAAGGCAACAGGTAGTAGCGCGAACACAATCCTGACCAGCACCGCCTGATTCAAGGGCAAATGATCTCACATTACAATGAGCATATTTGGATCGCTTCGCGAATGCAGCTCATAAAAACTGAGAAATTTAAAATTCTTCACCAGTATTTCACAATAATCAGTCATTCTATATAATTCCTACATGTGAGGATCCTTGGGAAACCAACACATGGCGTGAATGTGCTCACCTACGGATTCTATTAAGGTGTCCGAGACAGCTTGAAGAACCTTGAAATCGCTGCATTGTGAATCTCCTACCTGCATCACCCATAATCAGGTCCATCAAAAAACATTTTCAGTTCACACATTTAATTTATTAACAATATGAACATTCAATTCAAAGAACCCAATCTGCTCAATACAGCACAATGACTAAATGACAAGCTCAAAAAATGACCATTAAAGAGAGCTCACATGAATATTGCAGGCATACTCCTTCAGAGCAAGATGCAATGCCGCAGAATCACGAATGGAGTTGAAGGTTCCAATGAAGCGGTTGAGGAAGTATGCCTCGCATTCATTCTGATTACAACGGTGGTTAGAAGTTGTGATTCCAAATGCCAGAGGAATAAAGGTTTGAAAATCTAAAGAATACCTTGCATATATGTTTCACGTGGGACTAAATACATGTCCAGAGACATGCAAAGAACCTCAATTGCCAAATCACAAACGGTTAAAAATGATACTTGATAAAATGCGGGTAACTTGTCCGGAAGCGTATGAGGAAAATAGGGCTCCAGTCGAATGCTAAACTCAGTCCCCTTTCCAGTTCCCATCAAATCGGCCATACTCGCCAAAAAATCGTCCCTATTATCAAAGAGGTATGGGGTAGGCCTCCAAGTTCTGAACTCCACGGTCACTTCTCGATTGTCCTTCTCACTGACAACAAGCCCTAAAATATCCTTTAAACTGCAAAAGAGATGAACTCAATTTTAGATAATGCATTCACTCTACGATGTACCTTCGACTATTAGAATCTAGTGCTCAGAAGACTTAAACCGACAACAACGCTGATATCCAGACGTCCAGAGGAGGCAAACTAAGAAACGACCAAGTACAGCTCATCTCCTATGATTCACCTTGACAGCACAGTATGTAGAATAGCTTAACTCCAGTTTGATAATGTTCCCTAGCTGTATTAATTCTTACGGTGGCAGACTGATTGCACATATACACCAAACTAATAAAAGCCGGAGCTGAAAAGAATCCCTCAAATTGCAGGAAGCATAAATGCCAAATATAACACGTCATCAAGGGACAATTAATACCTGTGTATTCCTATCACATGGTCCACCCACTTTTCAATAAAATACTCTTTAGTAATACAAACCACTCTCTGCCGTTCCTGTTTAGTTGACTCCTGCCGCTTCTTAACTTCAAATTTATAAAGAATAGGGGAATCCTTCTGAAAAAGAGGATGACATTTGAGTCAGGAAGAAGCTCAGGTCATCCATAATCTCCCCAAAGGACCCATACTATAAACAAAAACCTAATACTCCGTATTAAATAGTATAGGCGTAACCAAGACACGAAGCAAACATGATGCAAATTAACATTCAAATTAGAATAAGTGCACATTTACCACCTATTTCACTCACCCCTTTTCTTAGGTATGCCGCAACATTCTCTATAATAGCAGAACTCGTTATCTTCTGGATCTCAATATCCAATTTTAAATTTGACTGCAAGAATCCCCAGAATCAGCATCAGGAAAGACAGCAAAGAGTTGCCGCTGGAATCAGTCTGCTGGTATTACTGGCAGAGTTTTCACGCAAGACGAACAATAATTCCTCTTAGAAAGAGCTGATATGCTGTGCGGCACATATGGCTGCTCACCTTCATGTTACGTTGAACGGCAAGCAAGAAAGGCAAGGAGTCCTTGAGAGATAGCCGCATAACACGCGAGGCAAGGTACACTAATACAATGTGCTCATCGTCACTCAGCGTTTCCAGCTTCACAATATCTTTGAAGTTTACTCTCTTGGCCCCTTTCATCTGCAGTATTCTTGCATAAAAGTTAAGAATAAAGAATTTCAAACCAATAAAAATCGACACCAATGATTGACCACATCTGCCATCGATAATGGAAGCTATTTTAGTCTACCTCAAATGTGAAGGCCTATGATCGATACTAGAGTCAATTGCTCTAAAGCCTCCCATTCCTAGTGAACTCAAGTGGAGGTATTACTTACCCGACGTCTCTCTTGTCGGTGCCCAATATTGACCATCTTGACAAGAGAGGCACTCCGAACACGTAAAACTGTGTCCACTAGTCCACCTCGCTGATTACTGTGTTTCTTAAGGGTGAAGTCTGTGCCTGGCAGCATCGTAAACCAAAATCAAAAATAAAATGAGCTCTTCAGACAAATCGTACAGTAGAACTTAGACAGACCGGTGAACCACAAGAAAATTGTTTTCCAAGTAAATAACATCCTCGTGAGTGATGGCACATATTTCATGCGGGAAATAAAAACATATACTACAGTCATAAAGTTCTCAAGAAATCGCAATACTAGCCAAACTAGATTAGATACGGAGTCAAAGAATTAGTTATTAAGAAATTTAGGAGGATGAACGAGCAGTACAGAAGTCTGTGAGCCATGTTGTTCAAGTTTTAGCTTTCCACGAAAAATTCAGCTGGAACTTGACCAACAGTAAAAAAACGCAAAATCGTCAAATTAAATTCAGCATTGCGGAATATAACCAGCTGCGATTGCAATACCAAGGGCGCAAAAACCTATAGATAGGAAGAAGATGCGTGTCGAGTCTCTCCAGAAAAAATGAGGTGAACAGAGCAATGAAGATCCCTTCCGCTTCATAAATTACCACGATAGAGGCATGACTGCAAAGCAAAGGACACTTACCAATGCCATTCACCTCGTCGATCTGATTGAGAAGCACCGTAAGCAGAGCAGATCTGGAGTCGCAATAGAAGCGGAGCGTATTATAACCATGGCTCTGCTTCGTCGTATCCAGAATTTCCATCGAAAGCTCCGTTGGATCGTCAAGGGATGCTGTGACTCTAGCGATGTGCTCGAAGCTGTACTCTGCTGCCACAGGATTGGTCGCAAGCAAAGGCACCACTGAGATGCCATGATCCAGTATGCGCAGCAACCGATTTCCTGCGCGCGCTTTCGAGCCCTGCCGCACAAGGAACACCTGGAAATCCATTTCAAACAGCTAGTGCTCTGTATACCACTGTCGATTCACCTCTCGCTGAGAGATTTTTTTCAGCCTCGCAACACAGAATCCCTTTTCCTCAAATGCACATACTGGTTCCCCCACTCCAAAGTGATCCCTAAAAATCGCCGATGCGCTATTGCTTGCCTCCTCACTCATATTTGCATTTTCCTGGACTTCCGCAATCCCGTGATCAATAACCAAATCAGAACCTGCTACAATTCCCTTCAAATATTATCCAAATGCCACACAGTAGCTCCAAAATGTGGCACAAGTTCGTATGAAAGAGCTCACGGAAATCAATCGCTGTGTATTCCTGAGCTACGTCATTTTCAATGCTCCTCAACTGCTTTCTCCTCCCTGATAGAACGAGAAAAATTAATGAACTAAACCTCAAACAATAAACTCAGTCCTGAAGCGGCATTCATCACCTCACGAAAGCTCCAGCGGCATTCACAGACAGTAGACTCAGAATAATAACGACTCGCTGAGCACAACCGTGAGCAACGAGATCTGGCCGACACTCACCGAGCCAAATCAAACAGGGGCGTGCTTGGTGGATGCAGTTCGCCTGGCGCAGCTGCAAGCCGAGAGTCGGGCAGAACCTCGGGTCCACGCCTCGGCGAAGGTCTAGGGAAAGCGAGCGCGCGGCGATGGCGTCACCTCCAATATGTGGAATAAAAGGCGGGCACACGAGAAGGCGAAACTCCCCCGCTCGGGCGCTCGGCGTTCCAAACACGGGGTTTGAGAGAGACACCAACCGTGCGTCAAACCACGCTCGCAACCACGGCATCAAGCGCGAACCCGCAAGACGACCCGCTCGCCTCCAAGTACTGCGCGGGGGATTGTGCGCGCGTAAGAGCGGAATGTGTAGCGTAGTGTTCAAACTTTACCGGGATGGACCATGGGGCATCTTCAGCATTGATTTTGGTAGCCCGCATTGGGCTTGGGCCAATTTTTCAACGCCCGGAACTCCGTGTTTGCTCATTCGCCTCATTTAACAGCTCGCTCGGTCCGGGCCTGAATATGCATTCGGTAAGTTAATTCACTTGCAATAACTTACAGCACATCTTAGATCTTGCCATTGGGTGACCTTGCCTGCTACAGTATACAGTAGATCTCTAAAGTCTCCACTATACTGTACAGCAGAAGAAAGGGCTCAGTTGAAAATGGCACCATGGGGCTGTAAGGTAAAACAGCCCATTGCGGTCAGAATTAGGAGTTCTTATTCATGCCATGGCTGAAATTTTTTCATTTTTTTTCCACATAAACACAAGTTTGAGAAACAGTGAGAGCATTTGAAATTATATTTTTTTGACAAAGTATGAATTTGCTATGAATTTTTGAAGTGTTCAGCCCATCATGGCCCATAAGAGTCTGTAGACTACCCCAGAACCAACAAAATCTGTATTCATCATGCTCATCTTACACACCTAAAGCAGTCACAATAATTTCTAATGTGAAAGGCCTAAAAAAGTCACTTCCTACGATGAAATTACACAAAAAAGTTTGAAGTTACTAATGCAGTCACTAATCACTCCATTACTGTCAGGTAAGATATTGATTGTGGTCCAAATCTCATTTACTAATAAAACCCATAATGGGGTCTGAAAAAAACCACAATGGGGTAACTTGCTTGGTGACCACTATGGGTCATCTGACTACAATGGGTTGATTTACCTTATACTAAGTTACAGTATGATAGTTTGTTCTAATTCCACCCCTCTTCTAAAGACTATCCCTAGCCAGGTTCTAAAATGGACATTAACAAGTTATAAAATGGATATGTGTAAAGCATTGAATGTTTTGTCAATGATGTTAGAGCGGTTTAAAATTTGTCAAATGTTCCTTTATACTTTGCTAGTGGATGGAATAAGAGCCAAGGTAGGTCCATTTCTGAAATGTTTACCTATATTCAAAAAAACTTTTCCCCCACAATTTTGAATGCTAATATTTTTCAATCTCTACAGTCAAACTTGATAAAAATTTCACCACACGATCTCATACAAGTATAGTACAAGATCCTAAGGTTGGATTTTTTAATTTTAATTTTTTTTTCTTTCTTAAAAGAATGCAACAAAAATGGCAATTTCGAGTGATTTTTGTCAAAAAATAGGCCTTAGCCCTTTAGGAGTATAGTTTAGTAAAGGTCGCATTTCGGAAACCTATCTATTACTTTCTACATGCTGCAATGCTTGTTTCTCGTGAAGCCATATCTTTTTTCAGACTACACATGTGTGGGTTTTGTAAGGCCTATGATCAAAAAATAGATACCTATGGCAGAATTCTTTAGAAATTCATAAGTAATCCAAAAATGCTCCGAAAAATATGAAACCACTTGGGTTAAATTCCACATCAATTTTTCTTTAAGTGAAAAATAAGGGGAAATATTTTTGTGCATCAAAGAATCATCGAAAAGGCCGACCAGCCTTTAAATGCATGGTTTATGAGCAGACTACCTTAGAGCCAAGAAAATCAAGAATTTTTGTCCTTGGATTGGCTTACAAACCATAGTACAATTTTGTGGAGAGCAATGTTGACACCCTGATTATATCCTAGTCTACACCAATCACAAAAGGGGGGTGCTTATTAACCCCTAAATGCCCAAGGCCTATTTGGAGCTTCTTGAAATTTGTTCTATATTGAACAAAAAGTTGACATTTTCATAAGTTATACCAATTTCTTTTGAATTGTAACCATACAAATTCAAACTAGACATGTTAGAGATCACATAGGAAAAGAAAACATAACCATATCACTTACGGATTGAAAGATTATAATGTTTGATTATGCGGGTGTTAAAAGTATGAAAATTTTTCAATTCTCTTTTTGCATGTCAACTCTAAAAAATTTGGGCACTAAAAAAATATGAGGTTATAGGGCTTAGCATGCACAACCCCAATCAATTTACGTTTTTTCAAAATCTATTCTACAATTTTTTTAAATGAATTTGTAATGTGATTTTTCCTCCAAGATCTAGTGTATTTGAGGCTCATTTCCAAGAGCCTTTGACACTAAGGAAGGTCAAGATTGCAATGGGCATCCTTGCTCAAAATCTTGAATAGAAAAATCATAATCCTCCATTTTAAGATTGGCTTTTTGATTCTAGAACTAGACTTCAAAAAGAGTTCTCCAAAAATATAAACTAATAATAATAGCAATTTGATTGGATTCTACTTAACTTCAAAGTTTTCGAAACACCATAATGTGGTGCCTCAGGCATTTAGGGGGTAAGCTTAGTTTGTTGGCTAAATTTTCCAATGTAAAGTGTAGACCTAGAACCACTTGGGCTATAAGGTAACTACACTACACCTAAATGCATTCAAATATAAGCAATATGGCAGTCCCAATATGATGTTGAAATTTTTTTGTGATAACGGAAATTATCCATGTGTTTCAAAAATAAATAAATAAATAAAGGTTTTTTAATACTAATTTAATACTAAGATTCTAGTGACTTGAATTCCTCCCTCTCAACTAGGAGGACAAATCATTGTACCAAGTCAAAGTGGCAAAGGAAATGTAAAATGTAATTTTGTAAGTGGAAGAAACAAAGCATTGTTGCAACACTACCATCAAATGACTAGCTTTGTATATCATTTATTTAATTCATCAATTTGAACACCAGGGAGTCAAAGTGGTGTTTGTGTGGATGAAAGAGCTCTGTATTGAAGAAATTTACTACCATATTGAAGAAGATAAAATAACTTTAAAGATTTAACTATTCTTGGTAAATCCATTAACCTCACCAGTTTGTCATTTGTGTATTTGAATCTAGGATGGTCGGACCCTCACTCACTTCAATACATTGATTTGTCCCTAATTGAGGGGGGAAATTAGTGTCACCTGAAAAATGAATGCCACCATAAATTTTCAGTTTTGCATAAATTGGTACAATAGTTAAAGTAATCTTTCAACTTGCACTAATTAAAAATAGTGTGATTGTCATGAACTAGTGTCACTCACACTACTAGGACAAGTCACCATATAATTGTTGTGACTATGGTCTAGATTGGGCACTCTTTGGATGAAGCTCATTATTGCACACTTCCTATTAATACAATTCAATAATAGAATGCCAATCTTGAGACCAAACTTTTTTAATGCAACACTCTCCTTGTATTTGTACTATCACGCCCAGTAATATTAATCTCATAGGAAGTTGTACCTCACACCCACTAGTATGGAGAGGTTTGAATGTGAAATGAGTAGAGATTTTTGAAAATTAGACTCTTAAAACTTTTACTTTTGTGACATCAATATCACACATTCATATCACACTAGATCATCACATAAATTGATCTTCCATAGCAATGCAATTTGGTCTTCCCATTGGTGTACTGCTATAGTCTTTGTCTCATTGAATTCAAGTTTCACATCTTCTAGGTTCCCTTGCATTTATTGTAAATGTACGGCAAGGTCGACACCTCTATGTTGAATTTTTTTTTCAAAAGATAAGGTTTGGCAGATGCTAAAAAACAAAATTTCCACTAACATACTTTTTTTTCACCATCCATTTCTTTTTGTGGTTGTCTGAAAGAAAGAAAGAATTTGGGCATTCATTTCTGGAATTTTATTTTTCTTTCCGCCAACCCTGCCCAACAACTCCGGTAGTTATGAGATGAACATGGGAATCCGAAGTAATAAAGCTTATTTCTTCTTGAGAGACACTCACTGTAACCGAAGACTTGGATGAGGAGCCACGCACTTTATTTCCTTCAGCTTGTTTTCCGAATCACGGCTCCAACTGAATTGGATAGAAATCATGGCATGGTACTGTACTTCCCCTGCAGTCTGCAAGTTGTCAGTGTGAACAGAGATCTTACTTGATTCTTCCGTGAGCATCAGTTGAAAGCTGGTGCTCCCTTTCCGAATCACATGAGGATTGTGTGTACGGGTTCAATTCAGCTGGTGCAGTTGTTTCCAACACTGGATTTCTGGTGAAGCTTAAGCTTCGGAACGTGTGTGATGATAGGGATGCCGCTAACTTAAAACTTACCAGAAAGTCCCCACTGAGCATCTGAGATGAGAGCGCGGGCGGCCACAGCAGACGGGGCTCACCAGCTTTCAAAGCGACTTGGAAGAAGTTAAGCTTAATTAAGTTTTTAGTATAGCTCCGCAGTTTCAGGCTCAGAGTCAGGCTTCATGCTTCATGCCTTCAGTAGTCAAGTCAGAAGTGAGACTCGGGAATCAAAACAATGACGGGCACCAGCTGTCCTCACTTTGCCAGCCTTTCATTCGGCTACTTTGCAACCCTTGTTTATTGGAGGCTATTTTTTGAGTTTTTAGATACCAGCTATTTTTCTTTAACCCCTAAATGCCCAAGGCATCAGATTCTGGTGTTTCGAAAACTTTGAAGTTAAGTAGAACCCAACCAAATTGCTATTATTAGTAGTTTATATTTTTGGAGAACTCTTTTTGAAGTCTACTTTTAGGATCAAAAAGTCGATCTTAAAATGAAGGATTATGATTTTTCTATTCAAGATTTTGTGTAAGGATGCCATTGCAATCTTGACTTCCCATAGTGTTGAGGGCTCTTGGAAATGAGCTTCAAATACACTAAATCTTGGAGGAAAAATCACATTAGAAATTCATTTAAAAAAATTGTAGAATAGATTTTGAAAAAATGTAAATTGATTGGGGTTGTGCATGCTAAGCCCTATAACCTCATATTTTTTTAGTGCCCAAATTTTTTAGAGTTGACATGCAAAAAGAGAATTGAAAATTTTTCATACTTTTAACACCCTCATAATCAAACATTATAATCTTTTAATATGTAAGTGATATGGTTATGTTTTCTTTTCCTATGTGATCTCTAACATGTCTAGTTTGAATTTGTACGGTTACAATTCCAAAAAAATTGGTACAACTTACGAAAATGTTGACTTTTTGCTCAATATAGAGCAAATTTCAAGGAGCTCCAAATAGGCCTTGGGCATTTAGGGGTTAATTTCCACATTGAATAGGGTTTTCAAGTACCAAGACCGGTGATTTTCTCTATTTTTTTTACTCTCCATAGAAATTTTATAGATTTCTCATAAACTTTTTACATGATGGATTTTCTCAAACATTGTTTGCAACTCTTTCTGTCTACTTTGGAAATCCAAAATAACCATTGCCACACCAATTTGAGTGGTTGATAGCAAGTCTCGAGAGTAGAGCAAACTTTATCCTCTTTACAAAAGCAAACTTTTTATACTAGAGGAAAAGGAAAAAAATGGATGAAATTGTCAAAATTATCTACAAAATATATGGGGAGTCATGATATTAGAAAATTTTGTAGTGAACTTGGCAAGGAAAGATTACATAGCTTGTGGAGCAAGTACTAAATTGTTCATTGAATTCCTTGAAGGGAAACATGTTGATAAACTACAACACTCTATGCTCAACTTTTCACTAAATTACTAGAGAATGGTCAAGGAGAGGGCCAAAATATTGTGACTCATCCTAATTAAAGGTTCACCAAGTTTTCAATTGATTTATCAATTTTAGATAATATTATGAGTGATAATGTATAAGTGATAGATGGTTGAATAAAGTGGATGGGTTTAGGGTCAGTTTATAGTACTTGTTATGCCTACCACTAAGAAAAAATAAATCAATGATTTTCAAAATACATGGCTTACCTTAATTTTCAAAAAGTTCAATAGGAGGGTTGGCAAAGAAGACTTTGAGTGTTCTGTGTAAAAGAAAGCTCATTTGGAAGCAGCTCAAGAGATTATTTTTGTTGTCATTGGTATGCTAATCCTTGGTATGTTGGATTCTTAAAACTATGTTAAAAATATGCTTATCTCCTTTGTCAAGTAACTACACCTAATTGTGATCCATTATCAAACCCAATCCATATATATTCTTGCCTAAAATATTCAACCTATATTCCTGAAAGTCTAAAAGGTTGATATTTTATGTATCTATTCTTAACACTTTGAAAATTCACAATTTCTTCATTAAATGTCAAAAAAATAGAATCTAAGGGAATTAAAATCTGAAATTGTTTTCCAACATCACGAAGCAAAATTTAGACAATTTAATAATAGAAATTATGTTTAAATGTTTTTTTATGAATTTTTTAGATGTAGTTAATTTACTGATGTTTGCACATCCAATATCAATATTGCCCCTATAGGCTATGCTCTTCCTTACTGGTAGGTCAACCTCCTCTTCTCTAACAAAATGTAGCTAATATAGGATGTTATGTGAATGCAGAAAAAATAATTATCATATTATTCTACAAAAAATTTCAAGTCACCAAATGAAAACTAAATTTGGTAATAAAAAACTAAATTTTTTTCTTAGAAAAAACCCAAATTTGATGGTTTGAAAGTAGAAATTAAGAGAAAATGCCATATAATATGTAGATATCAATTAAAACTTATGAAAATTGTAGTAGAAAGAAATTATTTTCAGATTTCAGTAGGCAAAGTTTTCAACTCATCAATGAATCCCTCAAAGATAAGGTTCTGCTCTAGCTTTTGGAAGTTCATGTTCAACATTTCATTTTTAAATTTATAATAAAAGAAACTTGAACATTAAATACAAAATTATATTATACAATAGTGAATAATCTAACTTAAGCTTCTAATAGGCAATATACCAATACTTAACATTATTTAACATATAAATCCTCAAAGATTAGGGTATGATCTTGTTTCTTGAAATTCATATTCTCCTATTTGTTTTTTGGTTTATAATAAAACTTTATTTTTGGCCAATACAAGCCAAAGTGAAGTCAACAATCTAGTTCACCCCCTAAGCACTCCAATGTCTACTTTCTAGACAAAGAACAAATTGAAACTCAAGTTTCATCCTCATTATTGCTTGGACAAAAGTCATCCTAATTTGTGGATATACTTTATCAAATTCTTGTTCTATTTAATGGTTTGATTTGGTATTACAAGAATATATATAATATTTTTCTAAAGTTACAAATGTGCAAGTATGTCAAGCAGTTGACCAAGCCAAAATTGCATTGATTCTAGTTCAAAACTAAATTTGCAAAAATGATGTCATAGATTTGAAGAATTTTTTTTAATCATTATATCAAGAGATTTCATTTCAAATCCATTCCAACAAATTTCACTTAAGAAATGATATTATTTTGAATGTAATTGAATTTTGAAGGACTTTTGATTTTTTTTCAAAATTTCTAAAAATATTGGCAATAGCATTGGTGAATCTCAACATATAGATGGAATCTAAAACTTGTAGTCTACAACTTTTCCTTGTATATCAATTCCAAAATATTCTTCCAAATAGTACTTTATAATGATTTTTCATCAAATTGTCAATTCTGCAAAAGACTGTATTTGGTTAGGGGTTAATTTATCTTTATATTTCTTAGATTTTTTATAAATGATAGCATCAATCAACTATCCAAAAAAATTTAATCAATCTTTAAATTATTTTATTTGACAAAATTTTAAAAATTTAAGAATAAATATCAACATTTTTTCTAAATTAGGGATATATATTTTCACTTAATGATGATCATTCTCATGTAATTTAAGATAATTGTAAAACCTGTCTTTCGAGTGGATGGTGAGGAACGAGGTGCATTTCAATTGATGCAACCCCCCTCTATTCACTCAAAAGACCCCCATTTAAGAAAGAAAAAGACTCCCATTCAGTTGTTGTTTTAAATATTTATTACCCCCCCCCCTTTATTTATGATTAAATTTTTTTTATTCATCCACTACCCCCTCCTCCTATTTGTAATTCCAAGGGAGCTAGGTAGTTGCAAACAATATGGGATATGTGAGTATATGTATTTTATATGTACTTTTGTCCATATCTATTTTCCATATCCATATCTCAAACCCGTATTTGTATCCAAATTTGTATTTCTTATTTTCCAAGATCAAAGGTAGATCAGAAAGGGGGACTTTTCTTTAAAATATTTCACAATTCTCATTTTTTGGTGTGTGTGGTCTTGTTAAATTTTCAAGAATGACAAGTTTACATCTTTTCAATGGATAGTAAAACCAATGTCGTAATTTATAGTTAGCAAGCTTGATTTGTACTAAATATAAGCCAAGAAGTTTGTTGAAAGTGCATCTCAATAATAAAATCTTGTATCACAAGTGTATGAAATTATAAATTCTATTCAATTCATGAAGGTCTTACAAAAAATTCTAAAGGATTTTTCCTCGCAGAAGTGTGAGGGAAATTCTTTCATGGCTACTTTTTTATTTCTAATTGTGTTCTCAGAGAATCTGCATAGCAGCCAATGCAAACAATGTATTTTTTGATGCCCCTCACATGGAACATGCCCAACTAGTGTGGGAATAGACCACCAAAATTTTAGCTTTAGTTTATTAAATTTAGGTACTCCCTAGTACTAAAAACAAAAAAAACAAAAAGAGTGACAAATTAGAGAAATTGACTTTTAAATATAAAATGGTTTTTTGAATTTTTTGAAAAATAAGGGATACAATTACAATCAAAACATCTAAAGATAGATTTTTTGTTTTTGGCATTGGCCTTAAAAGTGAAAAGTTATAGTGGAAGAAAAAACCAATTTTGCAAAATACTACCAAAAAAACGGTCAGTCTTTCTTGCAATTACAATATTGTCCAAAAAAAAATGGGTGATTTTAATTAATCCTCATGTATTTGTTTTGGAGTTGCTTTCATTTGCTTCCAAAAAAATCACATAAACAAAATGAGGACAAAAATTCTTTAACTACTGGTTAATGTGCTATATATGGTTTTGCAACCGCTATTTGCTTAATCTTTACAATCTAATCAAAGCTTATTATTTAATCTTTGAAAGGCCCTTGGATTCCCTCTATACGATCCGTATTTTGCTTTATAACTCTTCAACTGTGGTTTAATATATGAATTATGATACATTTTTATTTACATACTATCATGATCATGAATTTACATTGAATTGAAAAAGAATTTGTTCAATATTTTTCTTATCAAATACTACCAAATGTATAATATATTATACAACCACAAAGGGCTTTCACGCCCTTCTAGGGTTAAAGATTGTGAATTCATAAGCATGCACACACACACACACACACACACATATATATAATGAATATCTTAAAAAATAAAAACATAATATCATTGTTAATTTTTTGTATAAATATATATTTTATAGGTCCTACTCCGAAGGCAAATGCTCATATGGCATAAGATTGGGAATAGAATTAGATATAGACTTGCAAACACAATATCATGAATAGAAATTACTATACCATGAAAAATAATAGCTCCATTATTACTTAGGAATCAAAAGTGATGTATCACATGATGATTTATATATTTGAAGCATGCAATAAGTTTAGAATTGTAATATACAATGATGTAAATATCAAATGTGGAAGTAAAAACAAAAAAATCCATCTTCATTGCATATTATTGTACATTCCATATTGCAAAAGTGACAAGAGAGTGAAAATTTTAAAAAAAAAATTCTATACGTTTGGGAGGTCTTAACATGAAAGAAAAGTTATAGAATTTATTGATGTATAATGGCCTTCATGAATTTCAAATTATTTTTGCAATAAAATAAACTTACAATATTTGCATATCATAATAAAAATAATAGTCTTGCCAAATATTTAATATTATGATCTATAGTTGTTGAGCTTTTTTTTTAATAGTAAAATTGAAATATTTGGTAGGGATGCACAAACTCTATCTTTCACTTAAAGTAGTAACTTGATTGTTTTGCATTATGTAACATTTGATTGCATTCTTATTATTGATGTTGAAGTACAATTTTAGAAATATTATATTAGTACCAATTTATAACTCGAGGGTGTTTTGAATAAAATAATGAAATAAAAACATATTTTCTTAAAAAAACAAATTGAAATTTATACATTTCCTTTTTTCATTGATCTTTTTTTCCTTCCTACATTTGTTTTTTAAAAGACATTATTTGTTTTTTGTCACACAATATTTTGCATATGTAATAATAGAATATTTTTGTCAATTCATTTTGGTGAAAGATAATGTAGGCAATTAGCCAAAATAAAAGGGATAATTTTGAAGGAGCAACAAGCCTTGCTTCAATTGAATACAAATAGCTACATGTACATTGAACAATGATCACCAAATTCATTTTTGATCTAGAGTATAATATTTTTGAATTTTCTCTAATGTTTTGAGTCAGAACCAATGGCAACTATCAAACATGCTACTAATACACATAAACTAGGCAATTGTAAAAAATACATGTACTATTCTATCATCTCTAGCTAATTTGTTTTCTAGAAGGAATGGTCTTCTAGTAGGTTAGCAACTACTTTAAGAAAGACTTCTGAACATAGTAAATTCTATTTTGTATGGAAGCCAATAAATTGAGCTTTTTATAGGCTTTTTGCATGCATTTTGAAATATGGAAATTTTTATGTTAGTGATCCTTGTGGTGAATGACCATTTCCATAGAGTTTTTACAAATGGAAGATTTAAAAAAAAATTAATGATCTTTTAAATTTTTTGCAAATTGTAATGTTAAGTACCTATTTTCTTAAGATTTTACACTTTTTAGTTCTCCTACTCAGAAAATCATTCTACACCCTATCTTCTTAGGGTAAAATCTTTTGAAATAAATGTCTTTAACTCATTATAGTGGCCACATTTTTTTAATTTATTTTTCGAATTTCAAAGTATTATTTAAAACAAACAAACTATAGTGAAGACACAACAAAATTAGCAAGAGTTTGGTGCAATTGACTAGCTTAGAAGGGATCCACATTCAGTGTCAAGCAACACAAGCACAAGCTTAATTTAAGTTCAACACAACTTAACTGAAAGGGTCATTAATTTCAGGTATCACTTGTTGGGACCACATCCAAGCATTGACAGGTTTCCGAATATGTTTCGGTTTGTCCACACCCAATCTAGGTTTCTGTACTTGAAGATGAACTCTCATAAACTTAAATCTAATCATGCATTTTTGTGCAATAACTTAATCCCTAGTCAATAGATTCATTTGGAAGTTCGCTGTTACAATAACACAGAATGAAGTTGAAATAAATTGATGATCCGCGACAGCAATGTTGGGAGATGTTGAGTTTCTTCAATATTCTGCATTTCTAGTACAGAGTTCCGAAATTATATATGTGGCCCGAGTTAAATTTTACTCTGCAAATGATGTTCATATCAATGATATGATAGCGAAGTGATGCAACCTGGGTTCACGTGCAAGAAAGTCCTCATGACGGATTTCATCACCAGTATCTAATAAGTTAAATTATTTCAGTGTGACTTGCTTCTTCAGCTCACACAGAATGATACATAAGCTTAATCACATTAATTAGTCAGATCTAACTCATCTATGCTATGTATCATTCAGTAGGGACCCTGATCCGGTGCCCTAATCAGTCCCTAGTTGGACTTTTTAGCTAGCGCAAGATGATCAATAGCCGAATGTCTATAGCCACTGACCTGTGAATGGAAATCGGGTAATTAGAAATTAATGTCACTTGACATGTGCATGCGTAGCTATCTACAATCAATTGCGAGACCATCTGCCCTGTGTGAACATTTTGCACACTGGACATTAATTCATTATTAGGTCCCTGTGATTGCAGCTTTTGAATTTTAAAGTGCAGAAGAAATTGAAATTCAACAAATTCGGCTCTATCTTATGCCCAAAGCTCTCTCTAGCTACGATACTATTAAATCTCCCAAAGTTTCACTCCTCCGCATGCAGACTGATGTAGCGACGCCGCCTGAAGTGATGCAAAGTAAAGTATCCATGATTGATTTCTACTGAGGGTCAAGCAGCTTGAAAGGCAGGGATTCTTGTGCTTAAAGTTTACCTCACTCCTTCATCGACGAGATGTTGACTCTAGTGTTGTTTCGGCCGGGTGCAGTACAAGAGTATCTATAATTTAAACCTCTCCACGACTTTAACCCTTAAACTTCAGCCCCCGCCCCCGCCCCTGCCCCTGGGGACTGGGTTTTCAATGTATTTTTTAGAATGTGTTAACCTCTGACGTTTAGGGCTAAAACCATATCCTTGCCTCACCCTGCGATTTCTCACCGGATACAACAGTGATTGGTTGACACACGAGGAGACTGATCTCGACCGACAGTCCGTGACACCCGGACATGCCTGACACTACTTAAATTTAAAAAGCACGCAGCTAGGGAATAGGCAGCGCTAAGCTAACTGCAGAAATAAACATTCAATTCATGAAACCCAGGATGCTCATGCATGGTATTGCATGCAGTGAAATATGCAATAGCGTGAATACCACAGTCGTGAGGGGGAGTATCATAACTCAGCAAAGAGCTCATCACCCCCGGTGACCATGAAGCATTCCAATTAATTATTCAGTCTGCCCAAGAGCAGAAAGACAACAACACAGTACAGAAATGATGGTCACGTCATCACTGTAATTCACTACTCATATAATGAATGCATCGATCGCAACTAAGGCATGAGATCGCTACAGTAGACCGATCATGCCCAGACTGACCGTCACTGATGATCAGGAGCTAGCTAATTGGTCGCGACGACTAGGATGAGTAGCCACAAAGCCCGAACAAGCATTTGACCCCAGTAGCGCACCGAAAGCCGCAACTACCGCAGTTCTTCTCATCCGTGGCCAAGCGTCGGCACTTCCCACTGCAGCACTCTCTTTTCGCGCTGCACATGTGTCCACACCGACCGCAGTGGCTTGGGTTGAAGGTGACCGTCACGCAGGCGCTGCCGCAGCACGTCTGCGACGGTTGACACGCCCCTGAGGGTAAGGTACACGGGAAGGGCGGCCGCTGTGCGGTGCGCAAGCTGCGTCCTCGCGGGACCATCATCCGCTTGCCGATGGTCCTGTGCTCCGCTACTTCGGGTAACCTCCATGACGGCCCTTCTTCTTCTTCTTCTACTTCTTCACTATCGTCTAAGAAGCTCTCCTGATTCGAATCCTCCAGTGTCTCTCCTCGCGCCACAACATTCTTCAGCGCCACCGAACGCACTGTCGGGTGCACGTCGACATCGACCATTGACCTAACGGAATCCTCATAAACTCCTGATATTTCACTCCGGATACCCTCCGTTCCTACTGCTGGACCGACCGCTTCCTGACTGATCTGCGAGTCTTCCCTTTCGGAAATCAAGACATGCTGGCTTAACCCTACCAGGGCGCTGAAGATCAACACCGCCACCACAACACGAAAAGCTCGTGCGCACGCGCACGCGTCCACCAATGCCATCAATACAACAACTGAAAAACAACCTACGAAACAAATGAAATACTCCGAAACCACGAATCAGCTGTTGGAACCCCAGACGGGCGCTTGACTCTTTATATCAGAAAAGAACCCCCGTCAAGCTAGAACTCCATGCATCTGCAAAATGCCCGATCTTAATGCTAACCCAACAGTCACAACCAGCGTGAACGCTCCGCTCGATCAGCCACCCGATCAGCTAGCTCGCGCCCAGCACGACAATTGGGATCGCTCGGGTGCCAGCCCAGAAAGTATTAATACTGAAGGACCTGGGCATACATGCAGGCATGGGAAGGGACGCTAGAAAGATGATGAATTGAAGGTGGCGATGGCGCCATGCATGTGAGAGCTAGGCTATGATGGAAAGCAGTGCGATCAGGTGAGCGCTGGTGATGGCCGCGAGTGGGGACTGGGGACACGGGCCGACGGGCGGCGCGAGCGCGAGCTAGAGCGAGCTGCAAGAACGCTGCGTGCGAGCAGCGTAACGCTGCTGGGCCAGCAGCAAGAGCTCTTGTACATGCAGGATTTTGCACCTGCATGGCCAGCTGCTCTTGATGGTGAATAGTCAGCCCCTCATCAATATTATTCACCTCAGACGTCGCTCTCAGTCTGCGACGTGAGTCTGTTACAGCTCCCAACTGGTTGCCGTCGCATCGTGTTCATTGATTTGGGTAGCTGGAGTCTTCTTTCGATCGCCGCGTCAACTGACCACGTTAGAGAGTCTCGTCACGTTCGGCGGAACATGAACTACTGACGAATAATAAGGAAAATTATTTAGATTTTTTCAATGCCATAAGTTTTCACTCTTCATGAATAATTTTACCGATTATGTTGATAGGATCCTCCCCTTTCAATAATATTTGTATCTTTGCTTCTGGTAAAAATATTTATCGAGAGTAAAAATTTATAGCTATTTCTATTCAACAAGTGTGGGTATATCAAATGTCATTTAGTGGAACTAACACTAGCTATAGTTCAAATTAATTAGAGGTGGGGAGAACCCATCCATGCACTCAGTTTCTTACACTGGCTACAATTCAAACTAGGAATAGGGAGAACCAATTCATACCAACTTGGTTCTAGTAAAAACTTTGCAATTTTTTATTCACCAAAGATGGAAGATTTGAGTTTATATTTGAAATTGGAGACCTCCAATTAGATAGCAAGGAGGTCATGAAATACTAAATGACTAAACTACTTGCAAAATAGGATTAGGTTATTCGGAGACCATGGCAAGCCTTAACTTTAATGTTGATTTTTTAGGTTGGTTCATCCCAACCTTGGAATTGGCTAGGGAGGATTAGATTTCTAATTGACTTTAAATTGATGTTAATCACACTTATTACTCACCACAAATGATCAAATTGGGGAGATTTGAATTCCTAATTAGATCTAGAGACCTCAAATTAGCTTATAGTAGAAGTAGACAGATGCAAAATTAGCCAAGTCCCAAACAGGGGCAAGTTTCTACATTCATCCTTTGAAAACCTATCAAGTACAAGGAAAATGTACATTTAATTGGTGGGTGATTGCTAGAAACACTTGTCCTATTTTTTGTCCCCTTACCCTTGGACACGTGATTTTTGAGTCATAACTTTTGTATTGTAAGTCCAATTGTCTTGAAATTTGTAATAAAGGTACACATAAAAGTTTCACACATTCCCTAATTTTTTGGTCTTTTTAAAAATTACTTTACTATTTTTAAGGTGCCCCAGACTAGCTATCTAACTTGGCCATTTAGGGTGTGTGTGTCCGAAGTTGGATCCAAAAGTACAAATTGGAAGCCACAAATTGAAGAAGATGGAGGTGTACTTGCATTCCAATTACATACGAGGAGTTTTTTTGCAAGAAAACCTTTGCATGAGGTATCTAAATGGGGCCAAAGTGATCATTGTTCATGCACATTTTTGGGGTAGGAGAAAAATTTTCTTGAAGAAATTTTGGGTGTAATGCGAGAGTAGGCTTGTCTACAAAAATGGCTTTTTAAAAAAAAAATTTGAACTACTAAAAATGAAAAGGTCCATAGACCCCTCTTCTGCTATTTTCTGCTCTTGGTCGCTTCTATAGTAATCCATAGTGGTCTATAGTACTACACAATATTGTGTAATACTAAATCAACAATTTAGATCTGCAGGCACACTCTGACGTGTGAAATTGAAAGTAGTCTGTAGTATTGCTAGTCCTACAACCAAAAATCGTATTTTTGAGCCCAAAACATGAAGTGTTTCTTGCAATCACCTTGGTCTAAATTCAAAATCCATGTTGAAACAAATAATGCAAATTTTGTAAAGTTGTCAATATTCTATTATTTTAGGTACTTTCTAGAACAAGAAGAATAAATTGTAATTTATACATGTTATTTTAATATTTTTAGAATTTAATGTCACAATTTTTGGCATTGGAATGGCAAACTAAGCCAATATAACAAAATGATCATAAATCATGAAGCAATGTTGATTTCACATCTTCAGTAATTGAAAAATCCAATGTTGTTTCAAGAGATATCATGACATTAACCCTAAAAAGACAAGATCTATCACCAAGGTACTTTGCCAAAAATGATATATAGACCAATAGGTGCATTGTTTATTTCTATAATAATTTTAAAAATCTATCATTGGAGGTCATTTTTTGGCCTTAATGTCCTTGTAGGATTAACATTTAAGTGTTCAATTCTAATTTGAAAATTTTCACTTATTTGAAATACTTCTAAAGACAAAAAATTTAAAGGGAGATTTGATGCTCAATTTACATCAAGATTTTTGTTGTAGATTCTACTTACATCTATAAACATTATAAAAACTTATGATTTATTTTTATCCTATTTCCTAATTTTTAATATTACAAATATGCATGGAACTCCTAAAAATGAAAGTAAACAATGAACATCTTTGCTTTACTAGAATATCATTTCTTTTAGTCAAAACATCTAATTTATATTCCCATTAACCTCTAAAGGATCAAGGCACATTTTGGGCAGAAATTGTCAAAAACTGCCACTTTTTAGGGCAGCAAGAAAAAAATGAAAGAAAAAGTTTTTTTCAAAATCCAACCATGAAAATTTGTACTAGACTTCTTTGGGAACATGTGGAGAAAAATTTAGAAACTTTGACTGCACAAATTGAAGGATTATAACATTTGAAGTTAGCTAAAATGATTTTTTTCCAACCTTGCCTAAAGGGCCTACAAACTTTAACTCTTTCTAGAATGGGATTCTTGCACTAAACATGTTTATTTTTTTTTACATTTGCATCCTATAACATGTAAGCTACACACCCACCAAATTTCAAAATCATAAGAAGAATTTTGCATATGTTGCCCAGATCTGCCTGAGCTGCCCGCAAAGTTCAAGGTAGCATAACTTTTGATCCGGGCACTCAATCAGAAAATAAATTAGATTTCTAGGAAGGGATTATGTGGCTACATACAATGTCCAAATTTTAAGAACATCTAAACAAAAATGACTTTGTAAGAACCTACTTGAGATTTCTTGCATACGTTGAACTGACACTTGGTCCTTTAGGGGTTAATTTCACGACTACAAATTGTAGTTCTCTATGCATAGTGATGTTGTGGCAAATTCCACATCAAAAGCAACTAAGTTCTTGAAGTAATTTCAAGTAAGACATCCTTTGGAATGCTTTTCCTGCTCTACACACAATCCATAATTTGTTAAAGCCGACTACAATATACACATCCACTTCTTGCACAACCAAACACAATAGTCATTTTATAAAAATGATATAATAGGATGCATACATATGTCATGATAGTAACATATTTCTAACTCACTTCATGTAACTCAAGTCATCTTATCTAGTAAGTTGGTTGCAAGCTATGGACTTCAAAACTAATGACATTAACTAAGGGATTCCTTTTATGAACTTCCTTTTCAAGGCCATATTCATTATATTGAGACTTTTTGCAATCTCATTTTTATCCTTGACTCAAAGATAAACCGCTTTATTTCTTTACTAGTATTTTTTTTATAAATAGGTAACAACACCAACTTTTAGAATCTTATTATAGGATCACTATTAGAACATTATTTATTTTTGATTTCAATCACTCTTTTTTTAAATGAATTTTCCAATAACTAGCATTCTATCTCAAAATCTATGAAAAGTCTCAATATAATGAATATGCCCTTTTTCAAGGTGGACCGTAAAAATGTAGGGAAGGGCTACTAAGGTTGACATCAACCACCAAAAATGGTCATCACCAATGAATTTCAAAATTTGAGTGTTTGATAGTCATAGAATAAAGAAATTTACAAGCCTCAAAGTCTATGATATCTAATGATGTATTATATTTTTTTTATAATACAATAAAACCTCTCTAGTGAAGATACAAAATATCGGATTTTGATCAAATTTTATTTATTCATTTATACAAAATTCAAGAGAGCAAATGCCCACCACACTTTTGTTGATTGTATTTGTCAATACATTATTTACCATAGAGGATTTCAAATTTTTGTCTTTGGGAGGAATACATTGTATACATTTGACCACTAAGGGATTAATATTTATTACTAATATTGATAGAAAATCAACTTTTTACAAAATAGAGACTTCATTGGAAAAGAGTGAACTTTCGTCATTGAACACACCTATGATGGGTGCTATTATGTAAGTCTAGGAGTGTGAGCCCATGAGCCTAGAAGCTTGTATATACACCCATGTTGTAGGTGTCTATATTATAGAAACCTTCCATGATTATAGTGTAACTATGTTGTAGATATATTACTTGTGTTTATTTTATAAGCACCTTCAATGGTTGTAGAATACTTACCTATACATATGCTCAAGGCTCACATCAATGTCCCGGAAGAACTGGCAACTAGTTCAAAGTTAGCTGGTGAAATTGGTAAAAACTCCAGTTGCAAATAGAAAACCTCGGCTAAAAATCAGTGGAAAAAAAAAATTGATTTTGAATAGGAAATAGAGAAAATAACCGAACTCTATACTTGAAAAACCAGTTCAATTTGGGAATTGAAGGAAAATAGCTAGTAAAACTCAAAAAAATTCCCGAACACTGGCTCACATGCTTGCATTTCCATGCTCACATACTGGCATAGTTCATTAATCCCTACAGGACCGAGGCACATTTTGGGCAGAAATTGTCAAAAACTGCCACTCTTTAAGGCAACAAGAATTTTTTTTTAAAGTTCCTTTTTTCAAAATTCAACCATACAAATTTGTACTAGACTTCTTTGGAAACATGTGGAAAAAAAATTTAGAGACTTTGACCATATGGATTGAAAGATTATAATGTTTGAAGTTAGGTGAAAAAGTTTTTTCCCAACCTTACCTAATAGGGCCTACAAACTTTAACTCCTTCTAGAATGAGATTCTTACACTAAAAATGGTAACTTTTTTTGACATTTGCATCTTGTACAATATAATCTACACACCTGCCAAATTTCAAAATCATAGGAAGAGTTTTGTACATGCTACCCAAGCTGCCAACAAAGTTTAGGGCAACATAACTTTTGATCTAGGCACCCAATTGGAAAAAAAAAATTCAAGAAGGGGGGGGGGGTACATAGTTATACATCATGCCAAATTTCATGTACATCCGACCAAAAATGACTTCATAGGAACCTATTTGAGATTTCTTGTGTACATTGAATGGACACTTGGTCCTTTAGGGATTAAATTGATATAAAGATATCTATTTTACAAAATTTAGTCATACGCTATCTTACATTGAATTCTTCATTTTCATATTTTTGTTACTTAATGGGGTGTTTTTTAATATAAAAGTTGTATGTATGTATGTTCCCTATATATCTATGCAATTGAATAAAAAATTTCATCCCCAATTTTTTTATGAAATACAATATAAAATCATGAAAATTAACTTTAACCCTTAAACGTCCAAATTCATCTCCAAAATTGATGATTTGAGAAAAATCATTATAAAGAGTCTTATTTGGAAAAATATTTTGAAATTGATATACAAATAGAAGTTGATATACTAGAGTTTGAGTTGTAGATTCCATCTGCATGGTTAGATTTACCAATGCTATCACCAATATTTTTTGATAAATTTTAAAAGGGAAAATTCAAATTTCTTCAAAATTTAATTACAAGCAAAATATTCTCATTTTTTGAGTAAGATTTGTTATAATGGATTTGAAATGAGGTTCTCTTCACATAGTGATTTAAAAAAAAAATTGTTCTTAAAATCTATGACCTCATTTTGGCAAATCCAGTTTTGAACTACAATCAATGCAATTTTGGCTTGGTCAACAACATATTTACACATTTATCATTTTAGAAAAATATATATGTACTCTAATAACACCAAATCCAACCCTAGATAGGACAACAACTTGATAAAGTACCTTTACAAATTAGAATAACTTTCATCTAAGCAATTAGGAGGATGAAACTTCAGTTTCAATCTAATCATTGTGCAGAAAATGGATGTCAAAGCCCTTGGGAAAAACTAAAATGTGGTATGCTTGATTAGAATTGTGTAAGAATTGTGTGTTATTTGTGCATGATGAAAATTTCCTATTCTTTTCTAGAGTAAGTGACCCCTTCTAGCCCCCCCTATCTTCAATATAGGCTAGTGTATTTTTAGTCAATTGTGGTTTACATTTCTACTAGTTGGAGCAACATAAATGTTGAAGAAGTGTACATTAAAAGCATAGAATGATTACAATATGTACATTGAAGGCCACAATTATCACACTCGTCAATTTTGTAACAAGCCTATGATCAAAAATAGAATGACCTATATAACAAGAATAGGTTTCGCAGAATCTTCACGAAAAAAATTCACAGTGATTTCATTTTTGATGAAAAAAATGAAAAAAATTCAAATCCTTCTAAAATCTATTTCACTTCACCAAACCCATCTTGTAGCTATGTTCAATTCCTTAACCCCTAATTGCCTTAATGACCATATATGGTCGATTTGAAATTTCAAGCCCAATTTTGTGCAAGTAGTTAAATTCTTGGGATTGGTTTAAAAAAAATTTCGAGCAATTTTGAGGGTTAACTATGGAAAACTTTCATTTTTCATGGAGAAAATAACATATTCAATTATTGAGAGGTCTTTAAAGGCATATGTGTATTAAAAGTGGAGTGTAAAGCTTGCTAATTTTTCTTCATTTCCCAACTTTATGCAAAGCTTGGCAATTTCATTTGATTTGAGATCTAAGAAATTGTACTTATCCATTTGCTTTGAGAATGGTCCCAATGAAAAGTTGAAAGTCTTTTCATGATTTTCACCATTGAAAATTTCATCATGCAAGTGTTTATTTGAAGCTATTTGCAATTTCTACTTATAAACAAAAATTGCATTTCAACAATTGCAAGGTGGATTGTGAAATGAGTTTTATGTTTTTTCATGTGAAATTAAGTTTTTTGTGCATTTTAGTGTGCTAACACTCTTTGAAGTTGTTCATGTTAACTCAAATCTCAAAAAACATTTATATACAAATTTTTGAAACATTGTGGACAAAGACAACATACAAAAAATAGAAAATGTACATTTCCTTTAGTATAATCTCACAACTCCTAGGAAATTTTGCACTCAAAATTGGTGTACGTACTAATAAACAAGCTCTATTAACATCTATACGGTTAGATTTGGAAAAAAATACAATTTGCTTCATTGAGGATAACTACAAGCCAATGCTCTTTTTTCATAGTCAAAACACACTTGGAAAGGCTTAAGCACTGAGGGGTTAAGTGGTTGGAAATGGGTCACTTACTCTATAATATGCCAAAATCTTTGAATGGCAGAAATAGGCAGTTTTTAAGATTATTGTACCTGACTGTACTGTACAGCGACTGTGAATCTGTTTAAACGAATCCGTTTGAGCGAGTCTGATTGTTGAAGCTGCCGCTACATCCTCTCGCACCATAGACAAGGGATTTTGTTACAGCTCGGGAGAATTTGTTTTGGGGTTTGGGTTCACTGAATTTTCAGAAACGAAGAATCTGCTTCGACATTTGCAAATTTCGAATAAACTTTTGCAGTTTGGGGGGATTTTCGTAATACATTTCTGGGTGTTCTTGTTCGTTTTCGGTTGCCGCGCACAATTGAATGTTCGCTCTGCATATGAGTGAAACTGGAGCGTGAGAGGTTTCGGATCGAAGAGATGATGTTTCGAATTTCCTATCACGAGTGTGGCGAGCGTGCCGGGTCGTGAGGTGAGAGAGTGGTGAGAGGGTGGGCGTTTTGAATCGAAAGAATCATCATGAAATCATCAAGTCGGACTTTAACGAGGGTTTTCTTGGAGCAACGGGCGCCAGTCGCACGATGGGTTCCAGCCACTTGCTTGGGCAGTGGAAGCTCCGGAGAATCCAGCAGCAGCAGCAGCAGCCGAAGTGTGTTGGCAGCATGGGGAGCGGCGCTTATGGCAGGTGTAGTGGCTATGGATTTGGGGCGGCAATCGGACGGAGTAGCTTTCTGTGAAGGTTCGGAGCGAGCCGTGTCTTCTCCGATGGGCAAAACCCCCGAATCGAAGCTATCGAAACCCACCTTCTACCTCAGTGGTGAGTGCTCCTATTCTTTCTGCTTACACGAGCACTGATTAATATAAATCTGAGAGGTTTTAATTGAGCAAGCAAACAGTGATATATATACTATGAATTAGTATGCCCTAAAATGGCATCTTGTTCCTTCCAGCAGAGGAGGTCGTTTGCTTTAGGTCGCCATAGTCATTTCCTGAATTTTCACTAATTAGGGTCTTACACAGTGGTTTATGGTATTATGGTAGTCTGCTCTTAAAGCGCCCATTTAAGGGCTGGTCGACCTTTTCGATGGTTCTTTGATGCACGAAATTATTTTTCCTTATTTTTCATTTGAAGAAAAATTGATGTGGAATCTAACCCAAGTAGTTTCATATTTTTTGGAGCATTTTTGAATTACTTATGAATTTCTAAAGTATTCTGCCATATGTATCTATTTCTTGATCATAGGCCTTACAAATACCACACATGCGTAGTCACCAAAAACAAGCACTGCAGCATGTAGAAAGTGAAAGACAGGGTTCCAAAATGCGACCTTTACTGACTAAACTTCTAAAGGGCCAAGGCCTATTTTTTGACAAAAATCACTCGAAATTGCTGTTTCTGCTGCGTTCATTCAAGAAAGAAAAAAATTAAAATTAAAAAATCTAACCGTAAGATCTTGTACTATACTTGTATGAGATCATGTGGTAAAATTTTTATCAAGTTTGACTATAGAGATTGAAAAATATTAATATTCAAAGTTGTGGAGGAAAAGTGTTTTTGAATACAGGTTAACATTTCAGAAATGGAGCCACCTTAGCTCTTATTCCATCCATCCAGCAAAGTATAAAGGAACATATGACAAATGTTAAACCGCTCTGACATCATTGACAGAACATTCACTGCATTACACTGATCCATTTTACAACTTGTTGATGTCCATTTCAGACCCTGGCTAGGGCCGGTCTGAAAAACAGGGGCGGAATTAGAGCAGACTACCATAGTGGTGATTTTTGAGATGTTTTGTGCGAACTTTTCTTTTGATTTTATCGATGTATTGAACACTTGCTTTCTTGGTTGTAGATGAGTACAGGCGGCGTATTTTCTTTAATTATGAGAGGCGACTTCGTTTGCGTAGCCCTCCTGAGAAGGTAGACATCAATAACTACATAGTCGTAACTTAGGTCTTCTACGGTCGAGTGTAATTTTTGAGGGGTCAGTGGAGAGCTGTGGAGAGATCACGTCGAGATAAAGAATCAAATTTGGTTGTGTCAAATATTTGTCACCGTGTATGAATTTCTTATTCATTTCAAATGTGGGAAGTTGTAGACAACCCCATTACTAAAGAAATATCAGCGGCCATAGACATTTTGCCAATTCATGCTTACCTCACTTGCTAATAGGTCCAATCAAGTGAATGAATAGATTAGACCCTGTTGGTGACGGGTCAGTATTGGAGATAGGATCAGGTCTTAAACAGATTAGTATCCTTTACCTTATATGAGATATTCTTGTTTCCATTGCAAAATATTCCACGATGCTGTGGTGTTACGATTCTCCTGTCTCTCTTGCGAACTGGTGTATTCTTGATTTTGCAGTCACTGACTATGAGTTTCTCGAAATCTTATCAGGTCTTCTACTATTTCTCTTCAGTGCGCACTGAGGATGGGTACATTTACATGACAGCCGGAGATTTGATGAGAGCGATCGTTCCAGTGTTTCCTCCGACAGGTTCATCCGTGGTAAGAGTGGGCTATCTTGCCTTTGAGAGATCTCCAGGAGAATTGAAGTGCCCTCCCTCCAAGCTCTTCATGCTGTTCGACACAAATGGCGACGGACTGATTTCGTTTCCAGAGTAGGTTTCCGTCAGACGTTCATTGTAGGTGAAGACTTTAGCACTATGATCTAATGACAGTGTCGCACCAGGTGAAACTTTCGTCAAGTTTGTCTCCAATGTGTCATGCTGAAAGATTCTCATGTCCTTGTGTTGACCAGGTACATCTTCTTTATCACAATTTTGAGCATCCCAGAAAAAAACTTCAGGGCAACTTTCCGAATGTTTGATTTGGACGGAGACGGGTGAGCTTTATGTTTGAAATTCATGATTTGGGTCGACGTGTTAATTGGCCTGTGAAACTTGATCCTGAAGTGTTCACTACGAATGTCCTTGGGAGGTATGGAATACGTGGACGGTCATAGTTATTAAAATGGCATGGTTCCGAGCGCCAAAATTCTGTCATGCAAGTGCATGAAGCTCTAAAATTAGTCCTGTTATAGATGTGAGGTTCCGGATGGGCGTCTGAAAAAGTGTCAACTTCTTGAAATGTAACTATTTTAACGATTATGACGATGTGGAAGGATTTCTTAATTATTACAATTACAGAAGATCCACTAAGACAAGGGGGTTTACTTTTATATTGATACTAGGTTTCAGAATTTCTCCGGTTCTCCAAATATTACGGCAAAATCTAATGCGGCAATGGATCTTGATCTTTGTGTCGCAGGGTGATTGACAGGGACGAATTTAAAAAAGTGATGGCGTGGATGCGGAATCAAAATCGATTTGGCAGAACGCATTCGGAAGGTCGTCGCACTGGATTGCTTGTAACTGGAGAGGTTGAGAATGCTGGTCTGGTAGAACTCTTTTTTGGGAAGGATGGGAATCGTAAACTTCCAATGGCACAGTTTGAGGATTTCCTGAAGGAACTTCACAAAGAGGTATGCGTGGTGTAGATTTCTATTTTCACTGTGTTGTTGGGTGTAAACCTTGATCCGTACATTTTTATTAATCAATATATGACAGTGCTCCATTTTGAATCCGTGCAACAGATTATTCGTCTCGAATTTGCTCATTATGACTATGATAACCGAGGGACCATCTCAGCTGCAGATTTTGGTTTGTCGATGTCAGCTTCCGCAGACTTGGCAAAGACGAATCACTACCTGGATCGTGTTCAGGATCTTACAAGTATTCCTCACTTTGCCTCAATGCGAATTACATTGGAGGTGAGGCTACTTCTTGTATGAGTTCGAAGAAATCTAGTCACTTGTTCTTTTGACCATTGAGATACTTAAAGATTGGGACCACAATCTCACGAAGTGAAATATTAGCACGCTGACAAGATGCAAATTTCTATAGTGGCTTTAGGATGTCTGTCCTAAAAAAGTATTTAGAGCTCTGAAAATTTCTCAAATCTACCCACTTGAGCCAGTACCTGAAACCACGGCCATTAGAAGATCTTATGATTCCATCGATATTGTGTATTGTTCTCTGTTGCAGGAGTTCATACAGTTTGCAGAACTGCGCAAGAAGATTCCAGTAATGGCATTGGCAATCTCCAGTTTTGGCAAGATTTCGGGAAAATTGTCGAAGAACGATGTCCAGCGTGCAGCTTCTAAGGTCTGCGACAATGACGTGTAACCAAGTTTGCTCGTTAATCCAGATATACCGTATCTGTTTGGTCTCATTATTGGATAAGTATAGGCGTGTTCCTGACCGCAACGTTCTTTTCATTCACAGAATTTAATGCTCCACAATGTGTATTTACAGATACAACTGACTATCATTTATGTGTGCAATGAATTGCAGATTTGTCATGCGCCAATTTCGGATGCAGTGGTGGATGTAATATTTCACATTTTCGATACTGATAATGATGGTGTCCTTAGCATGGAGGAGTTTCTGGGCGTGCTACAGCGTAGGGAAAGGGATCTTGCCGATCCAACTGATACTGGAATTGTCCAGTTCCTCAAATGTTGGTGGAACTGTACAAGCAACTGCCAGAAGCCATGGAACTTTTGATTTAAGGGGCATGCAACTTCAAGCCAACTATGGGACATATTAATCTATGGAGAATAGGACTGCAACATCGTTCTTATCGATGAGTTGATTTCATGGGTTGGAACTACAAATAAGGTCTGTGCTTCTTCAGTATCTATTCATCCATTCAGGAATTTTTTTACATGACCACTGGTCAGGAAGACCAACAATGGTTAGGGAAACGTCATAAAGTATGACATGTAACGTTTGAAAGGTTTGTAACGTTTAAAAAGGTGTTTGAGGTATTTTAGTGTTCAAGCTCACGATGTTGATGCAATGTAATATAATGTAATCTGAAATCGAGTTTTCTTGTTCTTTTCGGAAGTGATTTTTGCGACCTTCTGGTGTATTTTTACTTGAAATGATGCCAGTTTGTGTTATGTTCATCGCTTCAGGACAAGCATCTAGCATGTGAAAAACTCCTGGTTATCAGCATGCCTAGACTACTTGCTAGTCACTGCCGCCACTTGGGTGTGATGAACTCGCATTAGGCTCAGGTTATCTCAATTCTTCAATTCATTAAATAAAGTCGTTAATACCATGTCTTTGTAATCATCTGCTCCCATTCTTGACAGGTTGAAGAGCATATTACCTAAACAGTACTGATTCTCTGAATAGGCGTTATGCATCGATATCGTATCTGAAGATGCAGCTGGAGAATGTTCTAATCCTCTCGTGACAAGAATTTTTGGAAACAAATGCAGAGCAGTGAAGCGAATGTAGGGTAGAGTATTTGGTGCTTGAATTGTGAATCTTTCTGTTGTAGGCTTTATCGCAGAATCAAGAATCTGGTGGTTGTTATTTGGGCATGTCATCGTGAAGACCATCGCAGTTAGCTGTCATCCCGTAGTGAAGAATGATAGAAACTAACTTGAAATTGGGAGATAAAAGGAGGATAGATCAAGGCGGCAGGGTTAGACATATTGTTTGGGAATAAGTCTGGGTATGGACCCTGTAAGCGTTGAGCTGGGTTTGAGCTCAAACAAATAATGAGGTAACGAGTATGTAAATTCAATTACTATAGTAACAAAGTAGGAGGACCTAATTGTGGCGTGGACCTAAAATTGTGACTCTAAATATGACATTACCAAAAATTCAGAATCAAGTTGGATAAATCTTTTGACTTCCTTCCATGTGTCGCAAAAAAGGTCAACAATCCTTCCAATGTCTAGAAAAGGCGTCGTTACCTGAAACTACAGAGCCCTTAAAATGGCACTTTGAAAGCCGTTCCTCAATTCCCTGCAATGAAGCTCCTTCATTTGCTCCAAAAAGAACAAAAATTCCTCCATTGGATAACCGACTGGTGTACAGATTAAAGCAGAGATTCAAGAATTGGCCGGGCGAGATGTAAGATCGACTTCCGGACCTTGTTTGTGAAGATCATGGCAGCGGTGGAAGAAGAAGAAGAAGAAGAAGTGGGTCTTTTAATTTTCTGATGGAGTCCCTCAACAAAAACCTCGAGTGGGGCGCATCTGAACGTCCAGTACAACAGTACTGATTCAATAGAGAAAGTTTGCACTGTGATCGACACGGAAGTCGTCCCCGCTTGCGAAAGGCGGCTCCTGAATGAAAGGGAGGAGCTGGGGCAGCCTTCATCCTTTGGCTCTTTTTACCCTTTGAGGTTTGGGCCCTCTTTGGTCACACCTCATTGAGTTTTTTGTTTTTAAGTTTGCCTACGTACAGTTGTAGTGTTTTAGTTCTAGATTTTAATGCACTTTTCAATAGTAAATAATGCCAAATATTGAGAATTTGATTGCTTTTTTCAAGATCTATAGGGCCAAGGCTCAACGTGCAATGCATTGTTTAACATATCATACTCACCTTTTAGAATTGCATTTGTAATATTCTTTAATTGTTGTGAAAACTTGCCCTTCTCAACTATAGATGGCAACTAGGAAAAGACTCAAAATTTGACATTCATTGCAAAGAGTATGCACAATTCTTAGTGAGTGGACAGTACATTTCTTTATATGTTTTTGGTACAGCTTAGTGAGCTTTAGATTGTACAAAAAAGAATTTAGATACTCTTTCCAAGGGTGTTGAGGAATTTCTCTAAGTAAGACATTCATTTGATTTATTGGTTTCATGCATTGAGCTATGTAAAAGTGGTTGTACCTAGAATTTTGAAAGGAAGTTGATCCATACCAAGCAAGAACCTTCCAAGCACATCTTTTGAGAAAGCAACATTATGAAATTGTTTTTTGACTCCCCCTCTTATAATACAAATAAGCAATAGTGTCAAGTGTCATTAGGAGAAAATTGGAGAATACATATGACACTACCCAACTCAATCTTCACCATTAGTCTCCACTTGCTTATGGTTGAGATTTAATGTTTAGTATAATAATCCATTCCAATCAATAGGGTCAAAATGCTCTTAACTTAATTTTAAATGAAATGATACTAGAATCCAATACCATTGGTGTGTTTATTGGATTCTTGATGAAATCCACTAAATAACATATATATGCCAAACTACTGAAGAGTGATATTGAGTTGCCACCCTAGTGAATTTGAACCCTCTATTGCCAAATGACTTGGAATTTACTCCTCTGAGTCGTGAATGGCTCTTGAAAAGGTCTTGGGCTACTGTCCAAAAATCCACTACGGAAGGCACTTTGAAACCTAGAATTAAAAAACTATATATAGACCACCGCCAAGGAATGTGTGGATCATTTTCTGGGCAAATTATATTTCCGCAATCCCCTACTAGTGGGAAGAATCTGCATAACTAGGGATTATGGGTTTCTCATTTGCCCTAATTATGGATGATCTGCACAACATCTGCTCGATTGTCATTCGATTCTGCATTTCTCATTTGATAGATTACGTCGGGCAATCCCCTTCTCATCGGGATTTTTGGCAAACAATCACCATACTCGTCAAACCATTTGTTTGGGGCCATAAATCCCTCTTCGACGGGGATTGCCAGGCTACACATTGATTCCTGCGTGAATTACCTTTCCATGTTTTTCACAGATTTTTCACTGGGTTGCATTGCTCCTAGTATCGATCAAAATCAGCAAATTGCCATTGAAATCTGATTCAACCGAATTGCACGTTCCATGAGGATGGGAAAATTTGTGCTTAAGCCTTAAGTTTGGTACCCAGCAGCACTTTTCGGTGGCAATCGCAGGTAAACATTTGCACATCCCACACTTTGCGCTAATCCTTGCGACTACCAGACAAGCAAAATGGCAGCAAAGCGAGCTGTAGCCCAAAGAGACTCACACTACCTAATTCCAAAGGCAGACATCTTTCGAAAGTGTTGTCCAATGGATTGCGGGCGCGCTGGACGTCCTTTTAATGATGTGTCACAGCTTGTATGTTACTGCTTTCATACAAAACATCAATAAGAGCGCGCACAGTCTAGTGGAAACATAGTCTGTGAACGTACACCGAGGAAATGATCATTAGAAAGACCCAGAATTGGTTATGCGATTCTTCTTGCAAGTAATTTTCATATGAATGATCTACTTAGACTATGTTTCCACTTAGTAAGTCCACTCAATTCAACAGTTCTTTCAATGGTGCTTCCTTTAATTTGCTGAGAATACCTCATGACTTCCGACTACCATTTTTGCTGCAATCTGCAAGGTTTTTGAAAAGTGTCTGCTCTTTGGCCGGCAATTAAAAGAACTTTCCTAGTACCGAGTCTCCATCATTCTGCAGAATGCTATTCAAATTCCACACAATTATGTACATTGATTCAACTCACGTGTTTCTGTCACCGCTGTGCCAACCTGTGGCAACCAAGTCTTTGTGTAGAGCCCGTGATCAGTGAGGTTTCAGGATTGGACAGGAGTTTGTCATCAGCTTGTTTGAGCACATTACTGTACTGGCATTCCTTAGTTGTGCTTCACGGTACTGGGCACATGTATTTCATCTAGTGGTCGACATGTATTGTCAAGTACATTGACACATGTTTCATCAAGTACAATAATTTCTTGTGAGTCAATAGATGTTTCTACTCTTTTGAGAAGTAAGAAAAGAAAAGGACTCAGTTTAATGGATATAGTTTAAAACGAATTAACCATTCATGTCATTATGTCAAAGAGTAGTTGTTTTTCAGACACTATGCATTTGTACTTGAAATTGTAGTGGATGTCATCCAAGATACTACATCGGGACAAGTTAAATTATGTATCATGTAAATATCTCTGCTTCCTCCTCCTTTTCGTGCATAAAATTTGATTTTACATCTTGAGATTTTATGCAAAATATGTTCCAAATATGACTACTTCAATGTGTGACTGTACTCCCCAACTCTGACAAGACAGTTTTCCAAATTTGGCATTGTATGACCAACCTACTATCGAGCGTACAAGTTTAAAGCGGCCACCAGTAGTCTCTGTTCATGCTTGCGACATTGTGCAGTGAAGAGTACTATTATCTGTCCCCTTTGACATTTCTGTGACTGACCGTATTTTTTCTGCTCAGGGAGACTGCTGAACTGAAAAGCCCGACTGTCTGTCTGAGGATCAAACTGAGCCAGGTAGTACGCCTGCAACATTGGGTACTACAAATCTGTTTGTACTCTGGAATATCATCCAATCTTGGATGCCAATTCTGTTATATTGCAGTGATTCAGAGCGCCAAAATTTTGACATTCAACTGCACAAAGCTCTCAAAACTAGAAGCAGTTGGTAGATTCGAGTTTCCATCGGGAAAGGTGCCAAATGTTGTGAATTTGTGCTAACATAACAGAATTGAGATTGATTTCAAAGCATTAAATCTGAGAGAACATCACTATTACGAGATGGTAAGATGTCTACAATCGTCCTGGGAGTCGCTTTGAACTTTGAAGCTCATCGGCATTGATGTAATAGACCTCCGTCCGAATGAACTGCCGACCGACCGAATTTGAACAGCACGTTGAAACAAACTGTTCTGCTGCATCAGTGGCGATTTCTAGAGTACATTAGGAGACAAATAATTTCATTATAGAATGCTTCCAACGTTGGAACGAGGGGGCAAAAATAGTGGGGTAAGTATTTTACAATTTTTTCTCATCTCAATTTCCTAATAGAGGAAGATTCGTCTCCACCATTGGAAGCATGAAGACAAGTCTCTAATCACGAAGACTAAAGCCACTGATGAATTTCCAATGTTGCAAACCACCATCTTCCTCCTTACAGTGGTTTCAGCTTTGGGAAGAGCCGTTAAAGAATTCAAGTGCATCACATGAAAACGTTTCATTAGAATTTCCAGTACTAGAAAAGGCTACTCTAATAAAACCCACCAATATTCGGTGTCACACATGTGAATTCAACAAGCTTAACAAAGTTCATTGAACTTACTCAAAACTCTACTCTTTTGCTGAACTCGTTGAACGCACAAGAAGACTAAATATAAAAAATAAAAAATGCTTAGGCAACCAGGCAGCAAGCTTGCAAGCCACTGAAGATGTCGCCTCAGAGTACAGAATCCGAGTGCCCTTCTTGCTATCTTCCTAGACTTCTCCATACCTACATGTACAAAAGTTGCTTCAAGGTGCAGTAAGGCAGTACCTCCGTTGCGAGGACATTCCGACAACATTGGAATCCTGCAACTGAGATTACATGTGCGCCTCGGTACTCTCAACCATCACGTTTCATTTCGAGACTTCAGGGGCAGTCATCATGATGTCGAGATAACAATCGCTTTGAATCTTTGCTTGAAAGCATCGAGCATATACTTTTACACGTCCTTATTGCTTTTACAAGCCAAACAGTATGCTCCTTTCCAGTACGAACACTCCACATAAACCAAGATGTGCCGCGCTCGGGGTTTGAACTTTGAAATCCCGCCATGTACTCCTTCAGACACCTACGCAAAATTGAATACCACATTCAAGTAATCCATTCATGTTTCACTTAGTCTATTATGTTGGGAACGCAATACCTCCGCTATTCTCTGGGTAAACACTTGAGTATTACGAAGGTGTAGGACAGCTCTAGATCTAATATGTGTGTCAGATATGCTTTGGTAATAATTGCTGGTGTTCTCTTGTCTAAGACTTCCACACCCCTGCAGTATTGTGGTGAACATCATTTCTGGTTTTAGGTTTCTGGTTTCCGGTTCCCCCTGGTAATTCGTACGTGGATGTCAAAACGTAGTCCGAGATCTGGTGTTTTTAATTTTTGGTATTTTGATTTGGCTCCTTTCTACTGGTGCTCCCACCTTAAGCTGGGCATCTGCTCAAGCTCTGTCCTTCAATATAAAGAAAAGACTATGTGTAACCACAGCTCTATAAAACTAACAAGACAGTGAGGATCTATGGCTACTTAGCTAATCCCTTTCGGAAGGTCAGCTTACAGGCTTCTAGACTATTGGTTTTGGGGGGTATAAATAGAACTTACCCAGTTCCATTTCAAAAGAAAAAAGTAACGTACAAACCGCCTCCACGAATGGATCCTCTTGCTTGTAAGACGACATGGCTTTTCCACCAACTCTCCGTCCAGAGCACCTGCATTCCGTATGCAACATTGAAGAGGAAAAACAGGATTCAATTCGTTGAAATGGACAGGAGCAAATCAAACATCGTAATGATCCTGAGATATCTCCACCAATGTTCGCGGCCTTTTGCGAATGTTCTTACTAAACTTATCAAAGAATACGATCAAAACATAGTGCGTCATCTCTTCTTACATCGATCGGCCGACGTAGAAATCTTAATCATTTTCTTGAGCGCATTGTCATCAACTTCATTCATGAAACTTCATGGAGATCGATCCAAGCAGTCGCTTTCTTTCTCCCGTATTTGTTGCATTGGTGTTTTGTGCTTGGACCGACATGTCAGTCGAATTCCACAAACAGACTTCATCAGATGGGTTCAATTTCACCCAGCTCACCTCGTTCACCAAGGCACGGTTATAAGGGAGAGACCCCCAACTCGGTTATACAACACTTGCTTGACCCCTAAATGCCCAAGGCACCAGATTCTGGTGTTTCAAAAACTTTGAAATTAAGTAAAACCCAACCAAATTGCTATTATTATTAGATTATATTTTTGGAGAATTCTTTTTGAAGTCTAGTTTTAGGATCAAAAAGTTGATCTGAAAAATAAAAGATTATGATTTTTCTATTCAAGATTTAGTGCTAGGATGCCCATTGCAATCTTGACTTCCCGTAGTGTTGAGGGCTCTTGAAAATGAGCCTCAAATACACTAGATCTAGGAGGAAAAATCACATTAGAAATTCATTTAAAAAAATTGTAGAATAGATTTTGAAAAACCGTAAATTGATTGGGGTTGTGCATGCTAGGCCCTATAACCTCATATTTTTTTAGCAACCAACTTTTTAGAGTTGACAGGCAAAAAGAGAATTGAAAATTTTTCTTAGTTTAACACCCTCATGATCAAACATTATAATCTTTCAATCTGTAAGTGATATTGTTATGTTTTCTTTTCCTATGTGAACTCTGACATGTCTAGTTTGAATTTGTACGGTTACAATTCAAAAGAAATTGGTACAACTTATGAAAATGTTGACTTTTTGTTCAATTTAGAGCAAATTTCAAGGAACTCCAAACAAGCCTTGGGCATTTAGGGGTTAATTAGGTGAGACCCATCAAACAAAAACACACAAATGAAATACTTGAAAGCTCATCCAAGGCACATAAAGAACTTTGGAATTTGCACCAGGGAATTTCAATGCGATGCTTCCCAAATACAACTCCACTTATACAATGTATTAACTTAATCCTTGAAAGACCCTTGGGTCCCTCTATACAACTCGTATTTTGCTTCATAACTCTTCGATTGTGGTTTAATTTGTGAATACATTTTTATTTACATACTATCATGATTATGAATTTAATATAGACTCCAAAATATTTTATCAATGTTTTTATGATCAAATACCACCAAATACTTAATATACTATACGGCTGCAAAGGGCTTTCAAGCCCTTCTAGAGTTAACTGACCCCATTATGGATACAACTTTGGTTAAGAACTAACATTGCAAGCACAATTCTTCTTGAGAAGTACATTTCACACGATACATGTACATCACAAAAAATTTTAGGCCTACAATAGGCTTGTCCAAACTTATGGGAGTGGCAAAGTGACAAAATGTAAGTTGGAACATAAGTCATCACATGCAATCAACACAAGTGGTGCAATTTTCTTGCAATTGTGTTACTTCTTTTACATTGACTCTATCTCACGGACCCACTCATATAAGGCACCTAAGACTTGAGCTTGTGCCCTTGCATGCATTTGGGGATATTGGCAATTGAATCTTCGAACCTTTAATCTTTTGGAAAAAAAATTTATCTTTAAAGTGTTCGCACCTATATCTTTATTTTTTTAACACAGGGGGGTTAGTGTGTTAAAAAAAATAAGGATTAGGTGTGAACAACCACTATTTTATAGGGGGGTATGAATTTAAATTTTTTTTTTTCACACACTATCATTATGTAATTTTCTAATAGAACCTATTATTCCATATCCTATTATATGTTAAAGATGTCCAACGCCATTTTTCATACCCTATATTACTCTAAGCCCAATTATAATTATTAGCCCTCGTGTTTTTTAAATACCCTATCGCACGTAGGTTGCTACTCCAATTGCTCACTATCCCCTTCCCCCCCCCCCCTCCCGAGTCTAAGATATAGATTGTTTATTACAACATTACAACCATTGGGATTGGCATTTTTCAATTCCATAGCTAAATTCTTAACAATTTCGTGTTTTCAATCATTGTCTACAACTTTCTCTTTACTATTCTTTTCCTATATGTTGAACAATTTTACATGATCTAATCTTTTCAAGCATGGAGCCAACTTGCCTTGAAGAATGAATCCATAGAAACATGACCATTTTGGACATTTTTTCATACAAATGTGCCCTTGTGAAGTATAAGTCCCCTATTTTTTGCAAGGCCAAAAAAAGGATTTTTGTCAATTCAAATGCTAATATCTTGCAATATATACAATGTAAATTTCTAAAAAAATCGCATCTTCTCAAATGAGTGTACAACAAGATCCTAAAGTTACATGCGTCCAAGTTTTTTTTCTAATAAAATTTGATACTTGTAATAGAAATGACAATTTTGGAGCACTTTCGGCGATAACATAGTCAAGGAACTTTAGGGGTTAAATGGTTGGATTCATTTTGATATTCAATACATATATTGCACATTCCGTGCTTGAAGTGTCTATGCAGGTATAGGTGACATCATCCCATAGTCTTTGTTCATGTTAGAAGTTTGTTAATAGAAGTACAAACAACTTACTTTTGCCATTGTTTCTTGACATTCTGAGAAAAGCACCAGGATTTCAATATATGGGCCTTTCCTCCACATCACAACCAGAAGATCATTTTGGGAAACAAAATAGTTGGGAACCGGAAGATCATTTTGGGACGGAGGGAATAGCCGTTATAGGTTTCCCGCTTTTGGATTAACTACCACCTGGATGATGCAGGTCGGTTCCAGACTACAGTTCTGCTGGAGTGTCTGCGGCAGTTTGGAGGGACGCCAAGCGGTCAGTAGCGTCTCCCCAAGTCGCCGCTGGCTGCTAGAGCTAGCGCGAGCTTTACACATGAAATAAGCTGCGTTTGGGTAGCCTGGTGTGTGTACTAGCGCCAAGAGTCAAATGAGCCAATGAGTGCACTTTACAAATATATACGAAGTACAGAACTTATAATGTGCTGAACAGGAACCACAGTAATAGTAAGTGAACCACTCCCTTGCAATTTAATATAGAATGAACATGCCAGATTTGCCAGCTAAAGCATCACCGAGATAATCACTGACCCGTATCTCAGCTAATAATACCCGAAATCGACAGGTTGAAAACTTAAAAGTAAACCATGATTTTACTATAAAAAAATCCCATTTCAGACTCATTTCGGAGCCAGATTCTGTGATTGTCATCCAGGGAACATCTGCTGAAGCCCTTTGCAAAGAGATTTACGCTTACGTCGCTAATCTTAGCTCTTGAACATTCCATTGCCCTTTGATGGTTCTGATCGAATGCTCACTCCAGGTACTTCTTGTGTCTTTATTCTGCTAGGCTGGTTCTACCGGACACGGATTCATCACACCAGGTATGAGCACCTACAATTATCACTCAGTCCAGCTGAGCATATTTACTGTATGGACACAGAAAGTGTTTCGGTAATGGATTTCATTGAAAGGGGGGATTTGAGTGCACTTTAGCATGCATTATTTGGACGCCGAAAGTGAGTAAGTTGTGAATTTTTTAACTATTTGTCTTGAGGTCTATCAAGAAAACAACTCGAGGCTCTTATGGACTCTCGTGTTTTGATTGTGTATATATGTTGTAATCAATAGTTGTTTATTATGATTCTTTTTGGTTTAAATCTAGGAGTTCCAATTTGGGTCACATTGATTATAGGTGTACGTACCCTCCATGTAATTTTTAATGGTAAAAACGCAGGAAAGATCTTACATCATGTATTTAGACTATTTGAACACGAATTTGGATTCATTGAAACAAAATCATTCAAAAATGGCGAACATGAGGATCACCACATGACCAATTAAACAACCACCCTTACAATGGTGGTAAATGTGCCATTCATCACTTGGGACAATTTTAAATGCTGCCAGGTCCCTGAATTTGGCCAACATTATCCTGAATTCTCTCTGGGTTCTCGTGCCCAAGCTCTCCCATTGGAAATCTGACAACGACAACAAAGCAAAGATCATGATTCTCCGCTTTGGAGGCTCAGTGAAGAATTGTCCGGACTCTGAAAGCTAATGTGGACGGAACTGAATTTGACGATCGAGGCTGGAAGCTAAGGCGTCGTGGTTGTGCCCGCTTAACAGTGAGGTTCTCACCTCGCCTTCCCTACCGTCTCGGGTCGCTAGCCCGTGCAACAGTGGCGATGCTCTTACGGCGAATTTGACGAGTTCAGTTCCCGAGTGGGGTTTGCCGCAAGCTTCAAATTGTTCTCGGCCACGTACAGTGAGTAAGTTACTGCTGATTGTGGGCGCCTGCGATGACAGAACCGGGAAGGTACAGTGAAAGTTTGCTGCGAAATGAGAGTGCCAGTGGCTGTTTTGCTAACTGATGGAATCATTTTCACTCAAATCACAATTTGTTGGTGGCATTCAACTGGGTCTACCTTGCAGAAGGGAAGAGGCTCCCTGGGTTCGGCGAAAGGCTGAAGAGTTGACTACAATAGACACACGTATTTGGATTCCTTTCATTGGAAGTCAGCCCACCTGTAGATTCTGTACATTCTTCCTAAAATAGCAAACATTTGATGAATCAAACTGTTCGCAGTGTACACGGATGGATGTAGCTCCAGTGAAGGTCTTGAACTATCGGTAAGTATCTTGCAAAATTTAACCCTGGAAGGACGCTGCGGACCAGAGTGGTCTGATGGATGACTTGACTTCACTGTTAACAAAAAGAAAAAGAGAATGCACATAAGTTCATGGTCCAATAATCAGATAATTTTGGTGACTATTTGGGTTATTGGGGGTCACATCTTTACAGGGTTAGAACATTAGAGGAATTTAAATTACTAATCACTGCTAAAATTTATTTCAACCCAAAATAATAGAAGAAAAAATTGTTTTAACAGTAAAAAATTGTCCAAGTGTTTTACACATTAAAATACCTTATTGTCATCATAATAAAGGTCTAAGAGCTTACTAGCCTTCCTACATGCCTTTATTTTAGATAATACAAATAATTGCTTTATTATTATTTTCCACATTGGGTGATTTGTCAACAATCTATTATCTACATCTGAATCACAAATAAGGTAAACATATGCAAACACAATAGTAGCTTAGAAACCTAACATTTTGTACTAAAATAATTAAGGACAAAGAAATATACAACAATAATATATAGTGTTAATTTGGCACGTATTGTTGGGTTTGCATATCCTTATCGTACTATGTGTTGATAGAAAAAAATAAAGATTGTGAGGCCTTTACTTTGCAACTATTAAAGCCAAGGTAACATTGAAAGAGACTCACAAAAAATATTTGAAAAATTATGAATAAAGAAAAATACCTTGAAATTGTCCATAATCTAAGAACATCTTTTCTATACACCTACTACTTGTGATAATATTAGATTCACCAATGTATGGATGGTGAATTCTTAAAAACAAGAACAATTTTGGAATTGTACATACATCAGAATTTTCAATATTAGGAAACCACTCCACAAGATACAAAGCATAAACCAAAATCATTTAGAACTGAATTTCAATATGTAATCTAAGGACAATCATTGGTTTTTTTTTGTTCAATACAATCATCAAAAAGGGAGATCAATCTTTAGAAAGAGATTTTTGGAATCCTACTTAGCTTCAACAATAATTTGTTCTAAATTACAACATTTTGAGAGCATAGGGACAAGGGGATGGTCCAAATTTTCAAAAGGGTAAAGATGTGTTAGAAAGTACAACTTAGAAGGATGATCTAACAATAACTATTAAATAAAAATTAGAAACTATAATTGACCCATAGAACATGTATATATTGTAGAAACTTCCATTGCATTAATTAATATTTATAAACAAAGATTAATTGTCCAAAAAGAAATTTGGATTGAGTACTAGTAATTTTTATAAAAATTGATTTCTTTTTAGTTTGAATTGTAGTGATTTTCAACGATTTTTCTAACTATACAACTATTTAAATTCATTTGCAATGGCCATGGTTTCACTCAAAAAAATTTAGTCATGAGAGGAAATATATTTGTGCTATTTGAACTATAATTTTTTTTTTCCTGATTTGAATTTTGAGAATCTACAATACAAAAATGTGAGATAATAAGTACATGAATCTATAATCTTTTGGATGAATCAAAAAACAAATTTATATGTACATGGGATATTTGCAATCCTTGATGTTCAAAATATGAATGCTCATTTATTCATGGATATACCCCCCAAATAGGATGTAGATCCTTGGTTTTTTTCATGGAAAAAAATTTGTTAAGATGTCCAAAATAGTAAGTATTTGAAGGGTGACAACAATGTGGAGTTGATGACTATTTTTGATGATGAATGGATCTATTTATGGTAATACAAAGCTAATAGCTTGGGAAAGGAATAGTATTAATTCATTAAAGTTCCTTTCAATTTAACCTCTTGCTTGTACAATGTTTTGACACTAGGAATATCTTTTCTTAAGGTGCATTAAATGGATTCTCTTACTTAGTATGAGTATTCACCATGGTTACACTTATAGCCTCATACATACCTCACCTTTGAAAAAAAATATTGTACCTCCAAAATTTATACAACCACTTGCATTTCATCATATTCACCCACATAATTATCCCTACTACTATAAAAGCTTGAATGTAACACTTAGGACTTGGTCAAAGCATGGCTAATAGAACTATCTACTTGACGCTTCATTACCACCTAAAGGACATGCCCAAGACCACTAATTTCAAGTCTCACTACCCATTACTATATTTGTTGCCATTTTGCAACTAGATACAAATTAGTTTTTTTATGTTCAACCAACCATGCTTATGGGCCCAAAGTTCATAATGCTATAAATTTTTTGAAATTTATGAATTCTTTAAGGTTTCCAATTAGAGTAGAAACCACACTTGATGATCTTCATTTCATTAAGTGGATTCAAATTCAATAAATATCATTTTTATGGTTAATAGTCACATCAAGAGTAAATAGCAAGAAATGACCAATATTTATTAGTATTCTACTATTGTAGTAACAAGGATGAATTGTAGATTAAGCATCTTTTTCTTCGGGAAGGATAATATTACCATGATGAAGGAATTTGAAATCAACTAATTATTGAAAACATACTTAAGTAACTTCTAAAAAAATTGGACAAAAAATAATTTTTTCCATCCTACAAACTTAGGTGAAATCATCCATAGGAAAAACCCCATGTCTAGAGCATTTTTTAAATGCCCAAGGCTATTTTTCAAGTTTTAGAAATTTTCTCTAAATTGAACAAAAATCCATCATTTTGATAAGTTGTATTAGTTTTTTTTAAATTTGTAGCCATACAAATTCAAACAAGATATGCTAGAGATCACATAGGGAAAGAAAACACAACAATATCACTTATTAATTGAAAAATTATAATGTTTGATCATGAGGGTGTTAAAACTACAAAAGTCATTTGAAGTCTTCAATCTTCTTTTCACATATCAAATCTCAAAAGTTGGTCACAAAAAAAATATGAGGTTAGAGAGCCTAATATGCATAACCCCAATTAAATTATGGCTTCTCAAAATCTACTTACTCTCTCTCTATTTAATGAATTTAAAATGTGATTTTTTCTCCAGTTTCTAGTATATTTGAGGCTCATTTCTAAGAGCCCCCAATACTATGGGAAGTCTAAACTGCAATGGACGCCCTTGCACAAAATCATGAATAGAAAAATTATGATCAATTGTTTTTACAATTGGATTTTTTATGCTAAAACAAGAGTTCAAAAAGATTTTTTTCAAATATATAAACCACTATAAAAATTTAGTTAGGTTTTTATCTAACTTCAAAGTATTGTCAATACCAATATTTGGTTCCTCAAGCATTTACGGTTCAAGGATTAACAATGATCTTTGGATTAAGGTAGTTTGCTATAAAAGGGCCAATGTTCTAGAAGCAATCATGGTAGAGAGACACATTTTGCTTTCTTTAATGTACCAACAATCTACATTTCAAGAGGTCGTCGCTTTTAGTGACCATTGCATTTCAACTCCAAAAACTTGTCACTAAATCTACGAAGGTCCAAAAAATATGAAATGACCTAGATTAGACACCAATTCCATTTATCTTCCTCTAAAAATTTACTAAAATTGGTTTCAAGGAGTTTAGCTTATGTGGAAAGGCAATCGATTCTTAACTTAAATGGTCACTTTATCTTCTAGGTTTCTCATTTTTACCCCCTAAGTGCTTTGACATCCATTTTATGGACAATGAACATATTGAAATTCAACTTTCATCCTCCTTACTATTTGGATGAAAGTTATTTTAATTTATGGAGATACTTTATCAAGTTGTTGTCCTATCTAAGGGTTGGATTTGGTATTACTAGAGTATATATTTTTCTAAAATTACAAATGTATAAGTATGTCAAGTGGTTGATCAAGCCAAAATTGCATTGACTCTAGTTAAAAATGGGATATCTCAAAATGAGGTTATAGATGTTAAAAACACAATATTTTTGAAAAATCACCATGTGAAAAGAACCTCATTTCAAATCCATTCCAACAAATTTTACTCAAAAAATGATAATATTTTGCTTGTAATCAAATTTAGAAGAAAGTTTGAACCTCACCTTTCAAATTTTATGAAAAAAATATTGGTGATAGCATTGGTGAATCTAATTGTATGGATGAAACCTACAACTCACAATCTACAACTTTTATTTGTATATCAATTTCAGAATATGCTTCCAAATAGCATTTTATACTAATTTTTCTCAAATCGACAATTTTGGAGATGAATCTAGATGTTTAGGGGTTTACCCTCACTGCCCTAGGCCTGAATAGGTTGAAAAATAACATTTCTTTTGAAGTGTTGTAGATATAATTTTCAGTAAGTTATGGAGATCTCAACCATACAATCTTGTAGTGCACTTGTTGTAGATGACATGCATAAAATTTGGTGTCATTTGACACATAGATTGCAAGATTATAATGTTTTAGTGATGAAAAAGGATGCTGAATTTTTCCTAAAAATATATTTAGAGGCGACATTTGGGTTCTAAATCTACTCAAATGAAGAAACTTTAAACTATAAAGTGTTTCAAAATCAATATACAAACACATTGATGAAGAAAATATCATTCAATCGACTCATTGTGATTGCAGAATGGCTTTGAAATGTCAAAAAATAGCAAGAAAAGTTGCAAAAAATACATCAAAAACTCAACCTCCTTCTACTAAAATGCTTCTTAGTTATTCATAACTTCTTGTATTGATATGAAATTTTATATACACAAACTAGACTAGTATGCATAACTTTTTCAATTTTTTTTTATTGGAAACGAACATTGTATGAAGAAGAATCAAGCCGCTGAAGTTCAATGTAATCCAAAAAAGTTAGGGATTTTGAACTTCGAATTGCTCCTAGACATTCAAAACAACTTGGATTGACATGAAAATTCTACCACAATAACTAGACTTCAAGGGTATCATAACCCAACAATTTTTATTGAAAACAAACTTTGGATGAAGGAGATGCAAGTCCCCCAAGTTGCAACCATCAAATGCAATTTGGTGAACTCAAATTGAACTATTGAACTTTGATTGCTTCCGAAAATTCAGAAAATCTTGTATTGATGTGAAAATTTTACCACACAAACTAGAAGACAGAGCCCAAAATTTTTCAACAAGTTTTATTGAATTCGGACAATGGATGCAAAAGTTAAAACACTTTAAATTTGACCTTAGGACACTTTTGGTCCCCTTGGACGGTGAGGGATTAATGGTCACCGTTTCTTTCCCAAAAATCAAATAAAAAAATGGTCGCTTTAAGAGCAGGCTACCTTAGCGTTATTAAGTTACTATTAGTGAGCGTCCTTTTACTCGTTGAAGGGTTAAACAATGGTCTTTGGACTACTGAACGTTATTAATTATTTACTATTATTAGTGGATTGGGTTTGCCCAGGTGTAATTACCTTCCTGATCCCCTATCGACAGTCGAATTGAATACTACTATCCCCAGGTGTGCAGACCCTAGAAAAGACGTTGCTCCATTACGTGAAAGTAATGACTGAGGAGGCTTTAAGTTACTTTAGTTGTTACCGTAGCCGCTCCTCAACGGAGCCTCCTTTGTCAAACGAATTGAATGATAAGAGCCGTTTCCGGCTTTCCGCTTCGGAATGCAGATTACTTTATCAGCGTGGCTCCAGTATTCTAAGTTAAACAATCCCAGGGTTCCAAATCACGTGTTAGTTATTATTATCATTCGGGAAGAGCCACTCAGGCAAGCAAGCAATGTCAGATTGAAGCAATGCCCAATTCAATTTGAGCACTGCAGATCGATCGATCAGTCCGTCTGAGTGCCAGGAACTGCAGATCGATGATGATCAGCTTAGAATTAACTTAACTTCTGTTTTTCTCTCATGAAGAAACTGAACGATATAAACTGAACTGACAGACACTGGCATCACTGCGGTCCTATCATATCAGCACACTATCCGAATTAGACTGTCAGGAAAAAGCGTTTGTAAGGAGAGCAGGAGAGCACTTGCTCAGATCGAGCAGGTGTTGAGTAAGGTACGGGTGTGGATGCCTTCCCCCACGGAATGACATTCTGCTGCAACATATTTGTGTGGATGATTGAGATGCAGAAATTCTTGCTCAACGTTCTGACTACTGATGACACTCGGGGCAATGTGGCATGCACTTACACTGCGAAGGTAGGAGGTCCATAAAGCGCCCATTTGACCTCTCTAGGATGGTGGCATGGTGCAGACAGAATTGGCCTACACGAAATAGTGAAATTAGGTTGCCCCGTACTAATTTCTTGATATTTGACACTATATAAATACGTATAGTTACTAACTGTATTGTAGAATGTACTACTTTTGAATTAGGTATTGTTGCATTTGGGATTCATGAACTTCCATGTGTACAAATCAGGAACTGATATCTGTAGAAGTATTTGTTGATTTTGATGGCTAGTAAAGCTAGTAGCTTTCTTGGGGTTAGGCAACGAAATTGTTAAGGCAACCTAATTTCACTATTTGGTGTATATTTTACGGTATTGTGGATATTGTGCTTGAAGATGAGCATATTCAAGGAGTAGGGTTTCTATAGTATTTGGGGCATGGACTCCGAGTATATAATTTCTAAATTGGAAATTAATTATGTGATTGGCTAAGTGGTGCATTATACATACAATGACTAAAAAATCTTAGTTTCTTCAAAGAAACAAGCAAATTCAAATGACGATGTAGTAAACAAGAGGGATCAAAATCAAAAGTTGTTAAAACAAAAATTGTAGAGTATGAAGGACCACACAATACCATAACAAGTAAATGATGATTTCAATGACAACAAACTAGATGAAGATGATTGAAGCACACTATAAACATAGACTTGGTTTTTGCACTACACCTCAAAAGCTATTAAAAAGATGTGTCTACAATCCTTTTGCATCCAAAACAACCACTATATTTTTAGGCATGCTAGGATACAATCTCTTACACTCTTCTACACTAATAAGGCCATATTTGTTCTATTGAGACTTTTCATAGTCTCATTTTTATCCTCAACTCAAAGATAAACCGCTTTATCTCTTCACTAATATTTTTTTATAAATAGGTAACAACACCAACTCCTAGAATTTCATTATAGGATCGTTCTTTGAGCATTATTTATTTATTTTGTTTCAATTATTATTTTTTTAAATGAATTTTCCAATAACTAGCATTTTGTCTCAAAATTTGTAAAGAGTCTCGATATAACGAATATGGCCTCTAATGGAAAAAAATGCTCTTGCACTTACTTTTAGAATTGAAGGATACCACTTAAAGGACTAGAAAGGAGTTTAATTGTTGTTTGAGTGAAGCCTATACATCTTCAATGGGATTTAGGTTAGGGGATTGTATAGGCCACTCTAGAATACAAAATGGTATGTTACTTCCCAAACCATCCTTGAACAACCTCTATTGCATGCCAACATTATTGTATTGGAAATAACTTGTTCAAGATTGTACCCACATTAACGCCTTGCAATGTACAAATTTGCCTCTAAAATTGCAAGATAATATTTGGCATTCAAATGCCCTTGTATATTGTGCAATGATCCCAATCCTCTATATGCCAAACAACTCTAAAGCATTATGAGGCCTCTAACATGCTCAACAATATAATTCATTACATGTACATGAATGGTTTCTTTGTCTTCTCTTCAACACCACATCCTCTCATTTGAGTTGAAACAATTTACTTTTGTTTAATCACTAAGCACTACCTACTTCCAGTCTTTTACCACCCAATCTTTGTAGGTTTGAGTAAAACAAAATCTTTCTTTGATGTTCTTTTGGCTCAAAGCAAGTTTTTCAACATTCAAAAAAGAAGACACTCGGCTTGTTCTTTCAATGCATTCCTTAGAATATTGTCACATACCTCTACCCCCATATCTCTTCTCAATACTCTTATTACGTATGTTGTAGTTTCTAAACCCCCAACAATAATTGAGCATAAAGCATAATGCCTCTCCCACACTATAAGGATCCTCTAATGAACTCTTTAAGACAATTTCAGGTTGTGAGAAAGTCGATTTTTCACTCTATCAACTATAAATTGCAATAAACCTACAATCTCTACAATCTCTCTACTGCTCTTGCACTTCTCTTTGAAGGCTACAATATTTTGTTCTTTCTCTCAAGAAATTGGCTTTATCTTCCCTTACAACCTCCACAAAGCTAAAAGAAGTACTCAACACAATCTTATAAAAGCACTCAATAAAATGACTACATTTCAAGAAAAAACAAGAAATGTATAAGTCACCAAAGAAGGTAGGTAAAAGCGTTTCAAAAACCAAGTTTGTACATTCCCAACTTCTTCTTTTCTCTCACCAAATCCCTACTATAGTTGATGATGCCATCATGTAAGAGTTAGCAATTTACCCACACCAGTTCCCCCATCTTTTAAATTGTTGTAGTGCATCTCATGTGAAATGTAATGGTCCCCTATAACATTGCCTCAAGAAAATACAATTTAGATATGGGAAATGTTTAAAGAAATTGAATAATCATCTAATGCTCAAAAACTTCATTGTTGCAAATCCAATGAACAACATGCATAAGATTCAATTCAATACCTGGAGTTGCTCAATGCTTTGGACATCTGGGTTGTGTAGCCAATTGAAGTATTTTTTAACAAGGGGCATAAAAGGCGACTCAATTGCTCAATTGGCCCTTCTTATTGTCCTTGATTCATCAAAATACTTGAAATTATTGAAGGATTTTTAGGGTTCAAGAACGCTACACGTACCTATGGTATCGCCACCCTTCAAAAATTCTAGGGTGAAATACTTTCACACACATACTCCTTTGGTTTGCTCCTTGATCATGCATTGCAATCTGTAGTGTTGTGTCTTACTTGGCTACTAATGTTTTTGGTCAATACTTGACCAACAATTGGTACAAACGTGTCACACTAGAAGTTTGTGATGTTTTCTCTTCCTTCTTCTCTAGCTTATTGTATGTACAAACTTTGTATATTCGAGGTCCATCACCCATCTTCACTCACTAATTTCTTGCAAGAATACAAATCCCTAGAATTCGCTTCTAATTGTGGAACTACATGACACACTTAAAGGTGCTCATCATGTATAAATTCCACTTCAAAAAGACACATTCTAGAATCATCAAATGGTGATTGTACAATAGTATCCCTTAGAATATGTTGGAATGACTTTCACATGCCACTCTCAAAACATCCTATAAAGGGGTTAAGAGCTAGAAATTAATTTGGAGAGGTTCAACTCCTTAAAATATTTTTCAATAAATTTCCCTTGAAAAACAACTAGAAGTCTAGAATTGGAATCTAACCCACATTGTTTCATAATTTTTGGAGCTTTGTAGAAGTAAGGTAAAAACACCTAAAAACATCCATGTACAAGTTTTTAATAAGTAGACTTCCATTGAAAGTGTCTCTTAAAGTGCCATTAAATCGTTCCCTTACTTAATTATTGCAGTTGGTTTACTATTGATTCTTTAGATTTTGGTTTTTTTAAACAAACCATCCAACTATTTCAAAGGTTTAGGAAGCTTCCACTTTGGAAGTTCATAATAATTATATGTCTTATCCAAAATTATATTCTTTTTTTAATTCTTGATTTTCAATTGCTAATATATATTATTATTTATTTATTTCATTTTTTAAATGTGCCTCCAACTATGCTAAATTGCTTATTTTAACCCTAGAGGGCTTTGACATCCAAAAAGTGGACAACGAACAAATTGAAACTCAAGTTTCATCCTCATTACTACTTGGATGAAAGTTACTTTAATTTGTAGAGATACTTTATCAAGTTGTTGTCCTATCTAAGGGTTGGATTTGGTGTTACTTGAGTACATATTTTTCTAAAATTACAAATGTGTAAGTATGTCAAATGGTTGACCAAGCCAAAATTGCATTGACTCTAATTCAAAACGGTATTTGCCAAAATGAGGTAATAGGTTTTAAGAGCACAAAAATTTCAAATAATCACTATGTGAAAGAAACTTATTTCAAATCCAATCCAACAAATTTGACTCAAAAATTGATATATATTTTGCTTGTAATCAAATTTAGAAGGAATTTTGGAATTTTCCTTTCAAATTTTATAAAAAAAAGATTGGTGATAGCATTGGTGAATCTAACTATATGGATGGAATCTACAACTCATAGTCTACAACTTTTGTTTGTATATCAATTCCAAAATATATTTCCAAATAGCCTTTCATAATGATTTTTCTCAAATTGTCAATTTTGGAGATGAATCTCTATATTCTAGGGTTAATTGTTTTGGGTATTTTCACCTTAGTTATAATTTTTTGAAGTTGAAGCTTAATGGTCACAAATAGCGTCCACCTCTTGAAATGTACACTATTTGTACATTATTGAGGTACATATTTTTTTCTTCAATGTATCGATAATGAACATATCAAGTAGTGAATGTTTTTAGAGCCCTTTATGATTCCCATTTCAAAATTCATAACAAACTCCATGAAGGTCCAAAAAATAGAAAATGATTTGGATTAAATGCCAATTCCAAATTTCTTTTTAAGGAAAATCTACTGAAATATTTTGACCTCTTCAAAATTGTGAATTATATGGTAAAGGTCATCATATGTACCTCCTACCTTACATTAGATACTCAAGTAAAAGAAAGTGGAATGCACAACATTGTTCAAGTTTTAATATTTATGGTCTCTTTTTCTTTCCCACATGCAAATAACCCCAATTTAATTTGAAATTTGAAATATTATATTAGTCACTACCCATCTTAAACTTAAGAATCTAAAAGTATTATGTGAAAGGAGATATTTTTCTCCAATGGATCCTCTTAGAAAGAAATTTCACAATATACAATGTATATCAAGTAGAATATTAGCTTTTAATTTTGATTCAGTAGATAGGGGCCCACTCACATTCCTTAATGTTGAAGTAAAAACTACTAAAAATCATGTGGCGAATCCAATACCACTACTATACTTTGGCCTACATATTAGGAAATTATTATACAATAATCACAATGGATTAAAATCATTGCAATAATGTAGTCGAAATCTTAAACTTTCTCTTAAGTAAACAAACTACTTCTTGAATTTATTAAATTTAAAGTTCTCGTATATCTTGACAAAAGACTAGTTGTTACGTACTTCCCACATCCTGTAACTTCAAATTACAAAGAACTCTTAAAACAAACACAAAATTTACTTATTAACAAGAATGCTTCTACAACGAGCTCAAACAACCCGACCATAGAGAGAGATCAATCTCCAAAAAAGAAAGTTTCCTCACCCCCAAGCTCCATCTTATATATTAGAGACTATCAATAAAGACTACTAGTCTTTAAAATAGACCTAGACTTCCTTTTCTATATATCTTTAGGTTTCTATCCTTGGTTCTATCTAGAACCTTCCACTAAAGTAAAAGTTGTAGTTGTACTTTTCTAAATCACATCTTATCCAAATCTTAGTCTTCTACTTGGAGTTGTATCACTCCAAGTTCCAATACACTTGTCTTTCTCTAGGAATTGTCTAACTCTAGTGCTCTAGTCATCCAAGTGGAGTTTTCTAACGCCACAATATAAATCCATCATTTAGAGATATCTATCTCTAAGCACTACCTCTAGTGGAAAACTATGTTGTAGTCAATAAAATTCAACTAACGCATTTTGATGTTTTCTACCAAAAAATAGAGAATTTGCATTGGCTAAATTTTGTTGACTACAACACAATTTTCTACTAGTATATAGTGCACAAATCCACCATCTGGAGAAATCTATCTTCAGGCGATCTTTGCTTATCCACTAGTGCACATTTCATCATGAATGGATTAGTTTATCCATCAATGCATTTATCGATGAAAGACCATGACATGAAGGTCATGACACAATCATCATAAATTCTTTCATCTATCAATGCATTCATCCATCAAAGGGTTGTGACAAGGGTCACAACACTAGTGTATATGCATGTTATGTAGACAAGTGATATTGGATTTCTTAACCTAATCCAAAGAATTTTAATTTAATTTTTTTTGTTTTTTTAGATTCAAATTCAAATCTCAAAAATGTATAGCATGAATTTTTATAAACTACTAATAATCTTGTAAAGTTTCATGTATCAACTTATCTTTCTTGTGCAAATTTTTCCTTGAGTATGAATTTGCTATAATATTGGACAAAAGTCATAATTCCAATTTCATTTTGAAAACACTCTAAACCTTTTAATTCACAGGAAGAAATTACATTTTTTTTGGTGTTGGGCCTTAACATGCTCCTGTCTAAGGCCTGGACATTTCATGTCCAACTTGGTGTCTACATGTCTTCTTGTACATTTCTACGTCTACTAGGGGTTGAAGTGGATGTTGGAGATGAAAAAAGTGAAATTCACGTGAAAAAACACGGTGGTGTTGCTATTTGCATCCACTTTGACGTTGAGATGGTGCCTAACATCATCATGTTCAAATGGTTGTCTGAAAAAACAATATTTGACACGTCAGCAATGGGGACCCACTTTGACCATGGGTAATTTTCATTTACATTATTATATTTTAAAATAACAACGCTGCCCACTTGAAAAAAAAGAGTTGGGCAGTATTTTTTGGGCAGGGTATGTTAAAAAGTGATGACATGGCAAATGACATGGCAGATGACGTGGTCCAAAGCTGATGTGGCAAACAATATGCTCACTTGGCAAACACTGCCACGTCAGCAATTTCTTAGTTTAACCATTCTGATGGCCTTCACTAGAATGCCATGAGGAACTTCAAGACATCCCAAAAGACATCCACGTAGACGTTTAATGTTGTAAATGATGTCTTAGAGGACCTATTGGCGTTGAGGGTGATCTTCTTATTAATATTCGGGTGTTTACATTGAGGCACATGAGACAAGAGGATGTTGATGATGAGATTAGGATAAGGCAATATGGACATTCCCTAAGACATTCAATGGGGCATGGCAGTCTTCATTGTCTTGCACATGTGCACTTCAACATAAGGTATGTTTGTCTGAGATGACGTGCATTGAATTCACAAGAATTTAGCTTATGCAGTGTCTAAAGTATGAAATTTTACTATGATGTTTAGGGTGTTCACCATGGAAGATGATTTCCAACTATAAATGTCCATAGGGGAAGGTTCATGAGTGCTCTTAATAGTTTGATACAAAAGTTATAAGAACAAGTGGCATGGAGGAGCATGATGATGTGGAAAACTACAAAGACGTGCATTGCGTAGAGGGTTCACATGAGGCACCTTCAATGCAAATTGGCAATGTCATATGAATGTTTTGGGAGCACTGAAACATGCACTAAAACATGCACTAAGACATACATATCGTCTACAGTATTTTCATGATGTCTGCACAGACGGCTATGTGTTAGGCGACCTTCTAGGAAAAAATTTGTAGGCCCTTAAAGCCCACTTAGGAAAAAAATGGAGACATGTTCTGCACCCAATTAAAAAAAATATGAAAACATGTGTAGGCCTCATAACTTCAATAACCCCAAAAGGAGGAACATCCATCCCACTAAAGAAAACAAACGTGAGCACATCTGTAGTATTCCAAATCCGTCTTAGGAAATAACAAAAGAAGATAAAAGGGTCCAAATTCACAGGTCCACATACACTAATTATGTCCACATTCAAAAACAAATGTCTAAAATGACAAAGAATGGACCAAAAATGTCCGAACTAACACATCTTAATTGATTGAAAGTGTCCAAATTGACAATGTTCATTTGAACTAAAAATATGGAAACATGCATGGCATCTGAAATCTCTCTACTGTTTTCTAGTAATCTCATGAAAGAACTTTGCAAGCCTCCAAGCCTCCTATTAAAAACTAAAATATGTAAACATGGGTAGGCCTCCAAGCATCCTATTTGAAATTAAAATATGCAAACATGGGTAGGCCTCCAAGCATCCTATTTGAAATTAAAATATGCAAACATGGGTAGGCCTCCAAGCATCCTATTTAAAACTAAAATATGGAAACATGGGTAGGCCTCCAAACATCCTCATAAAATCAAAAAAGATATGGAAACATGTGTAGGCCTCCAAGCATCTTCATAAAATCAAAAAAAATGTGCAAACATGTGTAGGCCTCCAAGCATCCTATTTGAAACTAAAATATGGAAACATGGGTAGGCCTCCAAGCATCCTATTTAAAACTACAATATGGAAACATGGGTAGGCCTCCAAGCATCCTATTTAAAACTACAATATGGAAACATGGGTAGGCCTCCAAGCATCCTCATAAAATCCAAAAAAATATGCAAACATGTGTAGGCCTCCAAGCATATTCATAAAATCCAAAAAAATATGCAAACATGAGTAGGCCTCCAAGCATCCTATTTGAAATTAAAATATGCAAACATGGGTAGGCCTTGAAGCATCCTATTTGAAATTAAAATATGCAAACATGTGTAGGCCTCCAAGCATCCTATTTAAAACTAAAATATGGAAATATGGGTAGGACTCCAAGCATCTTCATAAAATCAAAAAAAAAATGGAAACATATATAGGCCTCCAAGCATCTTCATAAAAAAAATATGGAAACATGAGCAGGCCTCCAAGATTTTGAAATTATATTATACTACTATTGTTGTCATCTATTTTGACAGAAATGGTTTAAAAAGGCGTGCCACCTAGGACTCTTAGATGTCTTAGAAGACATTGGAATGGACGTTATGATGTTCTATCGTGACTATGGAACCCTAAAAAAGTAGCCGCCGACTTTTGCCTGTCACGTGGAACCCTAAAAAACTGGACGCCTACTTTTGCCTGTCGTGTGGAACCTTAAGGCATCTTCTTGCAGACTGTTCAAAAATTTGGCTTTGGAATTGAGAGCAATCTTTTGTGTGCAACATGACACTTCACTAGGTGCGCATAGTTGTCTTCCGTTTCCAAGTGGAGAAGGAGCTTTAACAAAAGGAGATCATGATCTTGATAGGGATAGTGCAGGTCTCAACATTTTCAAGAACTTTTTGGAGGGGGTTGTGGCCGCATCACTCACCTCAACAATGGAGGCAGCCGAGGTGCCCACTGCATCCACCCAAAACCTCTGTAGAAGTAGCTGCCTACACAATCCAAGTGAGTTTTAGGGTGACGACGCTTGTGTGATGCCACAAATCCAGTCGTTTGATGCTTGGTATGAGGTCTCAGTCTTAGTGCAGCCGTCTCAACGTTGTCTTGGACCCTGTTTTCGACATTGAGTCAAGGCGGTCCGATTCCATTACAACGTCTTCTTATTTCTATGTCGAGGCTTAGGGGGGGATAATCTCAGTGAACTTGTTGCCTTGATCATGTTGCCTTCATCCTCAATCCTTGTCCTCAAGGAGCCTTTGTCGAGCTTTAGTTAGGGTTGTTGTTAGTTTTAGGGTGAGAATGCTTGTGTGATGCGACAAATCTGGTCATTTGATGCTTGGTACAAGGTCTTAGTCTTGGTGCAGATATGTCAATGTAGATGCAGACACTGTTTTGGACATTGAAGCAAACAATCTGATTCTAGTTGTTAACTACAGATTCTCGCCCCTTTGTGGGTTTAGGGTTTTAATAGGTCAGGAAATGTAGTTTATGTTCATGAACATTGAGGCCCCCATTGGAAGCCCCCCCAATGTTTTAAATTCTTTGTGTTGACATGGATTGGCTGTGCCCCCCAAGGTGTTGGTGCTTGGGCTTGGGCTTATATTTTTATTGATTATTTTGGTGAGATAGCATGTCGTTGTTGATGTAAATCTGTCGTTGTGGACGTCTAAGATGTCTAAATGTCATGGTGAAATTCCAGGACCATGGAACCGTGCTGTTGCAATCATATGGTATTCAAATCGGTAATTGTGAGACTTGTGTTGTCATGATTAGTGATCAAGGCCTTGTGCGTGTTGAATCTGAGTTTCTGCCTACAGCAATAACTATGTTGCTTGAGTCACATCCTTTTGGAAATCCCTTTACTTAGATGCCTTTTTTGATATCTTGAAATATATGAAGGTCGGAGATTGGAGGTCGTCTTGCTGAGATGAATAACTTGATCTGTTTGCTTGTGCAATCCTTTGGCCCTGACAGTGTACAGCATTAGATACTTGCATCAACACCCGCAGGCTTGGCACTCTTGCAAGGCAATGTTTACATTGATATTCCCCAAGTCTTTCACGGTCACAACACTGCTGCAGGTGATGTTGATGGAGATAGAACCAATGCTGTGCAGGTTGGTGAAGTTAGTGCAAACGTTGGTGTAGATGCAGATGAGGACGCGGAGCCTGAGGTTGATTACTTGATGGACCATCCACCGGACAACACAGGAGACATTGATCCCGAACAAATTGAGGTTGATGTTGCCGCGGGTACCACTCCCGGCATTGACGGAGTGGCCCTTAACCCCCTTGCAACGCTTGTTGATAATGCGGTGAGCGCTCCCATGGACGTCCCTGCGGATCCATATTCCATAGTGGCTCAGCCTGCATCTGTCGAGGGAGAGGGTACTCTTATTGCCTTGGCAGGGCACTCCAACCCTCGAGGGGTATTTCTCATATTGGACGGGACAAGAACATAGATGGGAGCTAGACATTGGTGTGTTATTTTAGACATTGTATTGGACATTTTGTATCTCTCTCTTATTATAGTGTTTTATCATTTAGTTCTAACAGTATGTATGGTAGTATTATGTGCAATTAGGTTGCAAATCTTCCATCTATGGGATCGTCGTCTCGCGTCAATGGAGTGACAAGGACCTTGAAGCCAACACCAAAGCCAACACAAGTGGTCACCATTGTGAAGGCTACGAAGGGAACCATGCAGCAAGTGCCCAAACCCAATCCCCCTACAGGAGGGGGGCAACTCAAAAAAGGAGAAGCATCACGGAAGAAATGACCATTGAGGTGTGTTTTGATTCTCTCAAAAGCATGGATATGCGGCTAGTAGGCCTTCAGTTGTTTGTTTGTCCATTGTCACTAACGTCCAGCGTTTGTTTGTAGGACTCCTCCTATCCATGGAGACCTTGCCTTCAACGCTCAGATGTTTGCTTAGACATAGAGGACGCTTCACGCAACATTGTGAGAACTTCTTGGTGGCACTATTTCATGATTATCTAAACGGGTTTAGTGTCTATCATATTTTTTGTGGGGCATGTTGTGCTATATTGCCTTTTATAAAAGCTTTGTTCTCCTCATGGAGATTTGTTTTCATTACAACACTTTACATATACATGAATATGATATTTTTTGTTTGCCTAAAGGTTCCTCCATTCAATGGTGCATGTATTTCAAGTATTGTGATTGTGCTAAGCTCTCTTGCTATGCAATGTCATTCATTGATATAGTGTAAAACCAACTTTGGTAAATACGTGCCATACTAGAGTGTTGTTTAGGTCTCTTCAAATGTGGGCACAGTGTCTAATGTTCAATGTCGTCACGATCATTACAATGTTGCACCGCATTGTTTTGATGTCTCAATGTCTGTCTACAAGCGCACATAGGAATGCACCATGTGGTTAGGTAGGACTTAATCCTAGACCCCTTCAATTCAGTGTCAATGTCCGTGAAGTCTACAACATGTCTTCATTCATGTCTCACAGTGCACATTTCTATCACATCTAAGCTTGCCCTAAACATGGAAGCATCAAAAGCTATGCAAGCATGTCATTAAACATAGCCCTATAGACATCCTGAACATTGTCTACACAGACTTGTACTTCTCAATTGCCTAACTGGTTAGTGTCATTTCAGACATCCCATGCTTAAACCCAATCTTCAAGCACGTTGGTATGAAGCATGCACATGTTGTCTAAAATGATTTGTTACTTGTAAAAATGTTGTACATGTGAATGTTGACATCCAACGGGCCACACGTCTAGTAGAAAATTGCATGAACATGTCCTTAACCATGTCTAATGCCCCACTGTGAAAGCCTCAGACGACACAAATGGCGTTAGAATCGTAGTGCTTACCAGCAGTGCATGTTCCGCATAAACATTGTCTTTAACATAGTTGTGTCTAGGACAACATCGTGTTAGACTTTGTGATGTCTGAAAAGACATCTTTCATACGTATGTAGAAAGCTCCAGAAGAGGCTTCTCCATGCACGAAAATTGTCCATGTTAGCATTCGAAGATGCCACGTCACCTAATGTTGACTCCCCGGTCAATGTACACATCAGATGCCACATCACCAAAATTGGATGGATGAGAAAATTGCCAACCTGGTTGCCTGTGCTCACGTGGCACCAAATTTGTAGCCACATGGCAGAGTTCTGGCACCCATTGACTAGTGTTTTTTTGGATGTCCGGTGCTTAGCATGCCGCTGTCTAAGCTAATTCTTGGATGTCCGACCCCTATTTTTGCAGACGCGATGTGATTAGACACCTACGTCGACATGCCTAATGTCTGATCGGATGTTTGAGTGTCTAAATTTCGCAGTCGGGCAACTGCGTGTTTTCTTCTAGTGATTGAACTATTTCAAATGCAACTATAGTTATTATCAAAAAGTATAAATGATGGCAAAACATAATCAATGATAGTATCGCAAGTATGCTAGATGATTCAAAATGTCAATGAAGAAAAGGTATAATTCAAGAGAAGTGAAGCTAACAATATTGGAGATATTTTTGAATTACATTACATGAAAAGAAAGACACAACTACATGGGGTTCTTTTGAAATCACTTGGATCATTTTTCAATTTAATCATGCAAGTTTAATTTAATATTACTTTAAAAAAACAGGAAATTTTGTCAATTTCCTTCTTTGGTCCTTCAAATTTCCACTTGAACTATGATTCTTTCCTTGTCTTTTAAAAAGTCCAATGTATACAAGCCAACATTGAATTCTTAAGGAGACTTCCCTTTTTTGCCAAAATTTTCATCCTTTTGTGTCTTTACAAGTTGCTATGTAATCCTATATTAGTCAATGATGCTAGTTTATATATCTTGCTCTATCTTTTGAAGAACCAACTTTTCTATCCAACCAATAGAAATAAATGACCATGCTTTTAACAATGGACTTCAATCTTTTTTCTCCCTGCATCTCTTAAGAATCTTTGACTCTAGTTGATATTGTTGCCAAGCAAAGCATGAATCTTTTCTAAAAAAACTATAGAACTTGTACACTATTATTTCCAATATAGTCAAGATTATGACTCCAAAAGGAAGATTGAAACAAAACAAAGCATGAAATCTAATATAGCTTCATTTGATTAGAATTTTGCTTGTCATGTTCTATTTTGTTTAATTTTCTTTTGGGGACAAAAAAATGGATTAGAAAGGACTCTTTGAAATGGATTGTCCAATTGAATATTGTAATGTTGTAACCAATCTAATGGAATATATTTCACTTTGTTTCTTATACAACTTTCAAAGTTAGTTGAATTCATGATCAACTTAAAATCTCCATTCCTCCTATTTTGTACCTCATGTGATTGAATTGATTAAAAAATTGAAGTTGTAGGGGAGCAATTACTCTACAATGGTGTAATGTGCTCCATTGATTATTAAATACATTTGCCTATGGTAGATCAAAGGAAAAACTTAACATGAAACTACACTTGAAACATGCACTATTTACTTAGAGAGTCTTAGGGGAATCCCAATACATGGTACCCTTTTTTGTTTGTGAACTAAAAAATTAAAAAAACTTTGAAAGTAAAATAGAGGCAATAGAAACAATGCATGAGAATATTCTTGAGTGCATTTTAGAATGTTTTTATTTAAAGCATATTACTTATAGCCTTCTAGGAAACATCCCTTAGATGCATGTGTTTTTGAAAAATACATAGTGCCTTCCATGAGAGGTTTTCAAGTTTCATGTTTTGTTTTCCACATCAACATCCAAAACATTTTAGCATTTTTACCAATGATTTTCTTTTAATTCCCATATTGAACCACTTTTTCAAGTACCAAGTCAAGTTGTCTCTTTATTTTTTAACTCTAAATTTTAAAAAAAATCCATCGATTTTTTTCTTAATGTTTTCAAACAACAACCGCTTTTTCTCCCAATTCCACCAACTAACAATGAACTAAGTTAACCTGTGCAGTCCTCCCCAAACGTTGTTCCACATCCATACAAATCATGGGAAGGCTACGGTCTCGTGAGGTCCTCAAAATCCTTTAAATTCGTGTCCTTTGTCTTTTTGTTTTTAAAAATTTTGTTTCTTCTCCCCCAAATTACCAGTAACAAAAATGACATGGCTTTGAATCCGTGGTAAATTTAATTATTACTGGACCGCTTCTTCAGTTTTATGTATTTGGATATACTGTACCGCCGTATTTTGCAGACTCTGACACCTGACAAACAATAATGTGAGATTAGAGTGCTGATATTCCCTGAAAGCTCTGTAAGTTATGTTTTGGGTCGTCTTCTCACACTTGAGTTGCTGCAGACTGACGGAGTGCAGACTTGCAGCTCAAAAATTCAGTCCAGGACTTTGGGGGGGACGCACAAGTAAGTTAACCCCGGGCTCTGAATGGGACAATGATCACCTGCAAATTGTTCTTCTCTTCTGAGCTGACAGTTTAGAAACTTGGAATCTTCTTCTTGTTTCTGTTCAGAAGTTCAATTTTCAAAATATGAAAATTTATTGTTCAAATATCTGCAATCTTTAAAGACAAATATTATAATTGTTGTAAAGTCTCATATGGGGTTTTCACCTCGTGTTTTACCTCCATCTTTTTAAATCATAAAATTCCTTCACCTCCGAAGGCCGAAACTCCCTTTCAAAACTCCCTATCGAACACGATGGAAAGGTTTTCTTATTTAGAACGGAGTATATTTCTGTGCAATTAACCGTTGAATTCTTTGGCTAACTTGTGAGAGGTATGTCCTTTTAAAATTCGATATGAATAAATCCAATCAGCTGCTAAATCATACTCCATGATACTTAATTTTCAGAAATCAACTTTTAATAGTCCTTTCCCAAGCAAGAGCAAGTTGATAGTAAGATGGAGAATCTGTCGTCCACCTTTTTGCAGTGATTCAACTAGGCAAACTAATAAGGCAGTTGTGCATTGAAGGGAAATCACTCGATTGGTTCACGATCGATGCAGCAGGTACTTGAGTCCGCTCGTGCCTGCAACAAATCTATATTCTATACTAGCTAGTTAGTAAGAGAACTACGAATACTTTACTGTCCTGTACGTACAAAGCTGTTTTCCCAATTAAATCATGCATTATTGACTTCACGAATTGAAGCCCATTCAAGTTCAAATTAATGCACGCGTTAAAAAGAATCTGGAACAACTGAAGCATGAGGAACTTCTCTTTTCCCGCGGCCAATCTCCAGTTTTGTGTGAGAATATTTGAAGGTCTGGCAGACGGATGCATGAAGGACAGCATGATCGACCTGAGTGGGATCCAAGTGAAGTTCGGACTTTGTGCACGGGGGAGCTAGTGAACTGGTGTTGTGATTTGTGACGGAGTGTGTCTGAGCTAGCTGATCATTTTCGATCAGATTTCTAACTTAATGTCAAGCTCGCTGGTCCGGAATGCCGTGATCGATGCTTGTGATCCTCTGTAGCTCTTTTTTATTTTCTTTTGAAACACATGAACAATTTCCATTGATAGAGGAAACGCCAGTACAGCGAACCAAGGGAAGACCCCGGCGAGATTTTCTTTTCTTTTTTGTGAAATTTTCAAAAAAATTAGACACAACCAACTAAGCGACCTAAGTGACAGCCAGTCAACTACCGAAGCCCGAAAGAGCCCACCAGAGCGCAACCAGAGGGGGACAACAACAAGCCGAGGCACAAACTGTCAGATCGACAGGGCTAGTAGGAAGCAGTTACGTAAAAGCACCCAACTGGGGAGGGACGAGACTCCATCTCATCAGGAGGAATGTTCTTTCCCCGAAAAATTTAGTTTGCAACCAGATATTGTCAAAACTCCGGAGGAATGTGTCGATCTTGTCAGGATAAAGCTCGCAAAGCTTGGGATCCTCTGTAAGCCTGTAGCTTTGAGGAGGCAGGAAATGAGAAGTTGGTGAAACACAGAGTATTTTATCAGGTTTCGAGAGGGAGTAGGGGAGGCTCTGACAGAACACCAAGCTTTTTAATAAAGAGAATTGAAACTGTAGAATAGGTTTGATTTTCGTGGGGACAAAGGACCCTGACTGTTTGATTTTCAAAAGGCGGGAGAGGAAATTTACAACTTCAAATAGGTAAAATGAAGAGCAGAGGTTTTTTTTAGCATTGGATACAGTATTCTGAAATGCAAGTTCTGCTACCAATATTGCGAAGAATTGATGGCATGAGAATTAATTTAGATTCATGGATGTGGAATTAATCTTTAAAACGAGGTGATAACTAAAGTATCTACATGTGGAACAAACACTTTTTGCTTTTTTTTCTCATATCAACAATTTTGAACACAATCTAGAGAAAATATCATGTCACGACACTAGCAAATGAAAGCTTAAGTGAATGCGATTGGTTTGAGGATTTTAAAGTTTGTATAGATATTCTACAAATTTTTCAAAGTTGAGGTCATGGGAACACTAGTTATTGACACTAAACTATCTAAATCAAACATCCTTAAGTACAAAATGCTCCTACTCTCATTGGGTGCTTCAAAAAACTCTTCAATTTTGTTATAATTGGGTCAATGAGTGGATACAAAGAACTCTACCGTGTTCTAGATGGTGGCAAAGAAGGGGTGTTGAATAAGGGCAAGGATACCTTACAAACAAATAAGCCCAATTCTTGTAGACATAGTGCGAAAAATCACACGCAATGCATGCTTTGAGTGAAAATATAATTCTTGATCTGAAACCACATTGAGTCTCAACATTTAGTAAACCTCACTTGTTTATAAATGAATATTTTCAGTGTGTTTATAAATATGCATTTACAAATACCACTAGAACTCTATTCTAAATGGTAGCAAATAAGTTGGGTGTTGCAAAATTATAGGCAAGCTATGTGAAATCAACCACATTGAGACTTGATGCAATTTTAGACCAAGAATTATGTTTACGAAAAAGAACATATAAACCATGGAATTGTGAAATGTTTTATGTTAAACATTAAATAACCATTGACTATATAGGATCTCATTTCATCCTTTACTTCTTCACAATTATATTGGGACTTCTAAATATGTTATATAAAAGATCTAATAATTTCCATAAGCAATTTTTTTAAGATCGAGCTTCTCCATGACATTGAACAAGGAAAAAATTAATGATCTCTACTAACCTCAAGTTCTTTTTAGATTTTCAACCCTTTTCATTACAAGCATTGCTAGTTTGGGTGAGTGCGATCTAAAAGGTTAACCCCTAACTACCTAGTCAACCATATATGATCATTCTAAAATTTCAAACCCATTTCTGCATGGGCAATTAAATTCCTGTGACTAGTTTAAATTTTTATTAGGCAGTTTCGAGGATTAACTATGCAAAACTTTCATTTTTCATTGAGAAAAGTACATATTCAATTATTGAGAGGTCTTCAAAGGCATATGTGTACTGAAAGTGTAGTGTAAAGCTTGCTAATTTTACTTCATTTCCCAACTTTATGCAAAGCTGGGCAATTTCATTTGATTTGAGATCTGAGAAATTGTACTTATCCATTTGCTTTGAGAATGGTCCCAATGAAAAGCTAAAAGTCTTTTTATGATTTTCACCATTGAAAATTTCATCATGCAAGTGTTTATTTAAAGCTATTTGCAATTTCTAGTTATAAACAAAAATTACATTTCAACAATTGCAAGGTGGATTGTGTAATGAGTTTGATGTCTTTTCATGTGAAATTAAGTTTTTTGGAAGTGCAATTTAGTGTGCTAACACTCTTTGAAGTTGGTCATGGTACCTCCAATCTTAAAAAACATATATATGCAAATTTTTGAAACATTGTGGACAAAGACAATGTACTAAAAATAGAAAATGTATATTTCCCTTGGTATAATCTCACAACTTCTAGGAAATTTTGAACTCAAAATTGGTGTGCATACTAATAAACAAGCTCTATTAACATCTATACAGTTAGATTTGGAAAAAAAATACAATTTGCTTCATTGAGGATAACTACAAGCCAATGCTCTTTTTTCATAGTCAAAACACACTTGGAAAGGCTTAAGCACTTAGGGGTTAAAATTCAATGGAACGAAGAATGTGTTGAAGGTACTTTCACTATCTCTATCACATAGGGATAAATGTTCTAGTAGAAGTGTCTTACAAATTATCTACTCATGTAATTTTTGGACTATATCAATGAACAATGAATTTTCAAAGAAATATATTCATGTGTAACTTAAAGTGAGTCATTTTAGACAAAAATATCTAGGATTTGATTTCAAAAAAGGGTAATATTTAGTTGTAGTTACCATACTTATTGTCCAAATTTTTTTAGAATAATTTATTAGAAAGTCTATAGTATTTTAGGTAGGAGTACATAGTATCACCACCTTCTGTTTGTTAGGAGACTCCAATATCTTTAGTAAGGCTTGTAAGGAAAAGAAAGAGTTGAAAAAGTGCTACTATATCCACTCCACTCCACCTCAAGATTTCAAAGCAACTAGTGGGAGTCAATGAGTTTCTTGAGGCAACAAATTTGTGCTTCAAGAGTGTCCATTTAAGAGTATTCTAGTAGCAAGTGTAGATACCCTATGTTTTCAACTTCAACAATTTGTAGAATATCAATTGAAAAAATTATGAAAAAATTTGGATAGGATTCCTTTTAAAGTTCCAAACAATCCAATCAAAATTTTCCTCTCATTTACACTACAAGATGAGTGCACGAGAAAAAGTAGCTTTTTGGGGTGCTCCTCCTTACACAAAAGAAAAAGAAATGGATGCATCCACAAAACTTCAGGCGATTCAATGAACGAAAGCACGTAAATGGATGATTCCATCCAACGCTTAGTATAGCAATTGATGGTGACTGGGCTACTGCCCCCTCCTCAAAACCCCCCCCCCAAAATTCGCCGCTGTTAAGTCGCAACGGCCGCGCAGAATGCGCCCGCCGCGACGCCCACCCTCGCGTCAGACTCGCGCCTGCGACGACGACAACGACGGCACTTGCGATCTACAGTGAACGTCCATCACCAACACGCTCTCACGGGCGAGTCCCAGCCTGCTGCATGTCGCGCCCACTAACTTAGTCATCCATCCCCTCGTCAGAAAATAGTAGCCCGTCAACTTCCCGGCACCCCAAACTTCTCGCCGCCGCCGAGCTTCGTCGATCCCCATTTGTTCGTCACGCAGCACCCATTGGAGCTTTTCCACATCACCATCCTTGTCGCTCGCTCTGTTTTCTCCCACATTTTACGTGCTGCCTGGCCCGGGGCGGGAAACCGGGCTGTGGCGCGCTAGCACCGCTCTCTCTCTCTCTCTCTCTCTCTCTCTCCACCCACAATGTCACGCATCTCCTCGACTATTCTCGTCTATCTCAGGGCTCGGCTCGGCCCCTCTAGCTTTCAAACGTGTCGTTTTTTCTCCAATGCCACGAGGGGCATCAGCATTGTTAGTAGCTTAAGAGATGTGTAGGTGAGTACTTCGGCTATGCAGGGTCACGACTATGCTGGTGGTGGGTGCGGGGAGCTTGGTACTACTGGCTGCTGCTGCATCATCAGGTAACGGTTCTAGTGTAGAGTAGGTGTGTTGTTGGTAGGTGGGAGTTGTGTTGGATCTGGTGCCAATTGATTCCCAGGATCTTGTTTTTCGGAGGCGGTAGCGTCGTGGGTTTAGCGTGCGAGGGGCTGGTGGCGTATTGGAACAAGGACTTGGGGGTGGGTGGGTTGTAGTGGTGATCGTGTGACTTCAGCAGGAGGCTTTGGTTTTTCTCGCTTTGGTAGATCGGGTTGAAAGGTACGCGCAGCTGCTGTGCAAATGAGCGTGTGCGCCTGCGGGAAGTTCAAATCCAGGGGGGACAGAGGGGTATTCAAATCGCGTTGGGAATGGATCCGTGTCTTTGGCGGTGGGGTATTTCAATTGGGGATTCCATTGGATTGCTTTGGAACTGGCTATGACGACGGAGGTAACGGAGAGTTGATCCGCATGTTTATTTCTCCCCCCTCAGAGTATCTGCAATGGGAAGAGGCTCGATGCAATAAGAGTTTTACGGGGTTGATGGCCGGCCACAGTGGGTTCCTTGGGTTCCAGCGAGTGGAGTGGAAAGTTTCTCCAGATTTCACACAATGCAGTGCTTTACACCACACAAAATTCTCCGGGCGACGTAGTAGATGATATCTCCTGTATCGTAATGAAGGACACCTTGATTGGTCGTAATAATTCTTAAACTCTTCATCTCGTTAGTTGAAGTTGAATAGCACGTTTGGTGCTATAGTTTGGTTGCCATTAAACCTGTCCTTGGGTTTCTGTTCAAGGCCATTTTGGGAGCGGGTTTCGTGGCATTTGAGGTTTCAGAGAGAGCTAGTGAGAGCTTGTAATGGCGGCTTCGGGAAGGAGGAATTCGTTGTTTCGGATATTGAATAGAGCTCTGATGAAATCCTTGCAGGTGAGGTAATTGGAACGTGACCTTGGGGTTTTGTCTACATTCGTCAACAATGTGGTGCTTGGGCGGTGGGACGGCCGTGAGACAATCCTACTCTGATGAGATTTCGTAGTTGGAGAGCGGATGATACGTTACTGGACTGAAGCTGCGTCGCCGCGAACTTGAAGAGAGGCCCCATGACAGGGATTTTTCAGATTTTCGACCGTTACAAGGCGAAGGCCCTCCTCAAAAACGAACGCAGGAAGATCAATTCTGGTGCGGTTTTATTTTCTTGAATCGGGACTCTTGTGTCTTTATGAATATGCTGAAGCGTTTTCCTTTCAAAGCTGTACTCTAGTGCTTTTTCGATTACAAGCTTTGTACTGGATACTTGTTCAAACATGATTGCTCTTTCTCGGTTTGAAACTGTGTTCATTCAGGCGAACTCATTTTTCGTAATCATGAACTGCAGGAGAGTCTGAGATCAAAACAATTCCACTCTACTATGTGGTATGTTCTCTTTCATACTCTTCACCATGGAGAGATATTTCACCTCTTAAGGACCGTCATGATATTTTAGCAATTTAGAGTCGGTCCTGTGGGGATTTTCCAAATTTTTTTGATCAACACATGCAATCGTCTTCACTGATCCTGGTGATACAAAATTTGGTCCCCATGATGAATGTATTTCTGACAATATGATCCTTCGAATGGTTCATTCTCAAATCGGAAATCTCTGTCCTTTAGGGGTTGCTCTGACCTTCAGTTGCGCACTTTTTCAGGACTCTAATTCTGAACTTCGAGTCTCCTCGGACCACTCGTTCTCTAAGAAGTGAATGAGTTAGTCTTTTGTGAGAAGCGCTTGGCAACAGGATGAATGCTCTTGATGCAATGCTTGAGACCATAGAACCAACAATTTTACCACAGACTGATTTGTGTATCGGATTTTTCTGATATGTTTCTTGTCGTGCAGGCCGAACACGATGCCAGAAAACGGGTTCCCGACTCCTCCGACCGTCGAAGTTCCGAAGCTTCCCGAGACTCTCGCAGGTCCTCCTCTGCCGACGTCTGTGAGGCCGTGGTGAAAACCTTGACACCGTTTCTTAATGAGCCCTCAGCAATACATAATCCCCATTCGTCAGGTCGACCCTCCGTGGACTCCCCGAAGCTCAGCCTCTCTCCTTACAAATCCTCCTTCTCTCTCGAAACTCCGAATGAGGTCAGAGACTCTTTTCAAAATCCTGAGATTTATTCATCCGACGCAGCGACACCAAAGCCCACGGGCCCTTCCAGAAGCTCGGTGGATACCAACAGAAGTAATAGGGATGGTCGCAGACTTCCTCCTCGAAGTGCATCCAAATCCAAAGAGAGGTCCATGATAACGCTATTGGATTATTTGAAGGATGTGCCGGATGATGCAAGGGAGATTTCTCGGGCCATATTGCAGATAAGAGAGTCAGCTAAAAAGTCACCGTATGGGGAGGCTCGTCGACAACCACCTTCTGCCTTAAGAAAGGAATTCCATTCCTCAGGTGATGAACAAGATTCCAAACACGGTCGCCGTGACCACTCTTCTGGTGATGAGAGGGATGGTCATCGACACCCCACCGCAAGGGAGGCTCGTCGATATTCCTCAGCTGCTGAGCAGCACGTCTATGACTACGAACTTGATCATCACAGACCTCAGTTTCCCGTAGTGGGGAAGGATTTTTTGCAAGGTCGCAGGAACCAACAGTCTTCGATCCACCATCATGTGAGGGAAATGACCAGGTACATGTCTTCTGGCGATGAAATGGACCGGAGGTCCAACATGTCATCTGGGGATGACAGGGGAGCTTACAGACTTCACCGATCTCATGATCAGGAGAGCAGCAGAAGCCACTGGCCTGTGGATAGAGATGGTCACAGGTACCATTCTGCAGGCGATGTTTTCGAGGATTCGTCTGGAGATGAGAGAGTACAGAGACTTTACCCGAAACATCACCAGCATCAGGGTCATCAAAAGTATCACGCATCAAAAGAAGGTAGAAGACGTATGGCTTACGATGCTTTGGGAATAGAATTGCATTCTTCGGGAGATGAAATGCCGGACCACAGACACATACCTGATCGACATTCTTCTATACACTATGCAGGTTATAAACACGGTGCCGAAGCGAATGTACGCCAGAGGTACCAATCGTCCGGTGAAGAATACAGGCATCGAACATCTTCGGCTTCCAAGGCTTCCAGACCTTCCACTAGTAGATTCGAAGGTCGGCGTTATCAATCTTCTGGCGATGAGAGGGGCGGCCACAGGAGAGTCGACGGTCGTAGAAGACACGATCCGCCTCTTGAAAATGATTGGAAGAATGAGTCTTCTGATGAATACAGGGAGGTGTTCCCGCAGCAGCAGCACCGCCGCTCCAGTGTTCAACCCGGGCGCTCCTCATCTTCAACAGATGCACAACGGAGGTACTCAGTGAGCAATGACGAGGGTCAAAGATATAGTTCTTCCCATGACGACAGACGGAGAGACAGGAGCCGTTCGTCTGTTCGAAACGGTTCCAAATATGAGCCAGCTGTTGAAACAAGGCGCGATTCTCAGAACTTCCATAGCCGTGGAGATTGGGGCTATGAGGAAGCTAACGTACCTGGTGCTTTGAAGGAGAGTCGCAGGAGAAACTTGTCTGTGGAATCTAATGGAGAGCACAGACGGCGAAGCTCAAACTCTTCTGTAACGTCTATTAAGGAGTCCTTGAAGCTCCATTCAAAACCGAAGGTGAAAGAAGGTGGATACAGCAGGGATCTGCCGCCCAGGTCATCGTCTGGCAGCCGTAACAACACCGTGAGCCCCAGGAATGTGGTAGACATGCGAGACTTGGCCAGGTTGAATGTGCAGGTCAGGGAGAGTTCTCAGACCCCTGCTGTCAGAGACGTTTACCGTACTGAAAAGTCGTCACTGGCTCCAGAATTGTGTGCTGAGAGTGTTCCAGGCTCTTACGATTTCAGGGAGATGATGAGAGCTGTTGACATCAAGGATGCTCAATGGAATTCTGAGAAGGTGTCGGCACGGAACTCTTTTGATGGGAGAGACCCTCCACGGACGTCGAACGTGTCGCGGGTATCAGTTGACAGTCGCCAATATCAATCTAGTACACCTCGCCTCTCTGTTGATGGGAGGGAGCACTTGCGTGCTAGTAGTTTGCATTCTTCCAGGGCGTCTTCTGTGGATGCGCGGGTTCAGATGAGAACAAACTCTATGGATAGTGGTAGCACTTCAGGGGAGTTTAAGAGGCGAGGGCCGAGTGTGGTAGCTCGCCTGATGGGCTTGGCTGAGTTTCCTGAGAAGGACACTGCATCGCAGGCTCGAGAGGGAAAGTCTTTGCAGAGGCTGTTGAGCTCGACTCCTCCAGTTGAAGCATCTTCGCCACCGGGAAAGACACAGCATCATCTCAGTGAGGTAGCCCAGCAGATGAAGCAAGTCCAAGCTCGGTTACATCAGGACTCGCAACTGAGCCGGAAAACGGAGACCCGTCCCAAGTTGAAGTCGAAAGCGAAGTCAAGGACGCAATCGAAGTCACGGTCTCCACCACCGGCTCCAGCTTCAAAGCTGGATAAGGATACGCAGGGTAGCCTGAATCAGTATCAAGGTTACGGTATCTTCGGACGCCAGGTAGAGCCCGGGAGCCCTCTTCCCAGGCAGCCGATGTCCCCTAAGCATCACCAGATGGAAGGCATGCCTAAGAAACGACCCCCGGATTTCCCTTCTGGGGATCTCGACCAGAGACTGCATCAGCTTCGCATCAAAAACTCAATTCAGGAGCATCGGACTCTGAAGCAGATTCTGGAAGCCATGCATCTGAAGGGGTTGCTGCATCCGCCTCCGAAGAAGCCTTCGAAGTCGCCCAGGGCGGAGGTCAACGAGCCGAAAGAGGAAGCTGAGCGACCGTTGCAGGATTTCGAATCCAAGCCATCGGCAAGAGTAAATCGCAATGAGTATCTAGGGCAGTTGAATTTTGAAGACCTGATCCGAATGGATGGCGAGGTGCATAAAGAGCCAGCGATTGACAAAGATCAGTCTGGAGAAGCTTCGATTGTCGTGATGAAACCTCTGAATTACCAGTCTGTTATTACTCCTGCTGCAACTAAAAAAGTAGATATGAATTCCGAGTCTGCGTCTCGTTCTGGATTTTCGAGAGAGAAAATTGAAATTGGTCACAGGTAATTCATGAATGGTTCAATCCTCTCCCCTCATCCATACAAATTTGAATAAATGCACGAGTCTCGAGAATGGTATCTTTGTCTTAGATCTTTTTATATTTTTTATATTTTCTTCTTTTGTTGTTGTACGGACCTTTGTCCTGACGTTAAAAAAGCTCTTCAATTCAAGGCTTTCAGACGCAGTCTAACTTTGAATTTGATTTCATGCTTTTCACGGTACTCATTACAAAAGGATACCAGTGTCTGACATTTGAAATCCAGGAAGTTTATAGTGCAGTCATCATCAGATAATAACGTTTCGCTTGTCTTGTGAACTGTGGATGGCAGAAGAAGGGGATCTGAACGTCGGGCTGGCAGCAGTGGTAAATTATCCAGATCTCACTCTCTTGAACTGCTTGAGCAGACATCTGCAAACAAAGTTCAGGTCGACGATCTGAGCTTTGCAAATGTTATGCTTTCCTGGAGAGAGCGTATTGCAGCAGATGCAGTCAAGAAAGCTACGGTTGACGTTGCAGAATTGAAAACGCAATCGCGCGCCAAGAGCACAGCACTGAAACACCGGTCTCAGGATTCTAGCCCTTCCACCAGAAACAGTGGCTCAACAGAGAAAAGGGTTGGGAGCTCAAGGATACAGGAAATTCCAGTAGAGGAGTACTCTAGAGAGGAGCATGATGCTGCCTCAAGGAACGGGTTGTCTGACATAGCACAGGAGAATGCAGACGAAGCCAGGTTTAGAGTTGTTGATCGTAGCAAGTCTGATCTTCAACTTTCTGCGAAAACGGTTGAAGCTCTGGCTGCTATGGATGCATCTTCCCTCGACAGAGTTCCAGCTCAGGTTGCAGTCCTTCGAACCAAGCGGGCATCAGGCAAGTCAAGCCGCTCGAAGGAGAAGCTTAGGGCATCACATCCTGCAGATCCGCGCTCAAACTCAACCGCAATGCCCTCTCTCAGCACCCTTGAATCCTCGACAGACCAGCATGTTCAGAGCCCTAGTCACAGTCTTAACGATTCCAAGACTATGAGTCTAGGTCCGGATGCAAACGTACAAGGAGAATGCACTTCTAAGGCTGCAGACGATAGTTCAAGGATGACGCCGAAGAAGAGGAAAATCGCAGAACCTGGCGATCAGGCGAAGTCTCCGCCGAAGGTTACTCCTGAAGTTGGTGGGCACGGGGGTGTATCAAACGAGGTGGAAGACAGTACTCATGCCGGAGAGCTTGCTCCCCTTCAATGTACCCTTGTTGCATCTTGCAAGACAGAAGAACTACAAGACGCTAAGGTGAGACACTCATCGATCCAGTTGGCTGGGAAAGTGAAATTTGACAACTTTTTTGACTTGGAACCGAAAACAAATGATTGACGTGAGCCCTATATTGCGTTCTTTTGAAGATGAGCTGACCCTAATTGTATGCCTGGATTTCTGTATTGTAGATGGATGATGCTTTTGATGATACTTCAGAAGCACACACGCCTGAAGGCTTTTCCTCTGGGAAATGTTTCTCTGATGAAGGCGCTTTTTCTCTCCAAGGGGCTGACCATCGAAGTCCAGTTTCAGTTCTTGACAGCCCAATCTTTCAAGAAGGATTCCACTTGGAGGAGCTGAGCACAAGCCCTGACTCTGTTAAGTCGATTCTGCTCAGGCATGAAGGTACGCTCTCAGGCATATACGCATACCTTGTGCTCACTATCTTTGGCAAAGAATAATTATTTGAACACATCACGTCTCTTTTTGAAACATGGCATTCTAGAAAACCCTTGTTGAGGACCTTTGGAATTGGCATGAAAATGATATTCTGCTTTGCAAAGTTCAGCTCAATTTGAACAAGTGACAGATTCTCAAGCCGCTGAGCGATTGTCTTATTGAGAGTATTATGTCGGAGCCTTAATTTCGCTTGATTTGCTACGACTAAATATGACTTCGCTCTAAATTACTTACAGTTTGACTCTATTCTCAAGAAGGCTGGAATGTGCTCTTACCCTCCGCAAGGGACTTAATTTCTAGTATGAAGGATAATATGTTTGCATCATTTTGATACCTTGTTAATCTGTTCCTGCAGATGCCAAGGATACCCCTGAACTTGATGGAGCGGTATCATGCGAACATGAATCGGAGGTTCTGACCCCTCGTCCTCGACCAAGCAAGGACACTTCCGACCCTCTGCGAGACATTTACACGAAAGTGGCTCGTTCTATTGAGTTGGGGGAGAAGGAAATATATTGTCGTCAGCCAAGTATAGATCTTCGGATTCCATTCCCCTCTGTCGCCACTGAAACTGCTGGTGATCATAGCCAGGGTAAACTCTATGTGCAGGGCATATTAGCAGAATCAGGTCTTTCAGTCGCTGCCTCTATGTTGCCCAAGGACGCGACCGAGGTGATGGAGTTTGATGTATTCACCAGGAAAGAAGAGGAGTTGCAGACTGCGGAGCTCGAGAGAATCGACAGGGGTGAGCTCGAGAAGACCGAAGAGAAGAGATACAAAGAAAGTCTCGATCGCAGATTGATCTTCGACTGTATGAACGAGATTCTGGAGAGGAAGATGAGCCCTTTCCTGAATCCACAACCCTGGGGTGCTCCTGTTGTGCGAAGGAAGCCCTATGGCCAGCGTCTGCTGAATGAAGTCTGGGATGAACTGAGAGACATGCATTGGCCCACCAGTGTTTCAGATGATGCTCTCTACGCAGTGTTGCAGAAGGATTTCATGAGAAAGGGCTTCCAATGGGTGGATTTCAGCGTTGAAGTCGGCGATGTGGGGTGTGAGTTGGAGTGCATGATTCTTCAGGAATTGGTGGAGGAAATTGTGCAAGAAGTGAAAAACATCAAACCAAAGTCTTCGGTGGAACTTCAACCATTAAGTCCTGCATCTTCTCCTCGAGCAGAAGACGACTCGGAACTACGACGTCGGGAGCTACTGGACAAGACCAGAAGGGACCTACTTGCCTGGCATGTTCAATATCAGCAACTGTAGCTGTAGGAGAAAGGCGGACTTGGAATCAATGAAAGTCCTTGTATTATTTCCATTTTAGCCTCCTTGTATCAGAGTTCAAATAGCTTCATACAAGTTAGACATCAATACTAGATCCTCCTTTGTCTCGGATGGCTGTAGTCAATGCTCCTTTTAGCTTTTTAGCTTTTTACTATTCTTTCGTGAGTCTGAAAGGCAGGCTGACTGACGATGTTTTTTCCATTTTTTTGACATGGATTGTGTTGCCACTACTCTGTCTCCAATTGCCTCAAGTTGAATAAATTATTTCAACGTTCAGAATGGGTGAGTTTTGTTTTGTTTTTCATTTTTCTTACTGTATGGTAGCTCAACTACTCAGCCCTTGTGAAAACTCGCTCCTAACAAAATGCTTATATCTGTACATCCCTTAGTCCTAGAACACGAGCAATGAGGCATGGAGAAGATGCAGGACATCCAATTGGGGACGGGATGTTCTTGCCCCTAACAATACACTTAAATTTGTTCTAGGACTACTGGATGTATATCCAAAATTGCCCCCTACCATTGGGGCCCAATTGTACCCTCTTTGCACTCTAATGTAGTTCAAACTAGGAGTAAAATTAGAGTAGGGGGCAATTTTGGATATAACTATTTTGTAACTTTTTAAGATGCAATGTTTACATACATGTGCGAAGGTTCTTTCATTATTCCATCATTTGAAGGAACGCTTTTGGATTGTCATTGCAACGATATAGGGAGTTCACTAAAGAACCACAATAGAATCCAAAAGGACAAGAATAGTCACCTCTACGGCCAACAATGAGAAGCCATATATTTTTGCTTTGCCCACCTATAATGTGTATTATTTTTACTAAAAATGAATTGATAGAAATATGTGTGAAAAACTCTCAAATTTGCAGTTCTACTACAACAAATAAATTGTGAAACCAATTAATCTATGCAATGACCAAAGGAGTCCACAATTGTGTATTGTAAGGTAACTACACCTAATTTCAACCGCTTTCTAAAACTGCACACTTTAGATTCTTGCCTAAAATGTACTCCCACTATTTATGAGAGTCTATGATCTGTTTCAGAAAACACCTATTTTCAGCACTTTTAAAATTTGTAGTTTACTCATATGGTGTCCCAAAAATGCATTCTAAGAGACTCTAGAATCCCCTTTCGATTACCATCAAGACCCCACCAAAAACATTCAATATAACAATAGGAACTATACTGAATTGCTTATTTGTGCGATTTTAGGTGTCGTTACCGTACTACCTTATCTCAGAAAAAGAATGAACCACAGAAACAGGAAGTCAGGAGAAGGACAACTGAAAGACATTGTAAGTTAGTGTAAAGTCTGCAGACCTTTTGTCTGCACAACAACTTGGCGGGTGCCTGTCGATCAAAGTGCAGCCGGTCCTTTCATTTGTTTCAAAAAACAAAACAAAGTGCAGTTCTCTTGCAATGAAATTCCGTTTCATTTGTGTCAAAAAATCCCCCCCAAAACAAAGTGCAGGTCGTCCTTAGTAGGCTTCTGACAGGAAGATGAATGACCACTTTGTCTTCCCATCAGGCGACTTCACTTTCAGTCAGGACACATTCTGCAACAGAATCGCCGACAGATCCGATCGACCAGATGAGTTCAGAGTTCCGTGAAACTGAATGAAGCTGACGTTGTGACCGACTCCTGACTCCTGACTCCTGAAGTGATCGAAGTCTCACATTCAGACAACTGGATTTTCTTACATGCTCAGACTCCAATAACTCAGGTGAACGGAGGACGTTAAATCGTGCATACCAACTGGGCCCTGCAGGGGCAGATTTACCTTGGGGAAAACGCAGGAACTTTTTATTTTTTGCACATTATTGTTTTTGCAAATTCTGAATTCACATTTGCAATCACAGACCCCGAAATAGCTAGGAGAGGTCTAGAACATACCTTAGACATGGCTCAAAATAGGGGTCAGTTTTTACTTTTGCCCCAGATAAAACACAAAATGCCCTGCGAGGCCCAGTTGGTATGCACGATTTAACGTCCTGCCAGGTGAACCAACCTATTTTCACCACTCTTCTTAATTCCACCCTCAAGTGTACCTATGGGGACATTTCAGCAGGAAATGTAGACCATAGGTACATGAGGGTGGCGATAATAGGCTGGTTCACCTTATTTCCATGTCATGAGATTTTGTGAATATATGGAATTTTGTTCAAATGGTGCCATTCCATATGCCATTTTCAGACTATGCAATCTAAACTGTGAAAGTACCATCTAGGACGAGTATAGATTTCAGACAGTGTGGTCAAAACCGTAAAAGTGTCAAAGTTGCAGAATGGTTCCATTTGAATGAAATTCCCCATGAATATACCATTTCTTTTGTGTTTCAAATTTTCAAATTACTAATTTGTTTGACTTGTTTAGGGTTTGGGGGTTTAAGGTTTAGCATCTTGAATTTTGATGGATAATTGTAAAATCTAGCATTTAGTGTCAAGCTTGAAGGTCTATTTTGAAGTTTGTCATCCATGTGAATGCACAAATTAATCCTTGAGGGTCTAGCAAGGACCATACATAAGGTCAATCATGTATTTTATGCTTAAAATATAGAAAGAATGTACTAAAATATGATGAGACGTGCATTGTTGGAATGAACATTCAACAACTAACATCCTTCATTTTGAAGGTCATTTTAACCCCTAAAGGTATTTGACTATGTTTTCACCAAAAATGCTCCAAAACTGTCATCTCTAGTACAAGTACCAAATTTTAGAAAAAATACATTTTTGGACAAATGTAACCATAGGATCTTGTATTAAAATGTTTTGGGAAGATGTGGTAAAAATTTCAGAAATTTCCACCGTGTAGATTGCAAGATATTAGCATTTGAAGTGACAAAAAGCCATTTTTTGGCCCTGCGAAAATCCGGGCAGATGCACTTCACAAGGTCAGATCATTATGAAAAAATGTCCAAAATGGTTGTAACTCTTTGGATTCATTCTCCAAATCATTTTGGATACATTCTTGAAAATTTTTAGATCATTTGGAATTGTACAACATATAGGAAAAAATTAGCAAATAGAAAGAAGTAGAGAATGATTCAAAATACTAAATTGTTAATAATTTATTTATGGAATTGAAAAATGCCAATCCCAAAGGTGATAATGTTATAATAAACAATCTACACCGAATTTTTTTATTTTTTTCCAAAAATGTTGAAAATTGAGTTAAATAAAGGTCTTCAAAGTTTATTTTAGGGTAGAGATTCCATTACTACCCACAAACTACCCACAACTAAAACTCTTCATAACTTTCATCTCATAAATCAAAATGGTATGATTCAAAGCTTTCCATGTATATATAAATCAAGAAAATAAATTTCAAATTTTTATTTTTTTAAAAAGTGATTTTTAAAGAAGTTTTTTCTGTTGCCCGGGCTGCCCGCCGAGCAATGAAAACAACATATCATACAATAACTTTTTGACCATGCATTCAAAAGTTATGAAAATTGTTGGGTCTTAAAGCTACTCCTCGGGCACATATTGTGTGAAATTTTCAAAGAAAAAAAAAATTCCATTCGTAGTGAGCTGCCCGAAATCGCTATGTTGCCAAAAAACACCGTTTGGTCCTTTAGGGGTTAATATCTAAACCTTATCATGTTCAAATAAGGCACCTTATGTGTAGAGTATATGACTATTTTAAAATTTCTTGGACATGTAGGAGGTGCAATAATGATCTAAATTGGAATTGTCCTATGTTATTGGATTTGGCTTAGTATGAATATAAACTTTTGTACCTTTTGTTTACGTCAATTCATGCACCTTGTATGTCAAATACAAAATTGAATATGCTACAATCTAAATTGGGCTTTCATTCTAGACCTACAAAGGTTAAACTTAGCCTGCATTGGATACAATAAGTTGATTTAGGTTTTTGTTTTTACTACCAAGAGTAGAGAAAAAAGTGAATTAGGACATACTTCTTGGGATGTCATTGTTTGTGTTAGCTACCCTATGAACAACACTATTATATATACATATGGTAAAATTCTTAGATTTTCTAAGTATATTTTGTAATCAATATGAATTTTCTTCGCTTTTTCTTCAATAATTCACTATAATTTCATATTTTTATTAAAAAATATTATTGAGAAGTTTTTTGACATTAAATAAAGTCAAAATGCATTCTTGAATATTTCTCTATTCCATTGATTATTAAATGAATCCCTACTATAGCCCAAGACCATAAATTTTAGCATTTTCGATCTTTGTCCTCCAAAGCAATTGCAACATACATTCTCTTTAATGATTATGATAATGAAATTAAACTTTGAATCAATAGAAACTCTTGGATCTCTTGACAAATTCAAGAATTGCTACCTTCACTTTATTGGTGATGTTATGTTATGACTTTTAGATGACTTTTAAGATTTTGTCTTTGAAATCAATTTAAAAATTGAACTCGTAGGAAGTGGTAAAATAGATCATTCAAAGCAATAAACATTAAGTGTGATGACACAATCAATTGTCCAAACTCACCTAAGAAAGACAACATCCATTCAATGAATGATGAACACTTTTAACCTCTTAAGGACTAGATGTTAAAATGTTGAGTAATGGAAGAATGCAAACATGTTCTATGCATATAAAATCTTGTTTTTTTCATCCATCTAATTTTTGTAGATTTTCATTCTTATTTTCTATCATCTGTAGGATCATATAGATTTTCAAAACTATAAATTTCAAATGTTTTACAGTTCAAGGAATATGAGAATATTGATCTCTAAAGTAACTTCTTAAGTTCAAAAAATGACTTTTCAAAATGACTAGAATAAATATATGAAAAATACAAATCATGAAAAGTCACCACCATAAGAATTCAACAATTTGAACTTAAATTAAACAAAATTCTTATAAAAATTACAAATATTTAATCTCCAATCAACAATACCAAGAATTATCATTTGTTTTTTCAGATTTTCAGATTTGAACTTTGGGTTCAAAGACCATAGGCCTAGACTCTTTTTGCCTCAAACGTTCTAGCTCTACATTCCCCTTCTTACTAGACTCTCCCTAAGGATTATAAATTAAGGGGCTAGTTGGCAACATATTATTGCTCAAAAGTTATTTATTTCATCTACCCACCGAATTTTGTCTAGTAGGAATGTTCCTAGTATGACCTCAAAGGATCCTTTTAGAATGTCTCCAATGACATAATTTGGTTCTAAATTAATAAAAGCTTCGATGAATGATTTTCAGTTTTTTTAATATGATTTCATAATTCACGTTTATTGAAAAATTTAAATATTTTAAAAATCTTGACTCTTAAAATTCAAAAGAATTCAAAAAATGTAACTTTAAACCCCAGAGGACCAAGGCCTTTTTCCATCAAAAAACATTCAAAACTACCATTTCAATTGCAAGGTGCAAAATTTTAAATCTTTTTTCCGGATATCTAATAGTAGGATATTGCACTAGAGTGACTAGACTAGTTCAAGAATGTGTGGAAGAAATTTCAGAAACTTTGGCCACTTAGATTGTAAGATATTTTCATATAAAGTGAAAAAATCAATTCTTCTTGCACCTCCTATAATTAAAATTTTTGACTCCAAATCTTTTTATCTAAAGTTTTTTGCACTACGGTGATTGCAAGAAACACTCCATGTTTTGGCTCAAAAAACACGATTACTGGTTGTAGGACTGACAGTACTATGAACTACTATCAATTCTGCACGTCAATGTGCACCTGCAAATCTCAACTATTGATTCAGGGGCACCTATAGATCTAAACCGTTGATTCAATACTATGTAGTACTATAGACTAATAAGGAATACTATTGAAGCCAATGGAAGCAGAAAAAGGCAGAAAAGTAGTTTATGGACCTTTTTATTTTTAGTAATTTCAAAAAAATTCATAAAAATTCCATTAAAAAAGATATTTTGCCAGAGAAGATTGCGCTTGTATGGCACTAAAAAATTCATTTAGGAAATTTTTTCCCTCATTGTAGACTTTGTGCAACGAAAGGTCATGTTGACCCCATGTGGGCAAGTGACATGTTACTATTTTCGTAAAAACTCATCATCAATCCTTGTAAGGTTAGTAGACCTCCAACATGTCAAATTTATGGCTTTGAAAAATAGGACTACCCCCCCCCCCCCTAATCACCAAGGTAGACATCCAATTAAGGGCATGATAAAAATAGTAAAATAATTTTTGAAAAATTTGAAAAAATTACACAAGGTTTCAAACTACCACATGTACCTTCTCTCAAATTTCATGTCAAACAGAAAAATCATGAAAAAGTTATGAACAAAAAACCATGTGTCCAAGGGCAATGGACCAAAAAATAGGACAAGTGTTTCTTGCAATCAACCCTACAAATTTTGAGTTACAAATATTTTTTGTGGAATAATTGAAATGTGGGTTTGAATTTTTTTTTAAATCAATAATTATTTTAAAAATAAATTCATTTTTTTAATTAAAAATTTGTTACATAAAAGTAGGTATGAGATAGAAGGCAATAATAAATTGTTTAAGATGAAATTGAAATGCACTAATTGCAATAGTGAGATTGCTCTAAGAAACAAATTAAACCATATGGAACTTTTTTTTTTGAAGAATTGTAAAAATTGAGTTCAAAAATGAATCTTGTAAGTTATTTCTTGAAAAAGATGCTTAAATTGCCCACAAAACAATATTCTCTATAATTTTCTCATCAATAGTCTAAAGGGAATGACTCAAATCTTTCCATGTAGACAAAGTAATTTTTTTTATGAGAAACAAACTTTTTAGAATTTTATTTTGAGTATTTGTGATATATTTTGGGTTGCTCACCAAATTGCATTTTGAGCTTAGTTTGGCATTATTTTTGCTCTTGGACATTGACTAGAACAAAAATTATAATCATGAAAAGCGAATGTGTTTTCTTATTTTCACAAAAGAATTCAGAAAATCACATCAAAATTTGAGATAAGAGGAATTTGCACTAACCTTGTAGTGATTGTGTCCTCTGAGTAGACATTTGGTGTTTTCAGGGTAAAAAAGAAAATGGATGATTCTCAATTGCCTACAAGTTCAAATAAACCCCTCGTTGTAAATTTTCTTTCTATCTATGCACTTGAATTCAAATGCAGAGTTACAAATCGCAAATTGCGTACTAATTCCTACAAGTGTAATGTCCCAACCTAGTCGGCTTTCGTAAAATGCATTTAAAAAATGGGCACTTGGCGCTAAGTACCAGACGAATTGTCCACAAACTCATCGATTATTTAGCTTAGAGTCCTCCTTAAGTCCTCACATCAAAGTACGTGCAAACATAGGGAGATTGAGAGGGCATTACCCCGGGGTATAATTTCTACATAATTTCTACATATAACAATACTGCCTTTTGACTTTCTATTCTTTGAAAGTCAAAGGGGGAATATAGTTACATGTGGAAATTATACCTTGGGTAATGCCTTCCTGATCTCCCTGTGAGACATTTTTGAATGCACAGGGTATTGCTTTAGATAGTTTATGTGTTGCAGGTATCGATCATGTTGATGAGCACCAAGTGTGATCGAATCCTTCAGTTTCCCTACTCTTTGGTAAATTCAAATTGTGGACCTTCTTCATGTGTATTGCGTGATTTGTTTAGTCGGTGATGCATAGTTAGTCCCCTAGAAGGTCAACAGACTCTATTGATGGAGTCTAACATAGCCACATCTTCATACCACTCTCCCTTGCAATCGATCAATTCAAAGGTGCGTGCCTTCAGACATACGTTGGAGGAAGAAAGTTGTATTGTCTGTCTTGTAGTGATACTTCACAACTACCTCGCTCAACTGTTTAGATATTTTGTAGACATGCCCAATTGGGCTTCATGTGATGTGTTCTTCTAAGCTCAAATATACCAACTTTTCTTTGTTACCAAATTTCACTTATCAATCTTTTGACGGGTTCAATTATATTTGTATGTTCAGTCGGGAAGATTTTTGCAACGGATGACGGAACCTTTGTTTATTATCACTCTTGCTCTTTAAATCATCGATTGTCACATTTTTGATCCAGGATAACCCTCAAATTTCATCTAGCAGTTAGTTTCACTTGAATTTTGTTTGTTTATCTATTTTGTAGATTTAAAATTGTGCATATATGCCATGTGAGTACTCTGAAGTCAAATGTGCACCAAATTTCTACTGATTGCTGCTGAGGGAGTCTAAGAAAAATTGTCCCAGCAGAGATGGCGATGTCGGTGGCGTTGATAGCATCCTTAGCGGCTGGAGGGCTACCCTAGCCATCATCCTTCTTCTTTATTGTTGCTTTCTAGAAGTCACGCATGTGCAAAGCCCTTGAAAGTCCCTTATGGGCTCGACCCTGAGGAATACTACGCCTCGGAATCCATGGATCCGGACTGGGTTCCTTCAGGTATGCCTACCCTTGTTCGAGACAAAGGACTGGCAACAACGATCACTCCAAGACAGCCGTGTGGCTCTACAGTCCCTATAATCGAATGTATAGGGGTAGTATAAAAGTGCAAAAAGTAGTGAGAAGATACCAAAGGCAGTGAGCTAGTTGGAGAGAAGCAACAACCTTTGCTCCCAATGATTATTCATTTGTGGGTGGATCTTCTGTTCAAAATCGGTAGTGTGGATTCTCAGGCACTAAGGTTTCCATGGACAAGTGAGCACTCTGTTGGGACTTCAACTTGTGAACATTACTTATTACTTTTAATATTACCATAGTTTTAGATCTACTTCTCTCTTAGTAGTCAGGAGTATAAAGGATCGTATGTGTCCTACTCTCTCTATTCCCATCTGGTCACTCTCTCTTCACTATCGAGTATTTTGTACTAGCTTCAACCTTCCCTTACATCTTAGATTACCAGTACTGTTTATTTATTCTACATGGTATCTCGGCTTCTCATGCTAGTTTATTCCTTTCTCTCTTCACATTACTGTCTTCTCTTTTCTTGAATCTCGTGCAAGTCTACCATACAATTTTTTTCAGTCAAAGTCTTCCCTCTACCACGATCTTGTAATACATCTATCATTTTTTCTTCCTTTTGCATCATGGCTTACACTGGTCTAATCCCCAATGAAATCAAACTTGAGGGGTCGTCAAACTTCAATCTCTAGGAGTACGTAGTGACTAGAGTAGTGAAAATGAGCAATTGTGGCACATACTTTCACCACCAGAGAGCACTAAGAGTGGAAAGGAAGTAGCAAATCTTGAACTTCCTAAGAAAAAAAAGAAAAGTTGTTGTACATGATTACTATGGCAATAAAACCAACTCTTCTAATGAATCTCACAACATATGATGATCCAAAATCACTATGGGAATTTTGCGTTGCACCTATGAGGTCACCTTTGATAGTAGGAAACATCAGTTGAGAAACAAGCTTTCGTTATTCTCTATGACAAAGGATATCAATTTTGAAAACTATTTTTATGAGTTTAGAGGAATCTTATCCCAACTATCAGCTATAGGAGTAAGGGTTGATGACTCTGATCTAGTCCAAATTGTCATCAAGAACATTCCTGATAGTTACAATCATTTTCTGTAGCACTATACTAGTGTAGGAAGATTCCCAACATTGAGTGAGTTACAAACTAACTTGATGCTTGAAGAAAGTCGCAGGGAGGTGAAGCACAAGACGAAGAGCCATAACGAGACAAAAGAGGCGCTTTACTTCCGCACAGCAAAGGGACCACCGATGAACCAAGCCGCTAGAATATTGGGAAGACTGAATCATTGATTGCATCATCCTCATGGGCCTGCACCACACTATTATGGATCATCAACTCATCAACATAGTTCTGGTCCACCCCAACAACTGAGCCTAGAGATCTACAGCTATTGCGGCAAGCCAGGTCATTGGAAAGGTATGTGCCCTGAACGATTGGTTGATATTAGGAAGTTAGAAGCCGATTGGAGACAAAAACTTCTTCATCATCAGAAGATCCAAGCAAATGTTGTTCATGAAGAACCATCATGGATTGAGTTGGAAGATCCGAATCTGTCAAATTGTATAGAGACTAAAGAAGAAGAAACGATTGAAGGAGCTATTGCCACTCTCAATACTCAAAGTGAAGATTCAGGATGGTATCTCGACTCTAGAGCCACCAAGCATGTCATTGGGACTCGAGAATTCTTTGACAATCTAGATGATTACAAAGGCAATGTTAGGACAGCAAGAGGCACTATAAGAAACCCGTGTTTTTTTTATGTCAAGATTTTGTGTTGGCATGTTGCGTGTGATGTTTTTCGACGTCTGCATGGGTATCCAAAAAATTGTGTTTGTGCAGACATGCCAAAAACATCGAAAATCTAGCTGGACATCATGATGTTTTCCACCAGGCATCACAAAAAACATAAGTCAACGGGGGTTGTAAGGTTGCCATGTGGCTACCACCTAAGTGCCACGTGTGAGAAGGAAGACATGTAGGAATTTTTTTCATCCATACATGTCCATGACGTGGCATATGATGTGGCATCTGATGTGGCAATGGGAAAAAAAGTGATGTGGCATCCAACAAAGATGATGTGGCATGCTACGTCAACACATTTTTTGTTGTTTAAGAAATTTAATATTTTTTTTGAAGACATCAATTTAGACATCCAGACATTTTATGAGACGTTAATGTAGATGTCCAGACATTTAGTAAGACATCAACTTAAACGTCTAGATGATTTGGGATGTCATTGTAGACGTCCATATTTCACCATCAATACTTCTTGCACCGTCCAGTATGATTTAGAAGAACATAATCATGTCACCTTTGACATTCATGTGGTTGAATGCACTATTCAACATGATGTCAATATGGACAATTACACAAGTCCTACATAATGCACATCCATATTTCATAATATACAATACAACATTTAAATACAATACACCATACATATTAAAAATTATACAACATAATGTCCAATACAACATGTTATACATAGTACAACATATATTGTACAACATATATAATACAAAATACACCATATAAAATATACCATATTTGGATATTATAGTACATGGCTTTACCAGCCACTTGATGTGATTATATGAAGAGGACAAGACAACCTCTTTATACAAGTGGGGTAGTAGGCAGTTAGACAAACAATATGGGATATGGAAAACGCAAGAATTGTTACAAGTAGAATTTTAGACCACATTTAAACATCTAGACATTTTCTAAGACATCATGGAAAACATCAAAAGTACATGTTGATATCAATGCTAATATATAAGTAGACATCATATGTAGTTGTCTTTGCAAATGTAGACACCAATCAAAGAGCATCAATGTAGACATCTATAGTCCTTATACATGGTGTCAAGGTATTGTATGCAATTGTTTAAACTAGTGCTCTAAACAATACCAAGCATTGCGTCATGCAGGGAATACATCTTAACAAAGACCTAGAGATGGAAGTGGCATAGAGATTTTTCTTTGTGGTTAAGGCACTCTCAACCACAAAGAGTTGTTTGTTTTCCACCCTAAGTAAAATTTCCACCTTTGGGGAGTAGTTGACATTCTTGGTGAAGGAAAATGAACATTTTGGAAGTCCATTGGAAGATGACAGAATGCAGTACATACAACCCCTACAATGGAATGTGACATTGCCTCTTCAAATGTATTGTCATGGAATGCATCTTCTTGTCTATAGCTTAAAAGGTGGTCTCATCACCTATAACTCAAGTGTAATAGCATGTTTCACCCACCAATTTCATTAAACGCTTGTGAATAGGAGGTCACTAGAAGCCACCCACAAGTATGTAAGTACATTGAGGAAATTTTTGTCTTGGATTATAGAAACCACTACTTTACAATGTTGCTATACAATTGCATGAGGGGGACAAAAGATGCTGAATTCCTAAGCATTCAACGAGATAGTTAGAACTTCAACTTGACAAACTTCAATCAAATGTACAAGAAGGTCCACCTTGACTCATTTGCATTTTTTTTGGCACACTTCCCACTATAGTTATGGCACATCAAGAATGTCGATATTGCCAATTGGCTATAGAAATGTCAATATTGCAACTAGCCCTTGGTCAATTTTGCAATCACCCCTTGGTTGGAAATAGGAAAATCTATATGACCAATATGGGTCGAACAAAATCTTGAGCTAAAAAATTCATAGTAATTATGTTTTGAGAAATAAAATTTTGGAAAAATATGGAATCCTTGCCAACTCTATTTATGTATATGGGAAAATTTTCCCACTTGAGTATCCCTGACTCTTTATATGCACAATTGCTTTAAGTGGTTGGAAATGGGTCGTATGCCTTATATTTGGAATTTCATCAAGATTGCTATTGCAAATACTGCTTCTTTGATTAAGACATCTCTCTAATTTGATTCAAATAGTGGTAGCTAACTAGCTATTTAAATGCTTTTGGGGGGAATATGAACATTTGAAATTTGATTCAAAGAAGTACTCACTACTTTGATTATTTTAATACGAAGACTAATCTCTAAAATTTGATAAGCAGATCCTTGAACTTAAGTGCCGTGTAATAATTTGCACTAAAGGAGCATTATGTTATGCAAACATCTTAGAGAGTTTATGACTTAATTCTAAAACTCAAATGTCACACTATAAAAAATCAACGTTTTTTGTGATACACTCATAATGTGGTAAGTATGTTTTCTTGGACATTAGTCATGTTAGTATGGATGTCCAAAAAAATGCATTATAATGGACAAGTTAAAAAAACATGGAAAATCACAAAAAAACATGGTCTAATTTCAAGCAAATTTGTGAGGATGTCACAAAAAACATGGTTTGAGAAGGTCATGAGAGGTTGCCATGTAGCTGCCACCTTGCCTCCACGTCAACACTGACCAAGCAAACAATGTCATGTCATCAATTTTTTCATCCAGGCCCTTGTTGACGTCATTGGTGGGTTGTGCCCTAGGTCATGTCAATTTGGACATCCTCTACGATATACACATGTTTTTTCTAATGTCAACAATGACATGAGGTTAATTTTGTGAAATGTCATGTAGCATCCACTATGTATTATGGCATGTCCACACTCCACAAAGACATGAAAACATCACAAATGACATCTTCTAGAATGTGTCTAATGTGCATGTCTCAATTTTTGAAACGTCCATTGAGACATCTAGATGTTTTTTATGGTGTCCACTTCAACATACATAATATAGAATATGCCATTTGCAATACATCATATATTAAATACCATACATTATACATAATATTCCATGTACAATATACCATATGTGGCAAATATGTCACATGGCTAAAAGTGACACTTATTGTGAATATGTTGACATGAGAAGATAAGGTATATATACAAGTGGGGTGGTAGGAAGAAGACAAACCATATGGGATATGTAAACATAGAAATTTGATTACAAGTTGAATTTCATACATGAGCATTGTAATAAACACTATGTTGTCTCAACTGACATATTAGAAACATCTAGATGTTTGAGTTGATGTTGCAAAAAACATTTGGACGTTTTTATTAACGTCCTAGTTGATGTCACAAAAAACATCTAGACGCTTCTGTTGATGTCCTAGTTGTTGTTACAAAAAACATTTGGACATTTCTATTGATGTCTTAGTTGATGTGACAAATGACATAAAAAGATAGTATTAGAATTTTAGATGGTGTTTAAATGTGATGACATGGCATGCCAAATCATCCTCACTACAGGCCACATCACTCAATTGCCACCTCAACTTGCTATTTTAAAAAAACAAAACATACTATTGATACTAGGTTGCTCTTCTTCTATTTTTTCACATTTTGTCAACCTTTTACCTCAACCCCAAGTAACTTCTAGATATTTGTCCAAAGTCAAAATTTGAATCCTTGTTGACATGGCACTAATATGTTTTTGGAAACATCGCAAAAAATGTGCCTATATTTTATTCAATGTCTCACAAAACATATGCTTTTTCTGTAGCATCACATTGTTTTCCTAGTGACACTACACGTTGTCAGGGATGTCCACCATAATTCTTCCATTCACTGCCTCAAAGTCTCAAACATCCTTATGCTAGAAAAAACACGCCATGTTTTTTGTCTGATGTCAAAAAAAATGTGGGTTTCTTATAGTAGAAGTGGTTGCAAGGAGGCAATTGCCTTGTGGCTTATTTTGGGCTAATTAGGGCAATTACTTTAAACTAGTACATTTTAAAATTTTAAAAATTGAAATACGCAAAGAATCCAGTGAGTCAAATACAAATTTCTCATTTAACAAAGTGAAATCCAAAAATATTTAGATGGCATAAAGAAAATATTTAAGCATTCACATTCATAGAATTGAATGGTAGTAGAGGTCATTTGTATAATCAAATCCATTATCCATCATGAATCTTCAAAGGTTATGGGATAATTTGAAGATGAGAGCTTGATTGTTGATTGTCAAAATGAAATAATTGTGTTCGAAGTAGAATTGCAGACCTCATTTTGGCTTAGGAAAATAACTTTTTCCAAAACAAATTGAACTAAAAAAAGTTGATAAATCAAGTTGAATTTCATCTCCAAAAATCCATTTGTAATTTTGAGCATCCAAAACAATGTTCTAGACAAAATTTGGAAAGGATGTTTGAAAATATCAAAGAAAATATCCCTTCCAACTCCTCTCTCAAATTTATCTTGAACTTTTGATTAGAGACTTGAATTCTCAAACGGATTTTTGAAGATGAAATTTAGCTTGATTTTCTAACTTTTCTTAAGTCAAAATTTCTAGAACAAGTTGTTCTACTATGCCAAAATGAGGCCTAAAATTTTAATTTTGAACACAATTCCTACTTTTCACTTAACTATGAGTGGTTGAGCTCCTAATAATTCTAATTTATAGAACTCACATGGATTGTTTTATCTTATACTACCCACTTGTACAAAGAGCTTCTCTTCTCCTTTCAAGGCATTCAAAATTAGTGGACTTAGAAGCTATAGGATAGAATATAGTTGCCAAATGTTCTAACATCCATGAAATTTCATTTCCAAATATTCTAAAATTATAGTGCATGGAATAGGGAACTTCTTCAAAATCAAGGGGAAAGAGGAACATCTTCAAAATCAAGTAGCTTGGGCTTCACTAACCTTGACCTAGACTCCTCCAATGCCATGCTCAATATGCTTAATTGCCCTTTAATTCAGCTTGGACATTGATTGATCAAACTTACCAAAGTTTGATATTTTGGGCAATTTTTTTTTCCTCTTATAGGTCTAGATGAAACTTAGAACTCCACTATTCACATTTAAGGTAGGAGAACCCATTTCCGAGCGGTTCCCAAAGCCGCTCCCTACGGAATGCCCTTTGACCAAGCAGTGAAGATTTCAAAGATGCGTTGTTAATGTCACAGGCACTGAAGACAATTATTGAGTGCTAATTTCAGAGATTAGTTGATGGATTAACTCTTCTACAGGGCGGTATACCAAATAGAGGAGGTTGGTGATGCAAATGGTATCCATTGTCGATTTTAGGCATTGCAAGTGGCGGCTTCCAGTAATTAAAAGAACGGAAAGGGAATTTGATCTTACCAGTTTAGATTGAAATTGGATCTCAATCAGGTGCTATGACGGCTGGAAAAGTGGACCATCACAGACGTTGCATGCATTCCAGAACGTGTAGGTAAGTGGACAATTAATGGTCCATTCACGGTGAGCCATATGAAGGTTGTGGTGAGTCTTGCACTGCACAGATCATGCAGATCGAATCACGACGACAATTTCCTGATCGCCAACTTCGTGACTGTGTGGATGAGCAGGTGAGTGCACATCGGCAATTTCTTTGTGTGGACGTACTTGATTGTGATTTCTGTTTCTTGATAAGTTACTCACCGATTGTCTGTCTTAGAGAAGTCAGTGCCCATCGATCACTGAATGTATATATTCCATTTGAACACAGAAGTAGGGAGATTTTTCTTATGGTAATATACACATGTAGACCAATAATCTCTTACTGTCAAAAAATTTCAATCATCATACTGCAAGTGGTTCTTGAGTTTTATTGTGTTCACGGAAGCTATAAGTCTTGCGCACTTTCATTTCTAGCCTCATTTATTTTCAGTTTCTTAATTACTTGAAAATCCTGGCTATGATGTTGCATTTGTAAATTTATTACACTAGCTATGTAAGATAAGCTGAAACTACAGTCACATACTACTGTGTTCAAGTTCATCTTCAGAGTTCTCTTTTGAGTTCTCTTTGGTACTTTGTTTCTCTTTGCCTTTATGTAAGCATATGATTCAAATTATTACTAGTAGATGTCTTCATCTAATAGTTTTAGATTTATTGAAGCTTAATTTAATGTTATAGTAACTAGTAAGTGAAAGTTGAAGGACTTTGATTATACTTAGAAGGTGAAGAAGTAGACTAGTTCTGAAGGCATGTTAGGATGACTGTAAATCAACAAGTGGATGGATCAATTACATAACTAAATTGTTCCCATCCATTCAAGGCTCTTACTGGCTCATTCATTTTTGCTTGAATTGCTATACTACTAGAAGATGTGCCAATACAAAGATACTAACATTGGAAAAATGAAATATCGTAAATTTGTGTGCAGAGCTCTTGGAAGTCGATCACAGTCCTGAGGGTGCATACATCATTCAAACGGCAGTCAAAATTTATTTCAATTCAAAGCTTCGGTGAGTGCCTACTTCTTTAGGACTCCATTTTCATAACAATAGCTAAACTCAGTACCCCTACTACATGCTAATGTTATGAAGTACTCAAAGTCTATGCATTACTAATATGAAGCAAGTCTAATGGTCATATGCAGACATGGAAAGCCCTACAGGAAGATCACAAAGGCCACTTCGTCCATCAGCATTCTCCACTCCGCCCTCTTTGTCCGGTGGAGGGTTTTTGGCACCAGGAATGGTGACAAGGGCAATGGTTCATCAAGCCCAGCTTCGAGGAAATCTGCCTTCCCCACCGCAGCAACAAGAACAAAATCCAGCAGTCTATGACATCTCAAGTCCTGCCAATGGAGTTCAAGAAGGTCAAGAGTGGACCTTGAACTCCGAAGCACCTGCAGAAGCTCAACTCCCAGAAACTGACGTAATATTTTCCGATCAGGACTGCAATGTGGAACAACAATCTCCATGGCCGCCAATGATGCAGAGGGAGCAACAGAGAACGTGGTCGAATGGCATGTTGCAACTGGCGTTCCAAGCTATCGAACGAGGAGGGCGAATTCGAACTACAGCTAGACATTATGGAATACCTGCATCATCATTGAGAGACCATTTGTATGGAAAGACTCTTACAAGAAAGCGAGGTAGACAAGGAATACTCATAATGCAAGAGGAACGTGATTTAGAGCATTACTTGCTACAAATGCAAGACTTGGGGTATCCTCTGACAATTTCACAGCTGCACCTTAAAGTTGCTGAGATTGTCCAAACTCGCATCAATCCCTTCAAAGAAGGCATTCCCGGTGCCGGCTGGTTGCGTTGGTGGCGATGGAGACATCCCAATTTAGTATTGCGGTCCACACAAGGCTTGGAGACAAATAGAGCACGAGGACTGTGTCAAGAGAATGTCCTCTCATTTTACCATAATCTTCACACTCTGTATGTACGACATGGTTATGATGAAAATCATATATGGAATTGTGACGAGACAGGAGCACAAGCTGGAAGGAATGGTGGCGGTACCTTAGTATTTGCGAAGCGTGGCTCCCGATCTGTCCATAGCATCATTCCCGACCAACGGGAGTGGTTGAGTGTTCTTGCATGCATCAGTGCTGTCGGTGAGTACATTCCACATTTCTATATCTTTCGAGGCAAGCGCATGCGCAGAAATTATATAGAAAAGTGTGAGGCTAATGCAACCATGGCCATGCAAGCTAAAGCTTGGATGACGGGTCATTTATTCTTATCATGGATTTCTCATTTTGTGAAAGCACTTGAAGGTCATGGAGGCATTTCGCCTACCAATAGGCACTTATTGATCCTCGATGGACATGGATCGCACGTAACCCTAGAGGTTGTGCATAAGGCATCTGCCATTGGATTAGATGTCTTGATGTTGCCATCACATACTAGTCATAGACTCCAACCTCTAGATGTCAGTGTCTTTAGGCCCTTCAAGTGTGCATTTCGGGGTTATAGGGATGCCTGGACACTTCGAAATCGAGGGAGAGGTGCGCAAAAAGAAGATCTAGCACAATGGGTAGATTTGGGATTGAAGAGAGCTCTTACTAAATTAAATATCCAAAGAGGATTTGCAAGCACTGGGATTTGGCCCTACAATCCCCGGGCATTGGAGAAGAAAATGGGACCTAGTCGGCAATTTTGTCCACCTAGTGACCTTACAGCACATGAACAAAACTTCCTTGTAGTGAACCTTTCAGCAGTTCCAAACAATGAGGACAACAACAATAACCGAAATCATTGTGACCTTGTCCAAAACAATGAAGAGGATGACGACGAGGAGAACATCGAAGATTCTGCCCAAGTTCACAGGTGGCCCTCTGCCACCGAAAGCGACAATGAAGGTGAAGAGATCGATTACCTACCAGCAGATGACGTAGGGCTACAAGAGCTTCTCGGAGAGAGGATTGTCGACTCTCAACATCAGCAACACTACTTCATAGGTGATGCACCAGTTCTTGATGAAGGCAGCTCTTCCGATTCTGAGGTGGAAGTTATTGCTGATGCATCACTGGCAGCAGTAGGGGACCGTTCCTCACCACTACAACAAAATTTCTTTCAATTGCCCGAAGTCTCGGGCCCTGCACAGAGAAAGCGTAGAGGGGATGCGATTGTTGACTACTCAAAATCGATTATAATGACAAGTGAAGAGTACTTGCATGCAATGGAAGAAAAAACACGCTTGAGAGAAGAAGCAGAGAAGGCAAAGGAATTAAAGAGGAAGGAAGCTGAACTTACAAAACAACAACGTATTGAGGAGAAGAAGATGAAAGAAGCAACAAAGAACAAGCGGCAACTGGAGGTAGCTGCTCGAAAAGCCTTCAACTCGCGGTGGTCAGCAGCAGCGGTGGCAAAAGCTGGGGATGACCTCCATTGCCGAATCAAGTCAGCCGCGCCTCCACTACCCGGACAGTACATTGGCAAATTCCTGACATATTGTCCACCCATTTGTCGACGGAATCAACAAATCGCAATTGCACACCTACGAGCAAAGCGCGAAGGGCGTGTATTCGATCCGGCAATGCAAACCACTCCTCCCTGGGTTCATCGTAGCGATCCTCGGTGGGTGACTGAATTGATTGAGGAAATAGATGATGAGCGAGTAATAAGTTAGAATCATGATCGTCTGTATAAGCAACGATCACTTCAACGGCCACTTCCCTTGAAGAAATCAATCGAGAAAATCTCTCCAGTATTGACGGGAGAAGGCACCAGTCAGTCAACAAAGCGAGAGTTTCGAGGCATTGAACGAGGAGAATATGGTGGGAATTCAAGTTGGTCATGCTCGTCATGGCACGCTATACGAGCAGGTAACCAATTAGTAACAGCTAGCTCCTTGTACCACATAGGCGGATTAAGGTTTTCCAAGCTTTTGATTCGGTGCTCCATGTTCGCTTCATTACATTGGCTGCATGGTCGAAAGTGACGACAGCAACAGCATCAGCATCTTGTAGGGGTCGGGATAGGGTCAATTATTGCTCATATTTAGTTTTAGTAGCACTCAGTTAAGTGTCAGTGTAGCCTCCAGCATGGAAAGGACTTCAAGCGACGATACGGTTGGTCTACAGGTGATTATAGGAAGCTAGGAGTCCTGACTTTGAACTTGAATAAGATATTTTCCATTGCATTATTTTTAAAAAAATTGGTGTCCTTGGACTGGCCTTGAAAAGGCTAATCATATGCATGTTTTTTTCAGTTTCCTCGAGTCCTCCCAGTACCCATTCCCTTTAAACAGACGGGTATGGGTTCTCCTACCTTAGAAGAAATTATTGTATGTGGAAGCCGTAAATTGTTGAAAAAAGGACTTTGTATAAGACTTTTCTTGAGGCTAGTTGCCTATTGGAATTTTTTGGTACATGTTCTCCAATTTGAAATGTTATGAAAAATTTTGAACATGTGACCAACTTTGTCACAAAAAAGAAAGCAAATAAAGTTTAACCCCTAAAGGACCAAGGTGTTTTTTCTGCAAAAAAACACTCAAAACTGCCATTTTTAGAGCAAAGAGTAAAAAAATTGAAAATCTTATTGTTTTCACATCTAACCTTAGGATCTTACACCTAAACAATATGAAAATGTGTGGAAAAAATTTCAGAAATTTTGACCGCATAGATTGCAAGATATCTGTGTTTAAAGTGAAGAAAACAAGTTTTTTCACACATTGCGGGACTAGATTATTTGACTTTGAACCTTCTTAACTTTAATTTTTGGCACTACAGAGTTTTGAGCTTTAAATCTTTATGGTGGAGAATTGAGTTGAGCGTCTAGGAAAAAAAGAAAATACAAAAAAAATTAATTTTGATTCTTTAAAAAATTGTTAAGTAGAAGTAGGTACAAGATAGAAGGAAAATCTAAATTATTAATATCTCTAAGATGGAATTACAATGCACTAATCCCAATGGTGAGATTGTTCTAAACAGAAAATAAAACCATATGGACCTTTGTTTTTTGAAAAATTGTAAAAATTGCATTCAGAAATGAATCCTACAAGTTATTTTTTCAGGAAGATGCTCTAATTGCCCGAAAAACAAGATTGTCTATAACTTTCTCATAACAAATCCAAATGGAATGAATCAAAGCTTTCCTTGTAGACAAAAATATAATCTATATGGGAAAAAAATTCAAATTTAAAAAATTCAAATTTTTGAAACTTTTTTTTGCTGCCCCCTCTCCCCTGTTTTGAGCTTATTTGGGCATAACTTCTGTTCCCGGGCACCAAATGAAAAAAAAATTATATTCTCACGAAGCTCATCAGTTTTTCTATCTTCATAAAAAGTTTCAAAAAATCAGGAAAAAAATTGAGACCATAGGTACCTGCCCGAAATCTCATTTGTCCCCCGAAGGGACAATGGTCCTTTAGGGGTTAAGCAAAAAAGTCCAAGAAGAAAAGTAAAATTAACTTGTGCAAAAGCCTTCCTCAATTAGAGTTTCCTGGAATTTGGATGCCCCCTAAAAAACTTTTTTTTCAACTTTATATGGTATAATCAAACAATTTGTGCAATCAAAACCTTCCATTTTTTCAAACTTAATAAAGTAGTCTACCACCAAATCTTATGGTAAAATGTAATCAAATTTCATTTGTCATTTTTTGGGGTCTTTGCCATCAAAACAACTCATTTTGAGTGCTTTTTGGTGAAACATAATCCAAGAACTTTAGGGGTTAAATGATATTGCTCTAGTGCTCTGATTTACTACAAACTCCTTTCTATCAAACTCTTTCAAGGATTATGAGTTAAGGGGCTAGTTGCCTAGTCCATTATTGCTCAAAAGTTACTAATTTTATCCACCCATACAATTTTGTTAAGTAGGAGTGTTCCTAGTATGACCTCAAACAATACCTTTAGAGTGTCTCTAGAACGTCTCCATCGACATAACATAGTTACAATTGAAGAAAACCTTCAATGAATGATTTTAGCCCCTAAAAGACTATTGTCCCCTGTGGGGACAAAATGGATTCGAGCAGTTTTTTATGACCTCAATTTTTAGTGAAACTTTTTGAAACTTTCTCATAAGATAGAAAAACTTATTAGCTTCGTGGAAATATAATTTTTTATTTCAATCAGTGCCTAGGAGCAAAAATTATACCTCAAAAGCCTAAATTTTCATTTGGTGGGTAGAAAAATAAATCCACAAAGACTTGAATTTTTTTTAATTTAAAAATAAATAGATTCTCATAGATTATACATTTGTCCACATCTAAAGCTTTGATTCATTCCATTTAGATTAGTGATGTGAAAGTTATGAACAATATTGTTTTTCGGGCAATATGAGTATTTTCTTAAAAAAATAATTTATAGGATTCATTTCAAAATGCCATTCTCACAATTTTAAAAAAAACATTGTTTAACAAGGTTAAGTTTCCTTGCTAGAACAATCTCACCATTGGGATTATTGTGTTTCAATCTTATCTTAGAACTATTAACTCTTGTAATCTTGGACCTACTTCTACTTAACAATTTTTTAAAGAATGAAAATCAAGAGTTTTTCTAAAAAAATGTCCTAGACTATCAACTCAATTCTTCAACACAAAATTTTTAAAATTCTAATTCCATAGTATAGGAATTTCAACAAAAGGTGGTCAAAGTCATTTAGAATTGCAAGACAGTGTTCAAAAAACTTTTTTCCCAACTTTGAATGCTAATATCTCTCAATTTGTAAGGTCAAACTTCATGAAATTTTCTCCACTTGGTCTTAGACAAATAAAGTAAAATATTTTACAATTAGACTCAAAAAAAATTATTTTTTGCCCTTTTCTTGGGTAAACATATCAAAAATGGCAATTTTGAGTGTTTTTTGACTAAAAAATGGACTTGGTCCTTTAAGGGTTAAATTTTTTTGAAGATGCTTCAATCATGTACTTATATTGAAAAAATTAAATTTTCTTTGAATATATACTTTTTAAATTTCACAAAATTTACAAAATTAATTCAGAAAATATAACTTTGACCACTTACATTGCATGATATTTGTATTTATTCATTTAAAGTTTAAAAAACGAAGTGATTTTGCACCTCTTGTGACTCGATTTTTTGACTTCAAATTTTTTAACTTAAAGTTTTTGCATTAAAGATTTTGAGTTAAGAAAATAATTTATTGGAAAATTGAAATGTAAGGGGAAAGAAAATCCAAATAAAAAGCACATGATTTTCCTTATTTAAAAAAATTGTTATAAAGAAGTAGGTGTGAGATCGAAGGAAAAACACACTAATTGAAATGGTGAGATGGTTCTAGGAGCAAACTATACCACATAGAGCTTTTTTTTCTTGCTAAAATTTAGTTCAAAAATGAATCTTATGAGTTAATTTTTGAAAAGGATGTTTGGATTGCCCAAAAGACAAGATTCTCCATAATTTCCTCATTACTAGTCCAAATGAAATGAATCAAATCTTTCCATGTAGACACTATCTACTATGAGAAAATAAAAATTTAAAAATTTATTTCAAGTTCTTGTGATTTTTTTTGTGCTAAGGTAGGAGGCTAATAAACTGCTCATCTAAGGGCTGGTAAACCTTTTTCATGTTTTTCCTTTGATGGAAATATTTTTAGCTTATTTTTTAGACAAAAAAAAGATTTAAATTATAATACAAGTCATTTCATATTTTTTGAAGCATTTTTGAATTACCTATAAATTTTCAAACAAGATGAGTCATAGGTTCCTATTTATAACTCTAGGTCTTCATAAACTGTTCACTTGCAACTTCTAAAGAGAAATGGGGAAAGCAAAGAGAATGATTGGCTCTTGCAATAAATTAGTTTATTTTGATTGATCCATTCAATGACTAAAGAAATTTAAAGACCATTCACATCCATTTTAAGTGAGTCCATATGGGTGAATCTAAAAGCCCACTTACTTTTAGAGCTTCCTACCTTACCCAACTACTTTTTAATCTTAGTGTGACATAACTTTTGCTCTTGGGTACCAATGGAATAAAAAATTATATTCTCTCAAAGCTAATGTGTTTTCCAATATTCAAAAAATGTTTCAGAAAATCCCATCAAAAATTGAGATCAGAGGAACTTGCCCTCACCTTGCCCTCACCTGAGGGACACTTGGTCCTCTAGTGTTTGAAAAATAAATAGGTGATTTTCAATTGCATAAAAGTTCAAAATAAGCCCTCGTTCTAAATTTTCAATCTATCAATTCACCCAAATTTAAATGAAGAGTTTTCGATCGCAAATTGCGAACCATCTCCTGCGCGTGTTCTGTCCCGGGTTGACTTTCGTAAAATGCATGTAAAAATGGGCACTCGGCGCTAAGTACCAGACGAATTGCCGACAAACTGATCGATTATTTAGCCTAGAGTCCTCCTCAGTCCTCACGTCAAAGTACGTGCAGACATTTTTGAATGCGCAGCGTATTGCTTTAGATAATTTCTGTGTTACTGGTATCGATCATGCATATGTCGATGAGCACCAAGTGCGATCGAATCCTTCAGTTTCCCTTCTCTTTGGTAGATTCAAATTGTGGAACTTCTTCATATGTATTGCGGAATTGGTGATACATAGCTAGTCTCCTGGAAGGTCGATCGACGGACTCTACCGACGGAGTCTGACATAGCCACATCCTCGTACCACTCTCCGTTGCAGTCGATTCAATTCAGAGGTGTGTGCCTTCAGACATACATTGCGTGAAAGAAGGTTGTACTTATAGTGATACTTCACAACTACCTCGCTCAACTGTTTAGATATTTTGTGGACATGTCCAGCTGGGATATGCGATGTGATGTGTTCTTCTAAGTTCAAAGATACCGACTTTTCTGTATTAACTTACCAGTTTTCACTGACCATCTTTTGACGGGTTCAAATCTTTTTTCGGGAAGATCTCTGCAACGGATGTCGGAAACTTTGTGTGTATTACCATTCTTGCTCTGTTCAGCATCGAGCTTCAGTTTTTTGATCCAGGATAACTCTGGAATTTAATCTAGCATTCATTCTCTTTCGAATTCTGTTTGTCAATATACTTTGGAGGTTTAAGATTGCGCATTTATGCCATATGAATACACTGAATTCAGATTAGCTGGTGTGCACCAGATTCCTGTCGACTGCTGCAGAGGGAAATTTTCCCAGCGGAGATGGCGATGTCGGTGGCGTTGATAGCGTCCGTGGCGGCTGTCGGGGGTACCCTAGCCCTCGTCCTTACACTTCTTCTATTCTATTGTCTTCGATTGAGACGACGAGCGCAATTTAATTTCCCATGTTACGCCGGTGACGCCGAATCCATGGAACCGGATTGGTTTCCTTCGGGCAGGCCTGCGCCTGTTCGAGACGGAGGACCAGCGACGATCACTACAGGGCAGCCGAGTGGTCCGGCAGTCCGAGTGAACCAGTAAATTAGTGTAAAAGTGCAAATTGTAGTGAGAAAATACGCAGTAAAGGCGGTGAGCTGAGTCACACAGTGCAAAACTCTCCGCACTTCTAGTTGGGGAGAAGCGACAGCCTTCACTGCCAGTGATTATCCATTTGTGGGAGAATCTTGAGTGACTTCTGTTCAAAATCCAACATGGATTCTGAGGCGCTTAAGTTTCCATTGACGAGCGCGCACTGAATCCACTCATGCTATTCATTCCTGAATGGATCTTGAGTGACCTTTGTCAAGGATTCGGTGATACTAAGTGGATTAGAGCACTTGTATGAATATACTTGAAGTAATTTTGTGATCAAAAAGGGATTTATTTCCTGCTTTGTATTTGGTGCTTCCATAATGGCCCAATGTTCAATATCGCTGTAATGTACATGGAGCTTGGAGATGTATCCTTTAGCCCTACAAGGACACGGTTTCCATGACCAAAGGTAGTCACTCGAATACTCCAATTATTGGACCAATAGGTGCATTTTTGGTTTCTACATTTACCACTGAAAATCATCCATCAGACTTTTTAGGTATATAACGTCTTTACAGGGTTAATCTTGAAATGTATCAGAGGATGTGTTGTGTCCTTCGAAAGATTTTAGGACAGCCTCAAGGATGGAAAAAAGCATGTTTTTAGTGTAAGGTGTTTGATATTCCTTGGACCTTCAAATAATTTTTCACTTTCCTATATAAGAAAATGAAAAATCCATGGATCATCATGTAGTGTGTTTTGACAATCTGTGCTCCTTTCTCTTGATTTAAATTTTATATGTAAAATTGATCTCGTTTGAATTTGAGACCAACTAATGAAATTCAACGTATCAAGTCAAATTTCTACTCCAATTAAAATTTTGAATCTACAAAAGTGAACAGAATGGGTGATATTTGCGATCACAATGACCGTAGATCTAAAGATCAAGGGAGGTACCAAAATGTATCAATAAAATTTTGAATCTACAAAAGTGAACAGAGTGGGTGATATTTGCGATCACAATGACCGTAGATCTAAAGATCAAGGGAGGTACCAAAATGTATCAATAGAAAGAACAAATTGTTCCCTACCATTTAGAACAATGTTTCTAGTCAAAGTTTTGGAAGTTACTATAATCCACTATTAGCTTCGAAAGAGTACTTTTTGTTTTTAGGTTGGGCACTTCGGGGGTAACACCAATCTCGATTAAGCTTGCAGTTGCTATGCGGAGAAATCAGGAAAAAAGGGGGAACATCAATAAAGCCTTACATAAAAATCAGCATCTAATAAGCATTAATTATTTGACCCAAAAGTTGTACAAAGAATCGTGGTGATTCTGGAAAAAAGTTGGTCTTACCCCCATGCTCAGCTCCTTATCATCTTCGGGATTATTATTCGACTTCAGTTCTTGCTCTAAAAAATCACTGCACAGGAGCATTCGCCGATTGGCACACTTCGTAATTCTACGTAAGGTTCTGCAATCATTGCGAGGGCTCCACATAGCTACCAGCTCTTCCCTCAGTTGTCGAAATGGTTTCAGCTTCAGAAACAACATCGACAGTGTCGGGAATCATTTGTTGTAATGGCATGGCACCTTTTGAGAGCTGTGCCAACAAAGTAATTTAGAGCAAAGTCACGCCAAATAAGAGCAAATCAAGTGATACTATAGCTCTAAACAAACTCACATATGAGGACAGTGGGTTTCTCATGCCAATTCAGAGGGTTCTCTAGAATGTCATCGATTTTACTAGGAAGGATTACACGACACTAGCATTCTATCCATGACTTCTTCCAATGTCAAAGAGAGCACTAAGAGACTACTCACATTCAGAGCAACAAAACAAAGATCCTCCAATTCAGCTTTCAATGCCCACTCGCCCAGTTCCGATGCAAGAGAATCCCACACAGAAAGTGTCTCTTATGCCACTGCACACCTAGTCGCTTCTGGCAAGGCATAACTACAATCACTAAGATAAGAGGAGGCATTGTTGACAAGGCTGGAGGACAAGTCGACTTTAACCCCTAAAGGACGAAGGATTCATAGTTTTAAATCGATCAGGTCATTTAATCATATTGCGATAAATATATTTCAAGTGGGGTTCAATTAAATACCACTAGGATCAGTGAAGAATATTGCATGTGTTGTTGATGGCGTAAACAAAATTGAAAAAAAAGAAAAGCTAGCATATGACCTACTCAAAACTCCTAAAAGAACATAAGGTCCAATGTGGACTTTATGGTCCCATTACAATGAAAGCAACCATGGCCACTTGCTGAGATGCTTCTGGGAATCCCGAAAATAGAAGGGCTAGAATACAGGTCATGCAATTGTAGTGATTTGGAAAGACCTCGGGAATGGATGTACTCTACCAATCGAAAGCACTTCAAAATTTTCGTGACAACAATAAAACAAGGGGAACAAAATAAAGGAACAGAAAAAATACGTTGTCCGCAAGTTGTGTAGGCGGTCAGCGAGATTCATGAGCAACACGCGTGGGTTATTAACCATGCCCAGCATCATCAAACGCAAATCATCTACCTGGAATGAGCACCTGTGAGCAGTTGGTATTGTGTCACCTCCTTGCGAAAATAGACACAAACCCTAAACCGCAATGTTCTTTACCTCTAAACTGCTAGCTGTACATATTTTAAATGTAATCAAGAATCACTTCCCTGAAGACAACAGAAACTTGAAATGCGGTTGCAGGAGTCCACTAAAGGGCCATCAATGAGGAGATCAGACTTTGCAACTAACATAAAAGATCTCCAAGGAACAAATATGCAATCCAAATCATTTCAAATACTACCTAGGGATTTATGCATCTGAACTACTTACCTCTGCTCGACTCAGCCCCCATTATCATCAACTGACTTCCCTTCACCTGCTTTCTTCTGCCTTCTTAACAGCTGAATATTCAAGACGATAACCAGTTCAGCTCATCACAAGCTCTAACAGCAAAGAGAAGAATGCATGTTTACAATTCTGTACTTTAAAACTAAACACCTCCCCGCTATATATATTGGAGAGTGCAAAGAGTGAGAAGACGGAGAGAAGGGTTGAGAGCATTGACGGTCAAGGCTCGAGGATCGAGAGCTTGGCGACGAGAAGACGAACATGAAAGGCCATTTGCGCTTGGCCTCACTGAAGGCCACCTGCGTGAGGGGCCGGCCACTTACGGGAAGCACCATCGTGTAGGGAGGACGATTTACTGCGGGGCACAAAAAATGCAAACCCTAGCGCGCAAATTCGAGGAGCAAAGCAGAAGCTCAAAATTAATCAAAGTTAGGAATTCGTAACAGTCTGCGCAACCTGGTTGTACACACACATGGTCGATTAATCGATTATTAACCCCGTACCGCCTGAATCCTTTCTTGAATTTTTAGGTGTTTTTATAATTATATACTAGTGTGCCCTGTGCCGTTGTCACAACCAAAATAAAACTAAAAGTAATTTTCTAATTTTTTCATTCAAAAAAATTTGGAAATTCAATAACTTTCATACCTGTAGGTCCAAATGCCACAAAACAAAGCCTGCGCACCCCTCTTTACATAGAGCTTTTCAACGGGACCAAGAATTCAACTTGAGGACACATGGTTACGAAGATATCATTGTAACAAACAAACAAACAAAAAGTTGCCATCGTCATTTAAGGTATAGATTATTTACCTCAATTTCATCAATTCATCCCCCAAAAGTGTGATTTCTTAAAAGTCAAGCATTGGTTTGGATGAATGAGAAGTTTTGTGTTAAAAAATGTCAAAGCCCTTGAAACCTCTTAATAAGCTTAGAGTCCTCTTCACGTTAGAATGCAAACACTTTTGAATGTGCACTACACATTTTCAACAAGCCTAAAGCATTCCTCCTTCGAGCAGAGATAATACCTTCCTAGATGCCTAGGAAAGAATTTGGTTATAATCTGTAGAGAATGATTGGATGGCTTGAAAGTCGCAAGGTTAGTTTCATTGGATGAGGGGAAAGTTGCAAAAGAGCCATTGGCTAGTTGGGAAGGTGCCATGATGGGGGTGGTTCCCAAAACCTTTGGAACTGAGGTGGACCCCTGTAGCGTTGGTTAACAATGTTGTGCAGCGTATTGCTATTGATAATTTCTGTGTTGCTGGTATCGATCATGTGCGATCGAATACTTCAGTTTCCTTCTCTTTGGTAGAATCAAATTGTGGACCTTCTTCATATGTCTTGCGGGATTTGTTAGTCGGTGATGCGTAGCTAGTACCCTGGATGATCGCGCGACGGACTCTACCGACGGAGTCCGACATAGCCACATCCTCGTACCACCCTCCGTTGCAGTCGATCAATTCAGAGGTGCGCGCCTTCAGACATACGTTGCGTAAAAGAAAGTTGTACTTGTAGTGATACTTCACAACTACCTCGTTCAAATGTTTAGATATGTTTTGGACATGCCCAGCTAGCTGGGCTTCATGTGATGTGTTCTTCTGAGTTCAAAGGTACCGACTTTTCTGTGTTACCATTTTCACTAGCCAATCTTTATTCGGGAAGATTTCTGCAACGGATGTCGGAAACTTTATGTGTATTACCACTCTTGCTCTGTTCAGCATCGACCTTCACTTTATTGATCCAGGATAACGTACTTACTCTGGAATTTAATCTAGCAGTCAGTCTCTTTCGAATTCTGTTTGTCTATATTCTTTGGAGGTTTAAAATTGCGCAAATGTTCCATGTAAATACACTGAATTCAGATTAGTTGGTGTGCACCAGATTCCTGCCGACTGCTGCAGAGGGAAACTGTATCAACAGAAATGGCGATGTCGGTGGCGTTGAAAGCGTCCCTGGCGACTGCAGGGGTTACCCTTGCCCTCTTCCTTGCACTTCTTCTATTCTACCGGTATTGTTTAGTCAAACCAATCCAACAACGAGAGATTATCAGTGTCGGACCCAGGACACGCTTCTTCTATCCTTCCATGGATCCGTACTGGGTTCCTCCGGGCAGGCCTGATCGAGACGGAGGACCAGCGATGACGATCACTCCAGGGCAGCCGAGTGGTCCGGTATACCGAGTGACTGACTGCCGTGTGTAAAGTACGCAGTAGTGTGAAAGTGCAAAAAGTACTTACAGTGAGAAAAGAGCAAAGGCGGTGAGCTTGGTCACATAGTCCAAAACTCTGCGCACTTCTGGCTGGTGAGAATCGACAGCCTTTGCTCCCTGTGATTATTCATTTGTGGATGCATCTCGAGTGACTTCTGTTCAAACTCGGCAGTGTGGATTCTCAGGCGCTTAGGTTTCCATTGACGAGCGAGCGAATCCACTCATGTTATTCATTCATGAGTGGATCTTGCCAGTGACCATTGTCGAGGATTCGGATACTCGGTGGATTAGAGCACTTGCAGGAATAAACTTAAAGTAATTTTGTGATCGAAAAGGGATTTATTTCCTGTTTTGTCTTTGGTGGTTGAATAATGACCCAATGTTCAATATCATTGTAATGTACAGTACATGGAGCTTGGAGATGTATACTTTAGCCTTACAAGAATGTGGCCCCCATGACCAAGGTAATCATGAGAATACTTTGATTATTGGACCAGTAGGTGAATTCTTCGTTTCTACATTTACCAATGAAATCATCCATTGGACCTTTTAGATCCAATGCATTCATGTAGGCTTAACATCTTACAAGAATGCTTTTGTGCCCTCTAAAAGATTTTACGGAGGCATCAAGGATGGGAGAAACTTATGTTCAATGTAAGGTGTTGAGATATTCCTTCCGTCCATCTTGATAATGTTTGACTTTCCTACAAAAGAAAATGGCAAATCCATAGATCACCATGTAGTGTATTTTGGCAATTTCTGCTTCTTTCTTCGGATCTAAATTTTAAACCTAGAATTGATTTTTTTGAATTTGAGATTGACTACCAATATAATTGAATGTAGTGCATCAAATCCAGTTTCTATTCTAATTGAAAATTTTGAAAAATTCCTAAAATCCAATTTTTATTGCAATTTGATCCATGGGCCTATAACCATGGAGTGCTATTTTCTAATTGTAGAATGACACAATGATTTGATTTGCACTACAATGTTCTAAACTATAGTAAACATCTATAGAGGAGAATTAAACTTTCATATCATATTTTGCATTTCATATGGTTTGTTTCACTTTTTATTCAAAAAATCACAATAATTTCAAATTCCTCAAAAAAATTGGAAAGTTTATAATTTGTAAAAGACATGTGATTACTTCTCTGAAAAATCAATATAAATTTTTGGTTTAAGCACAATTGCAAAATGGGTTAATGTGGAGGGAACTTTGAAGTTTGGAAAGGTGATTAATCATAGGCCCATTCTTTTAGGATCATAGCACCATTATATTGTTGTACATTGCAAGTCGCAAAGTACAATTTGTATTCGTATTGTCTTTAGGTGTAGTTAAATCATTGTTTTCACACTACAGCATGCTTGGAGATCAACCTCATTTACATTATGTAGAATATGTGTATTCAAAATACTTTCAATCTTACTATTGTAGTAATTGCAAATTGTGTTAAGATTGCATCTATACATATTCATCCTTATACAATTTTATCCATGAATTTGGAGTCAATTGAGCACAATTGAAATTCAAATCTTATCTAGACAAACTAAAGCCAAAAAACACTACTAATATTTGTTATGCCACAAACTTAAGGTGTTATTGCAAGATATTGTATAGCCTTATTGTTAAATGATGGGATTCTCAACAAGCACAATACTTGCAAAAAGCACAATGCACAATGATGGAAATCATGTCATCATCATTAACTCCCAAAGGTTTATGACTATGTTTCACATTTTGAATGGCTACCATTTCAAGTGCAAAGAGCTATAATGAAAAATCTATTTGTTTTGCATATTCAATTGCATGATCTTGCACAAGACATGCATAAAATGTTTGGAAAAAATTTCATACACTTTGACACTAGTCATTGTAAGTTTAGTAAAATGTTTAGATGAATGGAATTTTGTTTTTCAAATTCCCTAATTTTATTAGAATTCCTTTGAATTTATGCATTGATGGGCTTTAAGATTAAAATTTGGTTTAGGTTTACAAATGGTGCATGGTATATCTATGAAAAACTTGAAGGCTTGATCACAAATGTATAGGAAATAGGAAGTAAGAAGTCACCACGGGCCTAAAAAATCAAATATAGAATACCAACTTGTGCAAAATAGTAATTTGAAGAAAGGTATCTGATGATTAATAAAACTCTATTCAAAAAGTGCAAGCTCTACCATTGCTAATCAAAATTATGATTGATGTGGAAAAAAAAAGTTCCTAAGTAGTAGAAATATCCTTTAAGCAACTTTAATTGTCAAGAATATCTCTAATTATGTTGTACGGTATGTGTGTTTTTCTTGTCAAAAATAATGTCACAAAGTGTTTCAGCTATACAATGCAATAGATTCATATAGTCAGGTCTTCTCAAAGAAGTTGCATCCAGCCAAAAAATTTTAACCTCACGTGGTTTCTCACAATATTATTTGATTATGTTCCAGGGAGACGTGTGAAAATCTGATATTCCCATGCGATCTGAAATGAACATCTTTCGAACACATCTTAATACAAGACATTCCATGATTAATCTAGAAGCCCTCTGAAAATCGTGTACCCTCAAACTGATAAGTCAAAACTTGACGAATTCTTGATTTGAGAACTTATTGATGTTGGCTAGTGCAGTGGTACTACCAGCCACCCATAAGGAAATGATTAACAGCTTATCATTTCTAATTATTCTTGTAAGATAACAATCTGTAACACATCGTTCACATTCTTCAAAAATTGGCCTACCTCAAGGACCTAATCGCACTAGGGTGTAATTGAGAAGGGTTTCGGACCAGCTACAGCTCTTCCTATCCAAATTCAACACACGCACAATATATATCGAAGACTCCTCTTCAACTAACAATTGCAAGAAGAAGTGCAGCAGGGCCAGCTCCTCAAGCAAGCACGCCTTCAATAATTCGTCCTGGGTGCACGACGTGATGTTTCTCGTGACACGAATCATAGTAGACCTAACTTGGCAAAATCCTCGTGATCGAAACGATTCCAACTGGAAAATTTGATTTCTTGCGTCCATGATCGACGCAAGATGTATTCATGAGTCACTACTTCTTGGGGCTCTCACTCCATACTAGCTGGCTGTACAATCCATGGTTCCAACCCATGAAACAGATGAAAATTATTCATGTCACCTTCCTGTACCACAGCACCCCCTGCGCCGCTTGGCTGTGGTTGTTGTTGTCCGAGTCCGACTCGACGTACACGCATTCCCGGAACTCTCGCCACAAGGCGGCCGGCACGGGCGTCCGGTCGCACTGGTAGTACTTCCCCAGCACAGGCTTGATGGCTTCCGTGGCCTCGGACGCGTGGTAATGCGGCATGGTGGAGAACAGGTGGTGCGCAACGTGCGTGTCGGTGATGTGGTGCAGAACGTGGTTGAGCACGCCGTAGTCGCGGTCCATGGTGGCCAGCGCGCCTCGCAGCCAGTCCCACTCACTGCCGTCGTAATGCGGCAGTGCAGCGTGCGTGTGCTGCAGGAACGTGATCAGCACAAGAAACCCGTTCACGATCATCAGCGGAATGAAGTACATGTTCACCAGGTAGGCCAGGCCGAAGGCCGAATATAGGCGGTAGAGAATCCCAACAACGGCCAATAGCGAGATGTCGCTGATGAAAATGAAGAGCCGCTCCCGGTCCATGAAGATGGGGCTGTGCGTGTTGAAGTGGTTGGCCGGTCGGTCGTACTTCCTGCCGGAGACGTTCAAAGCCAAGTACAGCGGCCAGCCCAGCGTGAGCGTCAACACGATCTGCAGCAATCTGCCTGGAGGGTGCTGCAAGTACCTGGCGATCCCACCAAAATCTTCCTTCACTTTGGGCACGAACACCTCGTCCTTCTCCACGCTGCCCGTGTTGGAGTGGTGACGGCGGTGCGAAAACTTCCACGAGAAGTAGGGCACCAGCAAACATGAATGGAAGATGAGCCCCACCGTGTCGTCCAGCCACTGATAGTCGCTGAAGGCGTGGTGGCCGCATTCGTGGGCGATGACCCACACGCCTGTTGCGACGCAGCCCGTGACGATCCAGTAGGCTATCCACATAGCCCAGTTCAAGAGCCCATCATAGACAAAGTAGTTGGTGGAGTAGACGGCCAGGCTGAGGATGGCCAGGTCGTAGATCAAGTAGGAAAAAGATCGGGGGATGGACCTTTTGAAGCAGTGCGGAGGAATGGCCCTCTTGATGTCACCAACGGTGAACGGCGGCTTGCTCGCAGGCGCTCGCTCCACGGAGCTCACGGTCTCTTCAGTCAGGATGGCCTCCCCTCCCTTCCCCATCTTGGACGAACCCTGCGCTCAGAGCCTGCACATGAAAGATAGGTCGGAACCTGATCAGTAGGGTCGGGAAAGAGAAATTGGTACATGAAAAAACGAGAAAATATTGTTCAGATTTCACCAACAGTACATTCTCTAATTTCGACCGTAACAGGAAAAACAGGGTTTATAGTCCAAGTAAACTGGATCAATAACTTCCAGGCAGATCGTTAAGAAGAGCTTTCCCAGGATTCATTGGGAGGTCTCTCAATGATCATAGGAATCATACAAGACCTTCCCATTATATATTGGGAAGCTTCCATTGTGAGCGTTGAGAGACCTCTCCTGGTTCATTAAAACAATTCTCTTATCATCTACATCAATTTGAAACCACCCCAGGACTCCAGATAGTGTCAGTCTACCAGCCACACTTTGAAATACACAGACAGAGTGACCTAACACAAAAAAAACAAAGTAAAGGCTTGACTAGGTTTTCAATGCAAGTCAATTCAGCTAAGATCAACGACAAGGCTCCGCAGAACTCTCAGCACAATTACTCGTTTCCACCACTATCAGGACAACCAAAAACAGAGCATCCTTCAGCCATACCCATCCAAAACCCCTCCTCCAAACTTCAAAAAAAGGAAGAACACCTCAAACCACAAATTCAGAATACAAAACGCTCGAGCAAACCAAAAACTATGAACACGTTGAAACGAACACACGTCTCTGCAATGCAGAGCCTAAAGACGTACAATAGCATCAAAATCCAACCGCCCTGTTGAAAGATCGAAACCATATTCTCACTGAATATTCCTCTCTCACTAACTATCCAAGTTCCAGAGACAAAAACTCACCCTCTTCGGCCCGACGCCAATGTGAAGATGCTCTCCGACCTCGGAATCCAAATCCAACCCCCACCGCTCAAGCCAGTTCCCTGCGAGAACGAACCACCACTCCATGAGTCAAATCCCCAGAGAACAGCAATGCATTGGAAAGAAGCAACAAGGCGGCCGCCACTAATGAACCCAGTTCTGATCTTCTGAGTTTCCACCTCGCATTCTGGGACCCAAGATGCAGAAAGAGGGAAAAATGGAAGTGTGAAGGTGTGATGATAGACCTGCTTCGTCCCTGCGACCCCTGTGGGTACGACAGGAGAAGCACGGCGCTGGCGAAGAGCTTGAGCGGGCGGAGAGAATGAGGAGGCAGAGTTACGAGAGGGAGAGAGCGAGAGATGATGATGAAGAAGAAACAAGGCAACTGGTAGAGAGGCCGAGCCTTCCATTCAAAGGCGGGCGGACCAACCAACGCTGCCTCTAGACTCTGGACTCTGAACCCAGGATCCTGGCCCCCTACTTTTGGCTTCTATAGACCGACCCTCTACAGTATAGTACTCTGATTTATACTCTTAGTAACCCTTGAACGCCGGGCTGGTGACCGTGGAAATCAGCCATTTTGGAACCGTGTGACATCATCCACTTTAGAAAAAACAGAAATACTCATTGAAGTCAAACTATTGTAGAAGATCTTCCCTTTCCACCCCTAATTTCCAAGATGAATAATTGTACTTCTATCCTACACAAGAGAATTCCTTGTCATTCGTCAGACAAAAAACTTCCACCACGTTGTTTATGGGTTAAGTTAGTATGTGTGGCACCAATTTACCAAAGTCACACTACAGTATTGGTATTTGTAAAATAATGAAAATACTATAGGATGAATATTATGGTACTTGATGGTTAAGGTTGGCAAAAAATATTTCTAGGAAGAAGAAGCTAGAATATTTGAATAATTATATTTTGAAGAAAAAAATTTCATGGAAAAAAGTATTTAAAAAAAATTACAGTGTATACCAAATCACATTATTGAAATTAAAATGAATGCCAACTTAGATTACTAGTTCCAATAGTGCATTGAACTAATTTTTGCAAAAAGAAATTTTTTTAGTGACATTAATTATGTAGGGGATACTAATTTTTCTTCTTCACTAGTAAGACAATTCAATTTACAAATTCTATTCCAAAGGGGAGGAGAATTTGCATTGACAAAAGACATATGGGAGGAAGTTTGATTTGGAACTTACTTGAAAGGAAAGCCAATTCTATAAAGTTGAAGCCTCTTGTGGTGCAACTTATTTATTTGGTTTCATAAGCTTGGTACAACAAGGGGGTAAAAGGATATTATCTTTATTTACTTTCTTTACTTATTAAGAATTCAAGAAAGATTACCATCTATGTTTTGTTAAAAATTAAAATAATACTTATATATACTTATTTAGATTCTTATACACCATCTTATATTTAAAAATACCCTTTGTCACTTCACAACTGATGGGTGATTCACAAGCAATAGAGAGTCATTTGCATGTTAAGCAAATAACATTTGTTCTATGAGTTTTGAAAAAATATAAGGAAATTTATTTTCATTTCATTTTATTTTTACTTTTAGTTGCATTCTATTTTTAAATCTTTTACTTTTAAAACCAACAATAGTGCGCCCTATATTGTTGCAACAACCAAAATAAAAGTAAAATAATTTTCTATAATATTTTAATCAATATAAACTTAATTCTATATCTTTCACATCGCATTTTTGAAATTCAATATTTTTTTTGCTATGAGTCAAAATGCCATGAAACAAAGTTCATGCACCCCTCTTCAAAAACAATCTTACCAACTATACCAAGAACGTGACCAATTGACACACAATCCAAAAGATACATAATTTAGTATAATTTAAGTTTCAAAAATAATTCCAGAATCCATAACTTTTACACCATAGGTCTAAACACCATGAAACATAGCATGTGCATTCCTTCTTGCATACAACTTTCTAATGGTACCAAGAACACTATCGGGGGATACACGGTTCAAAAGATACATAATTTTGTATAATTTGGCATAATTTTAGGTCCAAAAAATAACTCCAAAATCCATAACTTTCACACTGTAGGTCAAAAGGCCATGAAACAAAGCCCATGCACCCCTCCTCGCCAAAGGGGTCCCGGTGATACCATAAATGCATCTAAGGGACGCAATCCAAGAGATCTCAATGTAACAAAACAAAACAAAACAAACAAACATCCTAATTTAGCGTATGGATATTATTCTATTTAAACTTCTATCTAACATCTTATACATTATAGCACTTTCAACAACTTTTATTCCATTTTTATTAATCACAATATTTTGGAAAGAATCATATTTAAGTAAAAGCAAGAATCCATAATTGTTAAAATTTATAATTAAAAAAAATGTGTGGAAAAGCAAATAATCATTCAAAATAAAATAAAACAATGGTAGTATTCAATAAGTAGTCTTTAATTGCCTTAAAGCCTAGAGAAGTTTTTCTTAATGACATTCATCTCTAACAACAAATTGTATTTAATTTTGAAAATTGACTTTTGATTGAAAAGTCAAAATAATTCCACAATTTACCAAACACTTTTAGAAACTTACTTCAAATATTCCATTTGGAGGAACTTATCTAAAAATTCTATGACCAGTTTTGGTGAATGAAATGTTTTAGGCATGAAACCTTTGAAGATTATATTCCCCCTATGGGAATATAATATGTAGAATTGTGAAAGAATGTTGAAAAATAATAATAGTGTATTTAATCCTTCAAACCCTATAGAAAATTGTATGCCATAGTTGTAGGATAGGTTGGCAAAAAAAACTCTAAATATAAATGAAAAAAGTTAAGGGAAATTATTTTTTCAGAAAATAAAATCTTTGAATGGTGAAAAATAAATACTGCAAACAAAAATATTTTTAGAATATATACAACCTTATTTTTTGAAAAAATATAAATATCCAATAGAGATGTGCCAATTTTGCCCTAAACTTAAAATATTTGGTACCATATTTGATTTCTAGAATACTAATTATGTATTACCCCCTAAGCACCCCAATGTCCATTTTTTGAACAATAATAGATTGAAACTAGAGTTTCATCCTCTTAATTGTTTGGATGAAAGTTATTCTAATATGTGGAGATACTTATCAAGTTGTTACCTATTTAATGGTTGGATTTGGTGTTACTAGAGTACACAAGTGGTTGACTAAGCCCAAATTGCATTGACTCTAGTTCTAACGGGATTTGCCAAAATGAGGTTATAGATTTTAAGAACAAATAAATTCCAAAAAATCACCATGTGAAGAGAAACTCGTTTCAAATCCTTTCCAACAAATTTTTACTCAGAAAATGATAGAAATTTGCTTGTAATTGAATTTTGAAGGAATTTTGAAATTTTCCTTTTAAAATTTATTAAAAAAAATATTGGAGATAGCATTGGTGAATCTAATGGTACAAATGGAATCTACAACTCAAAATCTACACCTTTTATATGTATATCAATTCCAAAATATGCTTCCAAATTGCATTTTATGATGATTTTTCGAAGATCATCAATTCTAGAGATGACTCTAGATGTTTAGGGTTTGAAGTATGCTAAAAGATACCATTGGAATGATAATCCAAAAATGTACATCTTTCATTCAAAAATCATTTTAACATCTAAACCTTTTAATTACCAAATTCCACACCAATCATGTAGAATACAAGAACATTTTATAGCTTCTCAAACATGTAGGAATTGTAATGATGATCAAAATTGGGAGTGTCATATATCATTACATTTGGCTTGTAGAAGGACAAACTTTTGTGACTTGTGTATCTATGCATACACCTTCTCTATCAAACACAAAAAAACACTATGTTGCAACAATTTGGACTTTCATGACCTTTGAAGGTGAAACTCTACATAGAAGGTGGGGTCTTTTTGTATTTTGTTCACTCCTTGAAGGTGAACTTTTCCCCCTTCCTGTAAGCAAACTTTCAATTATAAAAAGACTATCCTCACGTGAATTGTCTTTTAAATTCCTTTCAAACACAAAAGCTTCAAATGCAAAAGACCCACTTTTTCTTCTTCCTTAGTAAATGCACCCATGGATGTAAACAACTTTTAAAAGATGTCAATAAATAATACCAAATAATGGTACAATGGTTGAACATTTGATTCAACGTTATAGATTTCATTAGAATTTTGGATATTAGTAGACTAAGTGCACAGAATCACAAAATATTTCTAAAATCAGCCGATACAAATTCTTGCTTAAAATGTACAACATTGATTCATAAGAGCCTAGGGTTGATATTTGGATAAATCTATTTTCAATTCTTGAATAATTCATAGCTTATAACATATAGAGTTCAAAAAATGTGTGTTAAGAAAAGATAATTTTATTTCTAATAAGAAACAAAAAAAATTCAAATCATTTAATAAAAAAAAATTATGCTCAAATGCTTATTTGTTCAATTTTGGGAGCAATTTTCTAATTTTTCTCAAGACCTTACAAATTTTAGCAAAAATTGAGGCTCATCCAACCCTTTGATACCTTGTTTTGGTTTGGAGTTTGCAAGGATAGGACCAATATTCCAAGGAGTCAACCAAATTATTTATACAAAGTGGAACAAAATCAAATGCAATCTAAAAGAAGAATTGGCACATATTCAATGTGGGACAAAGAGGTGTTACAAATATTAGTTATAAACTAATACATTCCATTGACCTTTAAAATTGGTGATTAACTCTAGTTTGAAAAATTGACAGGAATGAAGCCTTTGTTGGAAAGAGATTAGTATCTAAGCCTCAAAGGTCTAGATGGTGAATTCCATTCTGTTAAGAAGTAGCTAGAGTCTATAAGGAATGGACACATTCTTTCTTCAAGAAATTCTCAAGCCCCAAAATGATGACAAGATCATTTGACACCCCACCATAGTTGGATGGATTGTGGTAGTAAGCACCTTGTTGGTGTGCAATGGCTGCTAAGATAAGACCACAATCAAGTGCCTATCTTTAAAATTCTTCTAATGGAATGTTGGCATATCAATAATTTCTATTAAAGTGGATTCATTTAACACAATTTATACCAAAGTAATTTATAGATACAAAAAATTGAAATTCTAGAGCATTTAGTAGTGTCGATGAGCAACTGAATTGATCCAAATTGAAATTGCTCATCAACACTACTAAATGTGCTAAAGTTTCAAATGCAAAATAAATTATGAAGGTTCACAATATTGAATCTTAAGAATGATTTTAAATGTACAATACATGATGAAGGATTTCAAGTTTTCATCCAATTATTTTTGCAAACTTGTTTGAAAATTTAATAACTTGCACACATTCAAATAGAAAATATGAGAGTGATTTCACATAAAAACTAAACTAAACTATTTTTTACTTAGTTATAAGCTCTATCATTTAGGGGTTGTAAATATCATATTTGCTACTATAGATCACAATATGAAGAAGGTGTGATAAGCAAAAAAAATCGATTAAGGTATTGGGTCCTTAAAGTGACAAGGCTCTTTAGATAGCCTTTATAAAAAGGTCTAGTACATGGTAAATACAAAATTGAAGAATCAATATGGAAAAAATTATTACATATCTCCACAAGTGCCTAACAAAATGGGAAGTTGAGGCGACAAAATTCAGCCCTAAGATGGATGAAAAGAGAAAGGAAAATGTAGCAGACAACAAATGAAAAGCTATAAATATTTTCAATTAGTAAAAATATGATAATTAATGAATGTTCTATTTTCAATATCTTTTTCAATTAGTGAGCTTGGTTATTTTCTGAATCCTGTTGTATGCAATATGAGTAAAAGAGGATTACTTTGGAAATACATCATGGTCTATTCATGGAACTACATCACCTATGAACTAAAATGGCAGCCTACTAGCTTTCCATTTTAAAAATAAATAAGTAAATGTCCAACATTCCAAAGATTATGCAACTTCTTGCATTCAATGTAGATTTCATAAATCTTTCATAAAAAAATCACTAAAAATTCATACATTTCACCAACCAATCTCAATTTCACTTCACCTAATAGAATGTTGTTTTTGGAACCTATTATCTTAACCATGTAAAGTTGATAAAAGCCTAAAAGGTCCAATAGATGCCTTCATTGTTAGATGTAGAAACAAAGAATGTACCTATTGGTCCAATGCTCGGAATATTTTGCTGACTATCTTGGTCATGGGAGGTTGTGTCCTTCTATGATTAACCCTATAATGATGCAACAATCTAAAAGTATGTGATGGATGATAGAAAATCCTACATTGTAAGACAAAAGTTCAAATGTTAATCTTTAGAATTTTGAGGGAAAAGGGAAAGTCCTTCATATTCAATTTGACCTCCAATGGAATTTTGGAATTTTTTTAACCTTATGATTGCATTGTGGACATTAAATGTCTATTTGGATGACTTCACCTAAGACTATAGGATGGAAAAAAAATATTTTTTCATCTAATTCTTTTAAGGTTGCTTGAGTACATTTCCAACAAATAATATGGCTAAATCCCCCATCATGATATTATAGACTTTTCTAAAGAAGAAGATGCTTAATCCATGGATCACCCTCAACGTAGTGTATTTTTTTTTGTCATTTCTTGCTATTTACTCTTGATGTGAATTTTAACATAAAAATGATGTTTTTTTTTAATTGAATCCAATTCATCTTTAAAATGAAGCTTATCAAGTGGGGTTTCTATTCCAATAGGAAATCTTGAAAGTTTTTGTAAATTTCAATATTTTATAGCAATATGAATTGTGGACCTATAACCATAATTTGTTGATTTTCTAATTTTATATTGACAAAATAACTTTGGATTATACCATGATGTTATGCACTATAATATACACCTATGGTTAAAATTTAGAATATATTTTGTTATTGATATGAATATAGCCTCATTTTTTTTCTTAAGAAATTCACAATAATTCCAAAAAAATTCTAAAATTTTACGACTAGTATTAATGTAACTCAGCCTACAATAGGCACAACTCTAGACATGCTTATTGCACTCCCCCCAAAAAAATTTAGTGTACATATGTCTTGTATAATGTACCTCACAAAAAGATGTGGGACTGCATTAGGCTTGTCCAAAGTCATGCTTGTCATAGGCTGAGTTACCTTAGCCCTCAAAGGACGAACTGGTGACCGTGGAAATCATGGCTTTTGGAACCGTGTGACATCATCTACTTTCAAAAAAATAAAAAATATACATTGGAGGTCGAAGTAATGTAGAAGATCTTCCCTTTCCGCACAAAATTTGAAGGATGAATAGTTGCAATTCTATCCTAAATAGAGAGATTCCTTGTCATCCATCGGCCAAAAAATGACCGTGTCGACGTTTACGGGTTAGACATAGGAATTCATCTTGAAAAAGTGAATCAATAAAACTTCATTCATATCTAGTTGCAAGATGGCAGCCAACAGAGTGAAGGATTACGGGGCTTGAAATCAATGGTCTTAGGTCCCTTCCTTCCACGAATAAGCTACTGTAATGATTTCCAGTTTTCCACCATACCCGAAAGGATGATTTCCACGGTGACCAGCCCAGCGGTCCGCTGGGGTTGATCACGGTGTCAGGAGGAACTGTATCTCCTCGTCCAATGAAATATCTCCTGGCGTTCAAATTTAGGAAAATGCTTCCTTGCAATTGGGCCAGCACGTATAAGCCCTGAGAGGCAGGTGGCGACCGTATCTTACCCCTGGTAATGCGGACTGATCACCGCCTCTTATGGGCACGCGGCTACAGGTCCACCTCTGGTATGATGTAAGATACTTCCTTTATAGAGTAATTAAAAATTCCGCTTGAATGTGTGCCTGACAAAACTGAATGTCCATCACTCAGTACCAGTTTTTGTACAGAACTATGCTATGCTAAGATAGGACAATTATTGAGGCAGAGGGAATTCTGAAAAAAAATATGCTGGCTAGGCACGAGGAGGGCAAAGCTTGACGAGGAACTTCAAGGCATGTGAAATTGTGAATATGTTGTATCAAAACACTATCAAGACAATTTGGTCCCAACCTCCCTACCAACTACATCAGTATCAAAGTGATTGGAAAAATGATACTGAAATGTCCTCTGCTGTCACACTGGCATCAAAATAATGTGGCTCAACTTTTATGATGTGGACGTCTGTTTTTTTTTTGGGGGGGGGGGGTTGTTTTTTAATCCATACTTCCCTTCAATGAGGAGATTGCCCAACTTAAACACCCATCCAAAAATGGCTGAAATATGTGATCAATGAATGAAAAACCCAGAATCACCAATTATGCAGATTTTATGTTTCAGGTGGGTAGATTGTTTCCAATAATTTACATCTACATTCACTGACTCACAAAGTGAGTTAGTGTTTGGGACATTTGTGTTCAAAAGCAACATAGTACAAGAGAGTAAGGGAAGAAATTGTAAAAGTGTGAACACAAAAGGTGTTGTATGTGAGGTACTAGTATTACACACTTTCACTGAAATATTAAAATTATCCCTTTCAAACACTTGAAAATTACTTGGGAAGCTGAAAAATGTAACACTTTTAACAAAGTACATTTAAGGCTCCAAAAGTATAAAAACATCATTTCTAGGTGGAAAAGATCTTGTTGCCTACTGACTTGACTAGCTATATTAACTCAGTCCACAAAAGGTGACACATTATCATATATCCACCTAAGCAAAGTCAACTAATGAACTTCCAAGTCAACTTCAAAATGAAAAAGTACACCTATCTTGAATGATTTGGTATCCACTATAAATTATCCACAATGGCTAAAATTATCCAAAATTCTCAAAATTTATATGTGACATAAAAGAATTCATTAATAGCCATTTTCTACTACTATAACTACAATAAGACTAGACTTCAAGCAACTAATTATTGCCATATTTTTACAATGTCTTAATCATGTTGTAGGAGTTGTTGATTGAGCTAGGACAAAAGATCCTACATAATATTCTTGATAATATTCTTAATAAGATTCTACATAATAAGTTTGACCCATTGCTATTTTACTCTACAAGGATCTAGATGCCATTATTCAATAAACAACTTCCAAAGTTTTTGTATAAACAAGGATTGCCATATTCATTCAATCAATGAACAATTGCTTAGTTGATGGCCATGGTGATTTGCATGTGGAGCTAAGATTTATATGGTTTTAAAAAAATTGTGGCACTCAACAAGGTATACCAATCTATTACCATCTAAATTAGCAATCTCAATACCTTTAGAGAGTTCTATAAAAAATACTTATTCCTCGTTGATGTTCCTTACAACAATAAGGCCAAACTAAAGTTGTATTATATATTTTCAATAATATGTTTAATATAAAGTACCAAAGTGGTATGTCCTAAATATTGTATTTGGCTATTTGGATCAATATTTCATTTTGAATTTTGAATGAAAACTTGGAAGTCAAATTTGGCATATGGTAAAAATAACAATGTTTCTACAAAAATCATATTTTTACCATATAATAACATTTGAATTTTTTTTCCCTTAAATTTTGGAATTTTTTTTCAAATTTTTTTTGTTGACCCTGATAATTGGGTACAATATATAAAAACACCAATAGGTAAGGGCCTTGAACATGCAAAATATAACTAAAAAAATGTCAATTTTATAACATATTTCTAAATTGCTTAAACTCTAATGATCCAAGCAACCATTTTAATATAAATTCTTTCTAGAAAATAATCTGAGTTATAAATCCAATGGCAATAGATTCATCAAATTCCAAGTTAAACTCCACCTCATGGAATTCTGAAATTTTGAGTGGTGTAGTGTAGTTCATGGCTCTTTTTAGGGGGGTTAGTTTGGGCATGGATTGAAAAGTTAATCAACCAATGCAATTGTTGTTGACCTAGAAAAGGGAAAATTGAAGGAATTGGTGGAGAAGACAAAAGTGAAAATTTTTGTTTTTCTTCCAAACACTCACTCTCATTTCATTGACCACAATGGATTACAAGCTCCATCATGAATTGAAAAATACTCAAAATGCTAAGAAATTTTAGATGAACATTTTCAACACTCTTGTCTTTCATTGAGCGCAATAAATTATCATTTTAAAATATTCTCACTAAGATATGTTCATTCTAAGTGTGTTGCCCTGTTTTTCCATTGGCTCCAAGAAAAAAAATTATAACTACTAAATTGTGTGGTCAAGTAATCTAATTTGTTTTGAAGTGGTCACTTTTAGTGTGAACTTCAAGATCCTATTGTTACATCACTTTTAGTTCATTGTCTGGCTGTTACAGCCACTTCATGGTGCATAGTGTAAAACTATGCACCATGACAAAACAAATTAATGAAAATTTAATTTCAACCTCACCCCCTCTGATAGTTTTGGTAGGGTCCAATTTGTAAAAGATTTTAAATTTCAATTGAAGTTAATCGTGAACCCCACCTCCCCTTCTTGTAATTTTGGGAGGGTGGGATTGCAAACAATGAATATGGGATAATCCCATATTGTTGTATCTGTATCCCATCATCCGTATCTGTATATTGTTGTATCGTATTCATATTCGTACCATATTTCATATGTAGATCTGATGGCTATTGATTTTTCTGATGGCTAGGGGATGGAATTTTTTTGAAATGAATCGGATGGCTCCTAATTTTGGGGGGGTGACAGGGGGAAATTTTTTTGAGGGGGGAGTGTGATAGACTCTTTTCAGTGGATAGTTACATCATATCCAATCTCAAGAACAAATGAACAAACAAATTGCTCAAGTTCTTGGTAGTTTTGGTCCATTTTGAAGGTGCACTCCCTTTGGGTAATTAAGGGTGAAGTGGACATTTGCATGGTAAGGTGACCTAGTGTAATGATACTGTTTTTTTTGTTTCAATGTACTACTTTTCATTGTTTATTAGGATTTCCAAAATTTCAAAACATCACCCATTAAATTTTGACTTGCAATTTGGCAAAAATAAACTATTTATATTGGTAGAATGTCATATCACTTATTTGAAAAAAACATTAGAAATTTACAAGAAAAAAATTTAACAATTTAAATAAATGCTTTAAGTAAAAGACCAATATTAAAGGAAGACACTCCTTGTAATTTTTTTTACCACATGAGTTTAGAGGGATATATAAGGAGGGCTCTTATTTTAGTGTGCTTCATCAAATGGCACCTTGTGATTACCTCATTTTTTAAGTTGGCAAAATTTTGTTGAGGTTATGAGTGATTATAATGTGTAAATTGCAAATAATAATCAGAACCTATCTGTGCTATATGAATTAAAATTATCTAATAAATGTAAATTTTAACCCTTGAAGACTTTAGGACTCATGTACATACAAAAATAAGAATTGTACAAATCCAACTTCTTTACAACAACAACAACATAAACAAGTCTGTTGTAGTGTTGATATATAAATGTGCAAAAAGTGTGACCAAGATGTTTGCTTTTGCTTCAAACAAAACATTCTCAAAAGCCTTAAAGCATAACTTGGGTCTTTGATGCAAGCCACAAACACTATCCACAATAAAGTTTTGAAACCTAAATTGCCTCAAATCCAAGACAACCATTTCAAGGCAATGGTGGTTTTTATCTCATAGTGTACCAAATTGTCATCTTGCTAATGAATTGATTATAGATGTGTTGCGCAAAAAGATTCAAAATAAATTTAGTACCCAACTAAGTACTTTTCTCTCTCTCTCTCTTCAACCCTTGTGTAGTTCCAATTTTTCTCAAATATCAAAGAATACAAACTTGTCTACCCTATAATATTATTTACAAAGTTTTCTACTTCTACATCCTTTAGTAACACAAAAACATATATAATTTTTACTTTGCAATAATATATAACAAACTAACTTTTTCTTCATGTGGTTGCATAATTCATACACTAAGTGTTCCTTCTAAGAAACCAATGTATTATCACATTGCCTCAATGTACTCCATAGTTAAATAAAAAACAAAGAAAAGAAGTTTGTGAATCAAGTTTTTAGATCTAAATTTTTCTAATAGAAAAATATGTGATATAAAATCATGAATTATCATGAATTATAATTATTATTGAAAAGTTTTAGTTTGGAGGTAGTTATGGAATCTCTATTCTAAAATAAACTATGAAGTCCTTTCTTTAACTCAATTTTCAATATTTTTTGGAAAAATAAGATCATAGGATGTAGATTGTTTATTATAAAATCACAGCTATTGGGGTTGGCATTTTTCAATTCGATAATTGAATTCTTCATAAACTAGTATTTTAAATCATTATTTGTTTCTTTCTACTTACTATTTTGTTTCAAGTATGATCATGAAATATTCTTTGTTAAATTTTTTATATGTATTCCCAACTTATTACTTCAACATGTTATAGATAGTTGCAAGTTGTAGGATCTACAAATTTTTGGGTAAGATGTTTGAAAGATGAAATCTACCCATTTGGAAAGAATTTGAAATACTTTTTTTTGAAATCCAAGCATCATGATCTTGCAATTGGTAAGGTTTTTTGTTTTTGTTTTATTCTAAAATTTTAAGAGTGTGCACCCTAACAAGTTAACTAAAGGATCCTACATTTGGATTTGTTAATAAGTAAATATAGATAAATATTTTAGCCTTGCTTTGGAGACTAGTATGTTGAACTTTAAAGAAGTTTTGGGCATCTAAACATGAAAGAATTTTAGGGTTTAAAATAAAAATTCTATCAAAATGGACAAGAGTAAATATTCAATGTGTTTGAATGCACAAAGAACTTGTCTAAGAACTACTAGTAGTAGATTATAGCTTCCAACTGCCCAAGGGCTATTAATTAAGGTTAGTACCATTTATTGAAAATTGTGCACGTACCTTTTGTCTTCCATTTGCATTGTTCATCCAAGCAAGAATTTTATTCAAGCAAGATTTTAATTTCTAATAATTATTTGTTGATGTTCAATTTTTTTGCTTGAATGAAATGGAATATTTTGCATAGCATCCTCTACTAACGTGTGAATGGATGAAATTACCAAAATTTATCCATTTCTCTTCCAAATAGAATGATATAGCCACATTTAGATTCATAATTGAAGTATCATCCGTAATCTTCATGTTTGAGAATGTAAATAGCTTCATCCCTTCAATCAAAATTGCAAGCTCCACTACCATAATTTGAATCCACAACATTCATACCCTAATTATGAATTATTCTACTAGCTAAAGTAGTCTAAATTTTTAGCCATAAACGGACGCAACTCCTATAACCAAGGTAGTCACCAAATTTGCTTCAATTGTTGGACCAATTGGCACATTCTTTGTTTCTATAGTGAACAATGACATCATCCACAGACCACTTCTCATCTACAACATCCTTCAAGGGCTAGTTATCTCCTCCTTGGACAAGGTCTACCCTGGCATTGGGTGTGATTTTTAACCCTTAAAGAATGAGTTGATCACCGTGGAAATCATCCTTTTGGGGTCATTGTGAAAACCCAAGAGCACTCATTGGAGGTCAAACTATTGTGCAAGACCTCCCCTTTCCACTCAAAAATTCCATGGATGAACATTTATAGTTTTGTTGTACATAGAAGGATTCTTTGTCATCCATTGGACAAGATACATCAGCTGCGTCATTCAAGGGTTAAAAACGAGTGACAGTACTTCAGGTGGGACAAGAGAATTTGCACATATCTTGATTTTGTACAACGTTGGTAACTTACACCTACACATCCGAGCTCCTGTAATATTTGTTGACCAATGCTGGAGCCCCCTACTGCCATTTTCCAAATCCAGGGAGTCCGTGGAATCAAAATTCCAGGGATTAAAATTTATAGCTAAAAAATAAGCATTTTAACCCTACAAGAATGCACAAGTTAAAAAAAGTGATGTATGACCAAACTACACTCACCCCAATGAAGAACATTGAAATCTTACAAAAAGGATAAAAAGAATTCCAATATTCTTCCGTGCAATCTCAACCCTCTGTTTTCTCTCTCTTGATGTGAAGGTACCCTGAAGCGGTAAAGAATGTTAAGACTTTGCTGTGCAGAACACATTCACATGGGTTGGTCAGGATGCAGAGAACTTAGTTGGCAACTTAGCAATGGCTGATGAATTTCTGGATTATCAGCATTTCATTTAGGCAACTGTCACATGTGTCCCTTTCAAACGCAGTGGTCTGCACCATCTGCACTGTCAACTTCATTCCTCCCGAATGAGAGGTAAGTAAGCTTTGGAGGAGAATTAGGGTTCAATACAAACACACCACGATGCATCAGAAGTCTGGTAGCCCAGGGTTCATCACCAGCACCCGCAGCAGGTATCGCCGCTTTCCCTTTCATGTTCTTTTTTCAATTTTATATGGCACATATGATTGGGCACAGTGAGATGCAACTGGAATTAAGCTCGCCTTGCTTTTTCCTCCTGCTGAGACCGACCACCCAACCAGTGGCGAGATTTCTACTTCTTTTGCATTTGTTAATACCATCAATTTCATTTCAAATCAGATTCTCTCTTTTCCAAATCGTGTGTGTGCTATATTATATTTAGCTTTTAGGTTTTGCCTGAATTTCTGGTTACTGATGATTTTTTGATGGGGGTTATCATCTTCCAGCGGCATCTCTGAACTCTATATCCACATTTTGTCAATCAAGCCAGGCATTGCTTAATTAGAGTCAATTGTTTGTTGAGTCACGTGAACAGATGTAGAATGTGAAAAAATGGTGAATCATTCAATGACGGTCCATGATTGGGATTGTTGCAATATTGTATAGTTATCATGGGCTTGTGATGGTCCTTCTGTTTTTGATGAAGTATTTAAAAAAATTCTGAGAGATTTGGATTGGGTATGGGTGTGTGAAGGAGGTCGTTGCCAACAGCCAGTGACACCATGAAGCTGGAGAAAGAAACTCACGAGAAGATGCGGAAGCTGGCAGAAATTCGGTCCACAGTCGCTGCTGAACGCCAAGTGACAGAAGAGCTTCGGTAGCAAGCCAACCCTATATGCAGCCTTTAACATGAATCCAATCGTATTCCGGGGCCACGGCATTAATGACATCGAAATAGCATGTGTGAGGAAATGGAACACATAGATTTACACCTTTGAGACATTTGTTGATGCGCATCAGTTTAGAGGAGCTCCCTCAACATCCTCGAAGATGGAATCCACATTTCGAGCCACAATCCTTTTTGTCTTGAGTTCAATTCAGACAACACAAAAGCTTCAGGCAGTGGCTATTCACTGACTGCCATGCAAGTTCTATACTTCTGAGTTTTTGTTTTTATTGTCATCAACAACGGTGGGTTCTCACAGCTGCTTAATAATGTATTGTGAATTTTCGAAATGACTAAGAAGTTGGAATTTCATCTAGCGACAGGAGTAGTGTAGAGGACCTGCCATACAGACCAAAGGCGACGAGGTCCTATTTAAAGTATAGAAGACCCTGATGCATTTAAAAGAATTAAAGGGCAATGAGATCAATCCCTAGTGAACCCTCTTTTCTGTAATTTTTTCCGTAGCCACTAAGCTTAATCCGGAAGGCCTGCAGGGCTGCTCAGGCTTTAAATACGTCATACCGCTGCATTGGGTTTGTGATTTATGAGGGTCTTCATAGAAAATCCTGAAGCCAAGACCAGGGTCTTCATATGCAAGGGGTATTTAATGAGTCAATCCAGGAGGACAAAACCCTAAGATTCCTCCTCCATGTCTGCATTACACACTAGCCTAATCTCGTCATGTGCAGGAGAGAAGTGTCGACCAAAGGATGGTGCAGCTTGAACCCGGTAAGGCCATTGCCTGTAGTCATTCTGCATCTTTCAGAAGTATCATTTTTTCTCCTTCCATCTTTGTTGCTGCTGTTGTTACTGGAAAATATCTTCTCAGAACCCTAGAATATGTCTTGAACCCTAGAACATTCATGAACAGCTTTGGCACTGCAGATACCGCCCAGCAATGACAAAGCAATGAAGCCTACCAGGTCACCGCTGTTGCAGCAGCCACCTCCAAGAAACTTCAAGATTAAGCGCAGCAGCTCATCGACATTCAAGTCACCTGGTAATCAATTAGAGTTTCATCTCCCGGGAGAATAATAGCAATGTTGTATTACTTCCTCTCTTCGGAAATAAGTGTCTCATGCTTCTTTCAGTAGGTTATATTGGAACTTCATTTGTCAAAACTTTAATGATGTTCTGACGAGCAATTGCAATGTTCTTCATTGATTCTGGTGATATAAAATTTGGACCCCTTTGAATTATACTCTTCGCAAGATGATCATATTGATTTCAAACGACATTGGGGACACTTATGTTCAACCAGAGGGAGTAATTATTTTGACATATCCGTGAATATCCGAGATGGCAATCACGTGTTGATTGTGCAGCAGATGCTTACCTGAATGAAAATAAATTTGCAAAACTGGGACCACCCCAGGGTCATCTCCAAACCTACAATCATGGTTGCAGCCCAGATGTCGACACTGAGGAGGAAGCGCACTGCACATCAGCAGTGGAGGCTCTCAAGGAATGGCACAACTCCAGGGGAATCAACCATGCAGGCAAGTTCAAATTTTCCATTCGCTTTTCCATAACATTCTTGAAACCAGAGTCTGGGTCTCTTTAAAGTAAAATTGCAGATTGGCACATTCCTTCTACTGTATCATTGTAGTCTATTGAATTCAAGGTTTTCCTGCTCTCTTCTCTAAAGCACACGTTAATGACTCAGCAATGAGAATCTTTTTCTTGAAATAGAAAGAGACCTGGCTTATTGAGTTCAAGAATGTTGTGTTTCTACTAAAATGTGAAAATGTTTCTCAGAAAATTTGATTGTTAGGTTTTATATTTTACAAGTACAGATGTACAGCAGAACAAATCTAAACCCCAACAGCAGTTCCAACCCGAGCTTGTGACCATTTCATGCTGGGAACCGAGCAATGAAAATCATGGTTCGTTTTCCAACCACATGAGTAATATTTCAAAGTTTTGGGTAAATTCTTAATTTGAGATGATCATGCTAGCAAACTGGAAGACAGTGCCACACAAAGGCCGAAAAACTGACTGGCAGACCAGTTTTGTGAAAGTAGATGATTGTGTTAAGGCTAGATCATATCTATTTGCTCCGAAACATAGTTTAAACTCTTAATTAATCGTGAGTTCTTCAAAATGCCAATCTTTGGAATGCTAGTCATCCCAAGAATTCCTATCAGGAACTTCATGCCTAAGACAAACTAACTAGAACCTTGGAAACGATGTTACCAAAATCTGATTTTACCTTGGATTGTCTGGCAGTCTGTTAGCAAAGCCATTGTGTCCCTAGCATGATTAAGTGTCCGAGTATGTGCTCTGCTCAGTGGTGGGGTTAATTAATATTCTCAGGAACCTGCCGTCCCATGGAAATAGATACGATACCGGAGGAGCAGCCCGAACGGACGTGGAGTACAATGAACACACAGACAGAGAAACCAAGAGGGCTCACTGAGGTTGAACCAGATCACCCGACTACTATTGAAGGCACCTACTTCCAGCATGTAAGAATCTTGCCCTGCATCTTTTTTTTTTGTTCAGTATTTATTGCCCTGCAAAGCATTTTGCTTATCAACTTTCAGTCCCCAGTAAGGCAGAGGACATTATTTGTGTCACTTTGAGCCGACTTGTCAATAAACAAGCTCTCACAATACAATCCTAACAGGTGACTTAGGAGGATAGCTCTTACGTCATCTTAATCAGTTTTACATATCTAGGAGTGATTTTTGGGAGATCGGTATATAGAGATGTGAAGAGATCTTGGGTACCAGAGCCAAATCTGCTACGATCAAATTTTTATTAGGATCTATGATTTCCCATATAATTTCAAAGTGGGAGATTGTAGACCATTATAAGTGACAGTAGGTAACTCCATTTCCAGTTGAAGATTCGTCAAAGTCGTGCTCACACCGCTTGCTACGAAGTCCAACCAAGCTGATGAATAGATGAGGAGGTATTTGTAACTGGGATCAGTATAGATGACGGAATCAGGCCGCCAACATTTATAGTATCCTTCACCTCGTTGTTACTGTATCATGCTTATTCAGCAGAGGGTGTGCAGGACCACTAATAATATTTACTGTATTCATTAAATGCATCAATTTTGAAGTACTATCCGATTTTTCGGTCGGGTGCTGCTGTTAAGTTGCTTAGCGCAATGGTGATGAGGGGTTCATTTGTCTTGCAGCTCTGTAACCAAGATTATAGGAAAGTCCGAGCGTAGGATCAACAGTGATGTAGAGCTGCTGAGCTTAGCACTTAAATCTCAATTATTCTATTAGTGGAGCTACCTAAAGCAAGTTACTTCAAGCTATATCTTTTTGCTGGAAACTTGTTTTCTTGCTTGTTCACATAGCTCATGTTGAAAGGCTTCTACAAGCTCAATCAATTAAAAAAAAAGGTCCCTAGTAAAAAATCATATCCCAAAGTAACTAGGCTTAGATAGTGGCTAAATAGAATATTTGATGCATTGATTTGCCATCTGTTTAAGAGACACCTCTTTTGAGAAGTGAGACGTCAATCTTCCACAATTCAGTTCTCTAAGATACTAGTCTAAGTTGTTCACTTGCTCTATCGATTTTCAAGTATTTTGATTGGAGACCCACAGCAGCTTCTCTGGCCATGCAAAGATTTCTGGACTGTAGTTATGTTTTTACTTGTGCATCCCTTGCATTCATTGGAAAGTGGACATGTCAAGTTACATAACATTCAGTAGACTGACACTGCCCTCCCGCGAACGGAATGATGTGGAATATTTCACACCCGATCAGTAGCTACGAATACACGCGTCAGGAAAGGAAAGTGAAGGGCACTCGGCCGGGTGTCTCTTGGTTGGAACCGCTAACTGGGGTCAGTATTATAATAAGTTTACTATACTTCATAAAACTTTCATCAAAGTGAAATTCAATTCACAAAGACGAACTATTTGACAGAGGAAATCTACACATCGTATTGGTCACCATTCATGAAATTGGTAGAATTATTAACACATTGATACATATTACACAATGTTATTTCCACCCAAAACCTATGATAGATTTCAAAAGATTGAAACAATTGCCCCATATTGATTGTCAAGGATACTATGATGTTCGACACACAAGACTCTAAGTTGTTAGCTGTTGACACATAAAACTCAATTCATGGAATTCGAAGATCACTAGAATCTTAGGACTCTAGAAATCTATGAATTCAAATTTTTTCAAAAAGCTTCAAGAATATACAAAATATAAGAATTTCCGAAATCTACAAATTAGTTAAATTTCAACATTCAAAATCTATTTATCAATTTGATTAGGCGCACTCAAATCTATTGTAATGATACATTTGGAAATAGCAAACCTACAATTCTACATTCTAGAAGAGTAAAATTTGCAAATTGAGTTGATTTGAGGTAGTTGATGACATCTTCATATAACATTCAAAAGAAGCCCAAAATTTCCTCAAGAAAACAACAAAGCTAGTATATGAACGGGAAGCATTGAGCATGAAAATTTGAGCATGGGAACAAATTTTTTGTAGAATTAATTTTTTTGCAAAGAAAAATGACAATTTTGTATGGAAGATTTGAAATTATTATGAATTTTTCAAGACACAGAATTAGAAAAAATTAGAAAAAATTCCTCAAATTTTTTATCTAACATCTTTAAATTCTCTCAACCACTTGTTTCTCTTACATTCAAGCCTCAAAAGAGGCTTTTTACTTCTTTTTTTTGACAATTTCTATTACAATTTTCACAAAATAAAAAATTTAATTGAAAATTTTTGAATTGTAATATTAAACATTCAATTTTTACACACTGAATACATACCATAAATTGGCTAGAGGAAGTATGGAGGCCAATTACCTTCTTGCCACCTCTAACAAATAGAAGACAAATTAAATGAGCTAATACATCTAATATTCAAAAAAATAATTTTAATATATAGAAATATTGATTACCTTTCTAAGGGATCATTTTATTCCAATAATCCTACAAGAAATTATCCCATACGTAGAAGCCCAATAATAAAAAATCCAACTATGAAAATTCCATGAAAATACTCCATGAGATGAAGAAGATTTAGAGCAAGGAGAGCAACTCTAAAGAGATAATCCAAAGAAGTTAATAGCAAAGATAACAAGAGTAATAGGGTCAAGAAGAAGCAAGGAAAAAAGCAAAGCAACAACAAAGAGGAAGAAAGCAACAAAATATCATCCACTTGTGATCTCAAGAATATATTTTCTCACCCCAAGCTTTGTCTTATATAATAGAAAATGCTTTACTGTTACTTCCTATTATGGTTTCTATCTAAAACCATCCACTAAAGTTATGTTTAAAATGTTCTAAGTATAAGTTCATACTCATTTACATCTTGATCTTCCCCTTGGAGTTGTTTAACTCAAAGTTCTTTTCTACTTTCACTTTCTATAATTCTTGTATGTTTGGACTTACTCATTCTATAATTAAAAACCACGTAATAAAAAATTATTATAATTGAATTATTATAATGAAGAACCCTATAATTAAATATGATAATTAAATATTTCATATTTAAATCCTATAATTGAAATGCTATAATTCATCTATTCAGTTTTATCATAGAAATTTCCCAAAAATTCTTATTATAGTGTACTCCAATGATGTCTACAAAATTCATGATATGCATTAGAACTTATTTTCAATTGCCAACCAATATTGAAGTCATCTAATTACAATGTCAATACAATAACATATAACATAAAATTCAAAAATAAATATAATCAAATCATTTACCTCTAAAATATAGGAAGTTGAAAAAACAAATATGGTCAATTTCATTAAAATGGCGGTATTCCAATAAATTGGCGGTATTCTAGTAAATTAGTGGTCCATTTCACTACTTTGGCATGGTTTGAAATCTAAACTAGTCCTAGATGTTAGAAATCTAGATCTGTCCTAGATGTCTAAAATCTAGAAGTGTCATAGATATTTCAGACTGTGCGGTCTCAAATCTATAACTCTTCTAGATTTCTGAAATTTGTAAGTGTCCTAGATGTCCGAAATCTATAACATTCTTAGATATCTTTTTAGAGTTCAGATTGCGCGGTCTAAAAAATGGCATTTGAATACCGCCATTTTAATGAAATTGACCATAAATTAAGAATCTTTTTGGCGACTTCATTCTAGAATCATAAATCCTAAAGATCTAAACCCTATCCCCTCATAAACCAAGTGGGATAATTGACGTAAAAATTTATCATGCAATATTAGTGTACTCGACTAACTATGTTTAGAACATTGTAGCTTCACTTATAGCTAGATACTTTGGCTTCCACAAGAGCAATGGATTGTAGCTTCACCAAGAAGGGCATCTATAGAGAACTAAACAAGATAGTGTATCCAAAGTAAGAATCTAGCTATTCTTTATTTTTTGATGAACACATTGTTGGAAGTCTAGAAATTTTTGTATATATTTGGTTGGATGAGCCTTCACATACTACGTACACTTAATTAATGCATGCAATGGATCACACTATATATACTTGAAGTGATTACATTGAAATTCATGTGCTACATACATACACACAAGGTTGAATTTGTGTTGAATATAGCTACATGCACCAATTTTGCATTTGGTTGACAAAAAATCATAAAATCCATTGCCTACAAAGCAATTTCAATTTTTTTTGCATAGGATTCAAGTGACACAACTAGTCGTCAAATAACCATACTAGCAAATCTAGTGCAAAGTATTTTATACCAACTTTTGCTACAATGAGTAGCTTTCCAACAAGATATCACTCAACTCATTTGGTTGTGGACCAAGTATGAAATCTTAATTTGAAATTTTTAGTGCAACCATTGATCATGTCATCTCTAATTCCTTGGGCCTTTTACACATGATTTGATGTATAATTGTAAAGTTTCTAATGAAGTGCTAGTGTTTTAGGCCACCAAGGAACTTGAGATAGAAGTAAGAGGAGATTCAAAAGAGGAGACAACAAAAAGTGAGGTTTCGAAAGAAAAAATTGAGACTATTACCCCAACTCAGGTTGCTACTCTTTCAAGTCCAATTGAGAATAAGTCTTTATAGGTCAAGGATGAGTATTACACTAATTGCTCCAACAATTGTTCTTCTATACCATACTAGAGTATTAGAATTTGTCAACCACAATGTTTTACTGAGGATATTATTGCAGGTATGAGCATTGTTTAGTAAAGATAAGTTTTCTTCTAATTGAAAATATCATTTTATTGTATGTCATTGCAAACAAAAAGAATGGTACAAGTGGATTGAGTCTACTGATTGAGGTGACTAATGTGACTTACCCTTATGACTTGATTGAGACCCTATCCGGTTGTGAGTGTGCTCCCTTATTACAAATTGAAGTGATCTAATACGAAAGCATCTATTTTGGATTGAGACCTAGTGATTGGGTATTTGTATGAGTATGTAAATTGACTCTAATTTTACATGTGTCACTTGTAAATTATTCATAATAATTTAGAAATTCTATAGTGGAGGGAAAGAATTTCAATAAATAAACATTCATGGCATATTTTCGAACATACCATATGTTGGATCACTTTGTTGACAAGGTCTCTACCATTCTCTTGTACACATTGGCTAGGGTTTTAGAAGGAGAAGCCTCTTTCAATGATAGATTGTAAATCAACATATGTAGGAGGTTAGGAACACATTGTATTGGTACATTCACAAATCCAAGCAGTAGAGATGAGAGAATTTTAGAACTTTTAATGATTTTATGAGTGTAGATTAGAAGGTACAGGTGCTTGAAATAGAAGGAAATCACATTTTTCAACATCCATGTAGATATAGATCTTCATATTTGTATAGATTTCATTGTGAGTACTATATATTGCATGTAGTATTCTAGTTGTTTTATAAAGACTTAAGAGAAATATATCAATTTAAAAATATTTTTGCAATGGAAGGAATTGAACTATAGACCTCATGGGCCCAATAATTCCAATAAGCACAACCATTTGGTTTGATGGAGGAAACAAAAACCCTTGCCATTGGTGGGGTTTTGCCTGTAGAGTAACAAACAAGGCTTGGTTAGTATGTTCCTTCTTATTGTAGCCCAAATGCCATGTGTGCCAAAAAAATAAATGAAATAAAGAAACTTGCAATAAAGGAAGACAAGTATTCAATGCTACAAAAAATAAAATCAATATAATTATGCACAACACTAGTTAGTAAATTGAAGAATCATTTACTAGTAATGTCCAATTTGGTATTAGATGAGCAAATTATGGAGTGGAAATTATAAGTCCAATAGATCCCCAACAAATGCAATATTATACTTGGTTAGAATTGGCAATAAATATTTTTTTTAAATGGATGTTAGAATTTGTGGAATATTATTTTTGAAAAGAAAATTGTATTAAAAACTCAATTGTTCAATTTTAAATTAGTTCCCAAATCACATTTGCTAACTTTATGTAATTAATCAATAAAGATTGCAAAATTGATCATTGGGGGCAATATTCACTTATGAATTTCTTCTACGAATTCTAAAAAATACTAATAGATGAAGAGGTAATCATTAATAATATTAGGGTGAATAACAATTCTTGATGCTATATTTAAAATCAAATTTACAATTCTCTAGATTTATTGTCAATCAAGAAATGATGCTATGCTCAAAATTAGACTCTACAATCCCCTATATTTGTTTATCAAGAAATGTTGATATTAATGGTACTGAAGACCACCCCACTCAGCCACTCAATATCTTGAGGTCCACAAGCATAGAGAAGTTTGCCATGGGTGACAATTTCAAGGTTATATGCACTTCAATTGACAATGGAGTACATGTGGAGAGGTAGAGAGTTCAAAAGATAAAAGCAAAGAAGAACCAAGTTCAAGGACAATGTTATTCACTACTTTCATCAATGTAGTGATCTCTCACCAAATTCAATGAGAAATGCTTCATAGACATTCTAGGGCATGCCACATTGATAATTAACTGAGTTCAATTGTAACTCCCTTAACACAAACAAGATGGAAATTAGTTATATGGATGAAAAAATACAAAATGGATGATATGGCATTTATAGATGAAATAGCACTCAAATGAATGAAAGTTTTGGTAGTAAGAAAATGTAATTTCAATTGAACAATATTGTTTGTAAAACAAATTCTCCTCCATTGTCACGACCCTCATTAAGAGGCATGCCCGTGCCACCTTGGTGAGCAAGGGGGACATTGGGGGTGACTCCCGAAGCTTTGCAAGAGATGGGGTGAGGGGGACTAAGAGTCCCAAGAGATCAGAGCATTGTAGCACTTTGGCCGGATGAATTAGGGGGCATGCCACACATGCTTGGAAAACTTGTGAGAAGACGCGTCCATGGGTTCAAAGAAAGTGAGAATCCGAGTTGGGATTCAAAAGTTATGGCTCCTCAAAGTTGGAAGTGTCCCGGCCACGTTCCAAGGCATGGGGACTTGGGAAACAAGGTTTGAAAGGAATCCTTTGAGCAAAATAGGTCATGATGCATATCATTGGAAAGATAAGGAGACAAAATTTCTAGAATGCTAAGGCTCATGAGGAGATGAGATGTGAGCTAAAAGTTATGGGCATCCAAAAAGGGTGGAGTCCTAGAGAACTACATCTCCCGGGGACTCGTACCTTTGGAGGGCCATAATTTCCTCAATACTTGTTGTATTGGAGAAAGTGAACAGTCCATGGTAATCTACGAAAAATGTAGATCACGAAAATGGGCTTGCACTTGGATTTGGAGCTCTGAGCTAAAATTATCCCAATGGGAAGATTGGGAGTCTTAGGGGGTTTGGTTTTGGGGATACTACTTGGAATTGGATGGTCTTTCAAGATGAGGAGCATCTTGGGGGTTTCCAGTGACCTCTAGTAGGGGGAGGGATTGTTGAATCCCGTAGAGAGTACTATGAGGAGGAGTGGTCTCCCTCCTTCTTCCCGAATGGTGCCATGGTGAGTCAAAGTGGCCCCGGGTGGTGAAGTTAGTGTTGGAGCCTTACCACCGCTTGTGTGTTACCATAGAGTGCTTGTGCACTTGTTGATACTGATTGGGTGGTGTTCCACTTCACACTAGGCCATAGTGTGAATTTTGTTTGGTGAGTCTCGATTAGTGAGTCCCGAAATGAGTTGGGTTGGGCCTAGTGAGGAGTTGGGTCCCATTCAAGGGCAGGTAGCATTGGTGGAGAGTAGTGCCTCCACCAAGTGCTTGGATATCAATGGAAGTTCTGCCCCATGTCATCAAATGACATGCCTAATGTCTTGTGGGAGTTAAGGGTTGGAATGGAAAGTGTTGGGAGTCATGGAAGAATGGGGAACCCCGTGACTTAAGTTGAAACTTAACATTGTGGATGCGTGGCATGTACAGTGTTAGAAAAGCGTGACCATTGGTGTCACTAAAAAGTTAAGTGCTTGGAAAGCACTAGAAGGTGAACTTAAGGTGGTAAGTGTCACTAAGGGGCGCGACATCCACCTTTGAAAAACCTTACTCTACAACTCTTCCAAGAACCACTACCATGTCAACATGCACAAGAAAAACCTCATTGACATTGGAAGAACAACATCCATCTTCTAATACATCATTTATTCATCCTTATTTCCAAGCATTGCATTGTGTCAACACCAATGATGTGCCTCTTTTGAGCTCATTGTCATTGTATGACTAACTATCACAATGAGCTCAAAATATGTTTTCATTTGAATTAATTGTTATGTGTTTTCATTCCCCCCCTAACGTACTTATATTTTCTAAAAAGTAGTTGCAATGGAATTGATATGGGATCTATCCGTATGAATTCTTGTGAATAATTATGGATGTATTCCACATGTATTTTGTGTTTTGAAATTTGTACCCATAATTGTGTTCGTACTTGTATCCATACCCATATCTATATTTTGTATTTTGAATTTGAAGAACGTTTGAAGAAGGGCACCAAACCCTATTGGAAGATAGTCGGAGATCAATACACCTCATTTTCTACAGGGATGATGCATCATCGACAACTCTCAGGTGCCTTCAAGTTTTTTAAAAAGTAATCAATAGCCTTGGATGACCACCAATTGTGGGTTTGGATCCACTTTCATCAATGGCTCGGGGGGAGGGGGCAGGTGTAATTTTCCACTTGATCAATGGTTCTTGTTTTTTGTTAGTGGGGTTACAAGATTGTGACACATTAATATAGTGATTGAGTTGCCGCCCCCAATTCAAAATCCCTCTCAACATGAGTTTGCTAATTAATACAAGTAACCTCCAAGACGGGTTTAGGAATTTTATTTAGGGTTTGAACCAATTTGGAGTTCATATGGTCTTTTTACTTGGCGTTTTCGTAGATTGGTGGCTCTCCATTACAGTCAATGATACTGTAAATATTCTTGAATTTTAGTTTAGAGAAAGTTGCAATTAAGAGAGGTTGGATTGTTGATGATTGTGCGCAGAGACTGCTTTGAGCCGTAGGTGGCAACTCTTGGAAAATGGAGCTTCGCGAGGATTTCAAGTTATGATTGGGGATTCAACTTAATTTATGTTGTAATAGCATCAACATTACTAACTTGCACAATGGGTTGTTGTTCATCTTGTTGTTGGGAGTTATTCTGAGAAAGGACCATGAATTTAATATTCAAGATTCCCGGCCTATGGAGGTTTGCGCACCTGAATGATTGCACGATCCCCAATCTAGAGGATTAGATTCTCAACTTGGAAAACCATGTTATGAACATGGAGAACTTCATAATTTCCATTGTCAAACCTATTCAAAACATAGAAGATTGGATTCTAAATTTGGAGAATCTTGGTGAAGTTAATATTGCTATGGATGCTATGAATGCAAGATTACGGAATAGTGCATAGTGCGGAGGAACAATACAGATAGTACAAGATCAAGTGCTCCATCTATTTGATCAAGTGGCCCATCTGTCCCTTCGAGACCGGCTACCCGAGGATGCAAGGTTTTCAACGTCACGTCACGTCTGGATGGACGACAAGATTCAACCCCGTGTCCGTCTAGATCCAAAAAAAAGGATTTTTTTTTCCTTTTTTGGACAATTGATCTGTCGACCTAGACCACCAACCGCAAACCTAGATGGTTAGTTCGTCAACTTCGACGGCTTGCTATCAACAGGGACGGTTTGTTTGTCGACTTGGACAGCTTGCCATCAACAAGGATGGACCGACTGTCCAAGTCAACGACATGCCATCGGAATTTATTTATTTATTTTGGCTGTCAGCTTTTGGATGTGTTCAGATTGATGCTGACGAGCATCCCAACGTGAAAAGCCAATGTCATGTTGGGATGGAAAACCTAGAGTGGATGCCCTTGTGTGAAAGCTTGTAGATGCAATGAGGAAGCGTAGGGCATATTTCACTCCAGGAGCAGTCTCAAGCTAGTCCTGAGGTGTAGTCCATGAACTTGGGGGTCTCTCCAATTTGGTTCTAATTTATGCAAGGGATTTATAGAAGTCTCGGTGGTACTTGGATTTGGAGTCATGCAAATTACATAATAGTGTACAATGCGGAGGAATAGTACAGATAGTACAAGATCAAGTGCCCCTTCTGTCTAGTCAAGTAGCCCATCTGTCCCTCCAAGATTGGCTACCAGAGGATGCACTTGTGTGAGAGCTTGTAGATGCGGCGGGGAAGCTCAAGGTGTATTCCACTCCAAGAGCAATCTCAAGCCGACCCTGAGGTGTAGTCTATGGACTTGGGGGTCTCTCTGATTCAGCTCTAATTTATGCAAGGGATTTATAGATATCCGAGTGGTACTTGGATTTGGAGTCATACAAATTGAACTTTAGATAGATATCTCTAGTGTATACACACAGTACATAGTTTGTATGTGTCATGTATCTTAGTCACAGTGATATTGGTAGACATTAAACTTGTAAATCCTAGATAGATCTTAGTCACAAATTTTTTCTTATGTACGACATTTGACTGGTGTTTAGACAAATCATTTCATTATCAAATTCACATAAATGATTATTCCATTGAATTTCACTATGTCTTCTACTTTGTCGATTTGGTCACATTTGTCAATTCCAGTCCAAATAGTGACTTCAGTATCTAGAAATTGTGAGATGAGCTCCATGATGTGCTTGGAAATTTGTTTACCTATCATTGTCAATCTTTGAGAATGATCTACATGCAATTTGTGATAACTCACTACTAGTTTGCATGATTAAGCTACTGAGTTTGAACATAATGCTAGTTATATGTTGCCTAAGACGCGAACATTATAGTGAGAACTCCCTTTGGATGGACGATTATTTTCATAAATGAATCTATAGATCTGTGCACATATCTTATGTCAAATTGGGAATACATGGATACATTTCAATTGAAGTCGCTTATTGCAAGGAAGGAAAAATTGACTGGAATATGGATTAAGGAATACCATAATGTGTTTTGTAACAAACTGAAGAGAATGTATACTGAAGTGGAAGTAGATTGAGTACTTTGGCCCAAAATTGTGGAGACACTGACTTCAAATTTTTGCTTGATGAAAGATCCAATGATTGACAATGATATCACCCATAAACCAAGCACAAAACATGTTATAATGAACACACAAAATTGTGAACTCACAAAATGACAATCCTTTTTAATGACTTTTCTAAAATGATTTTCTCTAATGTCAGTTTACCATGTCTTCCTTCACTTTTTAATGCTCATAATTCTAGGCGTTGATATTCATGCAAGGTTGATAATGGAAGCCCATACCTTGTAAATCATTATTCATTGATCATATAGCAACAATCTTACTGGTGCTTTACACTAGGACCAACCCAATGCAAAAGAATTTTGGACCAAACATGTTGTAGAAATTGGATCCAAACATTAGCCCTAAAAGACCATTAAAATAATGATTCATGGGCTGGTCTCAAGTGGACTTGAGTAAAAAACAAGAATATCACTCATTGACACCAGTAATCACATTGTTCTCTCTAGACCTGCACAAAGTGCAAGTGATTATAAAATTTACTAGCTAACTAGCTTTCCAACCTATATATTCAACTGTACTTTACAAGAAATAAAAATTTACAAGATGAAAGTTTTGTTGTAGAGTATTGTCCTTGAGATCAAGATGCCCAATTTCTTAGCTTCGGACCATGTTGTTAGTTCCAAATTGACTGTCGATTTTGTGAGAACCCATTGCAGATGCTTCTACTCTCCCATCAACTTGGATGTGCACACGAGCTATGCACTCCAAGAATTTTCTTTGTAAAAATGTCTTCGTTGAATTGGTCGCCCCAATTGTGCTCTAGTCAAGTCGATCAATTGGTTGTGAGGAGTACAAAACTAAAGAAATTAATGCTCGAAAGATGTCATCACCAATGCGGTCGTCAATCCATGGTGACCATCGGTTCCTCCACTAATCACAATCCTTCGACAAGACCATCAATCCTGCTAGTGGTAGGCCTGCCACATTACGGAAAAGAACCTCATGAATGATTGAAGATTGTAGATTGGAAACACCTAGCCCATCTTATCACAATGTTCTTTTAAGGTAACAACAACTAGAAGTGAGTGTTTAAGCACCTAATTGACATAGTTCTAGCTATTAAAATAACTCAAATTTTTTATGGTTAGATTTGCATATGAAAGATAGTTCCAACACATTTTAGATTTCTTATTTGGATAGTGCGTGAATAAGAACTGAAAGCAAAGGAGAGGTAGATAAAGAGGAAATCAATAAACTTATAAGCCAACTAACACCTAAACTTTTAGGGTATCGTAACAAAACCATTGTGCTACTACTACAGGTCCAACAACCATTATACGTAGCAGCAAGCTTCTTGTGAAAAGTCCTATGAGCCCAATGCACTTGGTAGCTTGTGGAGTGAGATGAAGTTAAGGAGATCATATATACAAGCTTCACTTTAAGCATTGAGAATAGTTGGTATGATGAGATGGTTAGATTTCTAAGAATTCATGGTATCAAATCAAAGAGAACCCCAATGCACCAGAGAATGCATGACTTGCATAACATGACATTGCTATGCAAAAAACATTGGTAGATGACCTAAAATCGACATAAGATTGATGTTGCAATGGGCTACATTCTCAAACTCAATATGTATTCATCATGCAAGACTTTGGGGTGTTGCATTTAGGTAGGTGTCACAATTTAGTACATCGCCCTTATGATCAAAATCAAAGCATGAAAGCACAATGAAATAAGACTGTTCATAGGAACATTTGACTCAAGGTTGCAAGGGCATTGTGAGCAAGGGTGAGGACCACAATCTGAAATGTAGTACAGCCTTTATTGTCATTGACGGAGGTTATGAGAATGTCGGTAGGATTAGAGATGAGAGTGCCAATAACCCCAGACATGTATCCAACTACACATGTTATTAGTTATTCTAAGTTGTTTAACTTGTGAGCAATCCTTTGGGGGACGTTGAAGAACCTTGTTGTAGAGAAATCCACGGAATGCTCAAATGTTGAAAACATTAGCATAGAAATTGCAACACAGAAGATCAAATTAGTGATTTAATGAAGTCAAGCAAAGCAGCTGTTAGGGTAGGGAAAGGGCATTGTTGAAAATAAACTAATCTATATCTTACATCAAAGTACATGTGGATAGCCACAACTTTAGAGACACAAAGACGCCCAACTTCCATCTACAACTTCCATGGGATATTTCGTCCCCATGGTGGTGGAAGTCCTCTATAGAATTTGTGAAAGTCAAGAAATATATCAAAATTAATGTCCCAACATGCTTTGAACATGATAATCAACATCATGCCTAACTCTGATTAGCACTTTCAAAGTTTATTCATATGATGTCCAAAAACTACATGCAAAGATGCATTGAAATCACATTTCAATTCCCAATAGAAATTAAGGCACCTTAACTATAGGAACCAAGCTCAACTGCTTATTTGGACAATTTTAAATGGACATACACCAATGAGCATAAGGATATCCAACCAATTTAATCTGATAAAGATTGAAAGGTACAATTCTCCAATTTGGCACTCCACTATGTGTTCTGATTCACAGTGATCCTTTAGTAGGAGTTCCTTCGTACTCTTTGCAATTGGACATGTTGACAACACCATAGAATTTCGTTTCTAGTTCCTTAGCTTTTGGGCCTGCAGATTACAAAACTATGCTAAAAAAATGGAAGGAAGGGGTAATCACCAAGGTACTGGTATTGCGACCAAGGTTGGAAACATGAAGAAGCTTGGCTACAGGAGCTCATGCAATGGCCTTCCAGCTGTGGCATGTGCGATGATGATCCTCCTTTTGATATTCCAATGTGTAGGTGAGTCCTAAAACAAATAGTCAATCATCAGTTGAAAGCATCATATCAAAGGGAAATATTTTTTTTTTGGCTCCTTGATTGCTTGCCATTCCCCGTTTCTTTATTTTCTATATTGCCAACAATGAGACAACATTTGCTTCTGAAATTTTCTATTTGCCATTGTTCTTTGAAAACCTATTAGAACCCTGTGATGTTCCTACAAGGGAAACAAGGATAATCAATCTTCCGGTGCTTGAGTTTGGGCAATACATACAACTTTTGTTGATGCAGTATTAGCTCTCTTGCCTTCATGCATAGATGTGGCATTTGATTCTCTAGACCCGAGTGGAAACATTACCATCAAATGGGACATCACGGCATGGACAGGCAATGGCTACGTGTGAGCCTCCAATTCGTCACCAGGGGCTCACTCTTTCTATTTTTTTTTTCACATTTTGTTATTTTATATGCAATTTATGTGCAAGAAGCCCCCAAAAGAGTGTAGATCCAAAAGAGTGTAGAACCAAAATAGGTGTGTCACATACTAATATAGCATTTGGTCTATATTTAGAATATTATAGCTAGAATGGCCCAACCATGAGTTGTAAATAGGTTAGAACCCAACTAATCTTGGCAATTTAGTCAAATGCAAGTGATGGGCGTATTAGGCTCAAAATCCCACATAGAAGGGACATCTCCAAGATAGAATTGGTTGAGGAAACCCTAGTGAGGCACATGAGTCTGTTCTTGGAGATAGGTTCCAGTTTCCCCATTTCATCAATGAAATAGCGGAACCCCAATTGTTAGCTTGCAAATGTTGAAAATACCAAGATGGCACTGTGGAGGAATCTCTAGTCCAAGAAGGGTGACTTAGGGTTAAAACCATGCCTGGGAACCAACGGCGAAGTCGGTTCATTAAGATTCCTTCCGGTGTGGAAGATTCTTTGGCCACCGATAATTAAATGAGGGGGTGGATTTTGTCCCCTCTAGGCCGATGTGTAGAGTAAAAATATAAGCCTACACATGTATTGTGGGGTTCCATGGGAGATTCTACAAAAAAATTCGGAATTTTTTGATAGTCGGAAGATGCCTTTCCAAATGGTCAACTATCCGAACCTGCGATGGAAAATTCCTATAAATTTGCTAGGTGGCAATTAAATTACACTAAAAATTATTGTAACTTTTGTTATGTTAGTAAGCTACCCCGACAAGTTTCAAGACATTTGGATAGTTAGAAGTACCCAAACCTATAAGATCTCCCGACAATTAATAGAATTTGAAGTCCACGATGGAGTTGACTAGTGGAGTAGGAGCACAAGGAAGCGGAATGGGGCCCAACTTAGGTCTTTTCTTACTCCCTTATACCTATTTAAGAGCCTAGGCTAGTTATTTTTGAAAGAAAAATCAAACTACAAAAGTTGGAATTTTTCCCAATTTTGGCATTGAGTTAGCTCTAGGTTTCGTTGCAATTTTGAAGATAGAAAAGGAGGAGGGGGATTCTCTCAGATTAAAAATGGCCTTCTGAATCCAACAGCGTAATCCGTTTGCGATTCGAAGTTAATCTCTAAAAATTCTGTTAGTGAGTTAGCATAGAAAATTAGAGTCAAGGGATTTAGGGTTTCAATGGTTGGAACCAAGTTCCTTTAGGCTAACTTGGAGTGCACTCCAAGTGCTCTCCAAGGTTGTAAGGAGGAGGGGAGTTCTTAGTAGAGTATATAAGGAGCTCTCTACCTCCTCATTACTCCTCTCTAACTTTCATAGCTTTATGCCACCTTAAGTTCGGCCCTTTGGGCCTTATTTTATGTTCCTCCTCAATGTCATTTGAGAAGCTTTGATTGGAACAGAGTTTTCAAAGTTCCTAGTTGTTAGTGTCATTTAGAGAAGCTCTAGTTGGAATAGAGCTCTCAAAGTTCAAGGTTGTCAGTGTCAGTTGGAGAAGCTCCGGTTGGAACATAGCTCTTAAGGTTTAGTGATGGGGTTTGGAAATTTGAGGTTAATCCCTCCATATGGCGAAGCTTTGACTTTAGATCTTAGAATTAGTGTAGATTTTGGGTGATGTTTAAGAACACGGCGAAGCTTTGATCTCAAGTAGATTAAGAAGTTGTCTTGAGTTTGGTTCTTAAAACCTTTCTTGGGAACCCTTAGTTTAGCTCTAAAAGATTAGTCAAAAATCCAAATCTTGCAAGAGTAGAATATGTAGAACACTTAGAAAGAACCATAAGTCAAGGCCTATCCTTAAGTCAGACCCCTAGGACTAGAGGTCAGATCATTTCGTAAGTTAGAAATGTAGAGAGGAGGTTTGTAGTTTTCAAAAACCCTGAGGCACACCCAAATCGGAGTAAAAATGAGGAAGTTATCACCAAATGAAGGTTAAAATATAATTTAGATGAGAAATCGATAGAAGTCATCAATTAGGACCAAACTCCATATTTAGGTAGGGACAAGACTCTAAAACCACTTTTAGAAATTTATAATCAATTTGAATTAGGGAACTAGACTTAACCGATGGATGAAGTTTGAGGAACCAAGTAGCAGTCAAACTTCATCTGCTCATAACTTTGGCTAGGAAAGTTGGATAGGGTCGAATTTTTGGTTTTTAGAAGTGGAAAGGAATGCTCTAGAGGGTTCTTAGGTTAGTTCTGCCTTAGAATAGGTTCCATCCAAAACATGCAGCAAGCCATCCATTCAGTCGACCAAAACATTGGATGTAGATTAAGAGAATCTTGCATATTTGGGGTCACTTTAGGCACTTAGTAAAAATATCCATTGCTTAGAAGGCACAATGAACCACGCTTAGACACCCAAAAGTAGGATTCACTTGGCCAAAACCCAGAACCTGGTTGTGCTTGCAATTTACCAAGGGTAAGTAAATTGAGGCTCACTCTACCTGGTATGCTCAAACCTTGTTTCCCATCTCTTCGACCTCACTAATGGCAGCACTAATGGTATTGAATTAAAAACCAAGTGATGATGAGAACTATAGCTAGCTTCAAGCCTTCCAAATTGAATGTTGTAATTGATCAATAGCAAGTACTCTAACCTCATTCATGTTTCTTTGCATACCCATTCCCATCCTCAAAGTTTGAAAGCCACAATTGGATGAAGTTAAGTTCGACAATATGCATAAATCTAAATATATTCTTATATAGATTGGCATCTTTACCGAAGAAAGAAGCTCCAAAAACATTGAATGGTGGTTTGTGATTGCAAGGATGAAGAAGGGTTTGCTTAAATTGTTCATAATGAAACTGGCAATTACTAGTGGTGTTGGCAAAGTTTTGTATATTGGTGACTAAAACCTGGAGTCTTGATGTTGTAAGGAAGATTGATCAATAGCAAGTCCAACCACATTCATCCCTCTTTCTATAACCATTTGGATCCTTAAGATCTAAAAGTCTAATGTGAATGAAGATATATAAGACAGTACGCATAAATCTATCTATCTATCTATATATATACATATTGATATCTTCGAAGGAAGTTCTGAAATAGTGATTGAATGTTGAGTTGTGATTGCAAGGATGAAGAAAAGTATGCTTGTCTATAATGAAATTGGCGGTTTCTCGTGATGTCGACAAAGTTTTGTACAATGGTGACTAAAACCTATAGACAGTCCTAGTGTTATAAGGTAAGGTTTAGGGTTTTAGAAAGATGGGCCTACTGGCACATTGCAATTCAACAATTAAGATTTGTAATGGAAATGGAAATGCGATGTTTATGATGTGACGGTGGTGATCTATGTGTGCAAGTGACAGTGACGCTGTTCAACTAGCAGCAGAACCGCTACATAGACCCCCATGCTGGCAGCTCACTTGGATGTGGCCCAAGACCGAAGTCATCTAGGCAATGCAAGGCGCATAGACGATGTCACAAGTCGACTGCTTGCAATTTAGGGTTGATCCCCTCTCGCATTGTTGTAACCCCCACCCGATAGTGGTCGGCCTCCTCCCCTTTGCACCTTACACGAGCAAGCTTGCCAACTGCTGCAACAGTGGCGTCTTGCCCGCATTTGGCCAAGACCCATACAATGTGTGAGCTGCATTCCAGCTACAGGTGGGACTGGTGGGCACCAGCAACACCACCATGAAGCTTTCGCAAGAGTTTTGGCTATTGGAGTTTGGGTACACGTGCAGCTCGGCTATCGTGGTATGTAGAGAATAGCTAGTTTGCGGATGCCAATGGGCGACAGATCACCAAAGCTTTTTGTAAGTCATGGATCCTTTGCACTCACATGGACTGATAGACCAAAACCACTACCAGAATGAATTGATCTCCTATTGTAGCAACGTTTGTGGCAACGTTGGACCGTAACCCTAAATACAAAAATGTGATTCTAAAGTTGACATTATTCAAGTGTTGTCTACAATGACTTAACGTTTTGGAACATGTTTGTTGAGAGGCATTGCATGTTTGCAGAAGCATGGTCCAAAATTTTGCATGTTTGTAAATAGGCTTTGTATAAGCTTGTTCTAAAACATTGCTTAAAGCAAGCATGTCCCTTTGCAACGTTTGTAGTGACGCTATAAATAACTCTAAAATATGATTCTAAAGTTGACGTTCAAAAGTTGTCTACAGTGAATTGAAAAAATGGCATGTTTGCTGAAGCCTCGTGCAAGATTTGCATGTTTGTAAAAAGGCGTTGCGCAAGCCTGTTCCAAAATGTTAGTTCACTAAGGATGTTCCAAAATGTTTAGAGGCCCTCAAAATGTAGCTAAAAAAATAGAACTAAAAGTTGTTAAACCCTCCAAATTCTAGTCTTGAAAAAGAGTGAGCAATTCTGCAATTGTGAAGATTAATCACTCAGCTAATCTTAGCATGGATTGTGGGGGGACTTGTCGCCATGTCATGTAGTGACATGGAACATGACTTGCAGCTACTTGTAGGCGCTTGCCAATGTGCCACACTCTTGTTGTGTCTCATTCTTGGCATTTTACAACAATACCATTGTCCCTTGTGCAGAATGCTTGTGCACTTGTCAATTTGAGGATTCCACCACTCGTCGTGAACTTTGCATTGATCCTTAAGTTCATCAATCCTCACCACGAGTGTAGAATGTATTGATTCCGAATGCAACATACGGCACATTTATGGATTAGCTCTAGATTAATGCCATCTAATGTAACAAAAACACACAGTACAAGGATCTTCCGAATATCAACACCGGTGCCAACGTGAGTTTTACTATCAATATATTAGTGTGCCCCATGTCTTGTACTACACGCATGACATGTGCCCAGTGAAGATCCATTGGCATGTGAAGACGAATTACGAGGAGTATTGGCAAGTCAAGGTCACCATGATGAACTACGATTTCTCCGCAAATTTCATCAACATGAACTTGATGCTCAAGCATCCCAATTTCCGCAACGTCATGGAGGCCTTCAGCTTCAAGTACAAGGCACTGAATTTTTATGGCCCCTTCACTAGTAAGTGGATAGGGTTAGGGTTTGGAGATGGACTCAATTAGCTATGTTGATGCTTTGAAATTGGAGGATTATGGTTTGGGATTATGTTGATGGTATGGATGTTTTGGAAGGTGACTTCAACACTCAAGGTTAGGGTTCGGAGCTCTCAATTGGTTCTGGAGTCTTGCTTGATGCTTGGAATAAGAGGATTAGGGTTCAGGGTTGGGTAGGATTTGATGTTGTATATGGATATGCCTTTGAACACAATTCTGTAGTGAAGGCTTAGGTTTTGATTTAGTTCTCTTTGGGTTATAGAGTCTTAATTCCAGACCCTACAATCATTGGAGAATGCACCATGCATCACTATTAGAAAGGTGCCACTCATGGTCTTGGGAATTTATGGAGACCACTCCAAGCTTGCCACCAAACAAGAGCAATAGCATGGCCAACTGTGGGTTTAATTGATGCATGGTTTTGGAGGACTGTAGTATTCTTCAACAATGAAGGTGAAGTGACGTACTGCTTGAATTGCAATAATCAATTTTTCATTGACTTGTATGTGCATTGTGTTGTGTGGATTTGATGTTTTCCTTTTATGATGGAAAGGACACTAATTGGACTAATTTTGTGTATATGCTCCATAATGTCCCTCTGTATCAGTCATTCAATTCATGTACAATGCTTTGAAGTACCACCACTACTTCTTGCAGTGTAAATGTGTTTTGTGCATTTGGAATTTGTAGACTTCTTCCTTGCGTTATTTTCACTGGCATTCTTGTTTTCGGCTAGTTCAATTCACCAGGGAGGTTGAAGTCGGTTTATTTTGCACTTCTCTGAAACAAGTCGTTGCACATTTAGCTATAGCAAGTTAGAACTTCTGTTTTAAATTTGGTTTTCCAATGATTACTTTATATACAAATAGAAAAAGAAGAGTGAACATGCTCTTCTATTGCACCATTGTCATTTTGTTATGGAAAAAGTGAAAGTACTTGAACTTTGTGTGTTCATCCAACATGTCAATATCTTTTCACTGCTTTCGAAAATCCATGCTAAATTCTCACATTCGGACAATGGATCTCCCATTCTTGAATACCATCTAAACTTTTTCCTTCCCTATTTCCTTGTCTCCATGGAGAGTATTTTGAGATTCTCGATTTCACACATCTGAATATGTGTTCCCTAAAGATCAATACTTCTATTTCATGCCTCAAAATATGGACACTTTCAATTGCTTTTTAAATTTGATGGATTTCAAGTAACCAAGATAAGCAATTTCTTCGTTGTTTTCCCAAAAATAGGTGTCTACAATTGAAAGGGATTAATTAACTAAGGTTTTGTAGGTCAAAGTTTAGTGCGTGCATTTTTTACACAAGATGGAAGGTTTAGGCATAGGGGTAGTTGATTCATAAATAGAAGTATGTAGATGTTGGGCCTGAGAACAGTTGGTCCTAGTGAAATGAAATTGAAACACCATTGTTAACTCTTGCTTGTGATAAATTAATTATTTAAATTGTCATATAAGTAATAGTAGTTGGATCATGCATGTATTGGTATTTCCAAGTAATGGATTTTTGTGTAATTTTTCTTAAACTTTGCTTGTAGTGTGGCTCATGTTGCAAGTGGCTCAAGTGATGTTGATGCTACCATATTCATTTGCTCAACTACAATTTGCATGAAGAATCTTGTTTGAGATCTTCAATAGTGTTTATAGTTCTTGGTTGTGTTATATGATCACTTGGTTGTTAGTTTAGTATCGGATGAGGACAAAGTGAGAGGGAGTCTTCTTTATGAATCATCTCATTCAAATATGTAATTTCATCACTACAAGAGAACAGTGTCCGAATCAACCCCTCCTAATCTACTAACAGTGTCCAAATTGACAGAAAATTGATAAAATACTATCCGAATCAGCCCCTCCTAATCTACTAATAGTGTCCGAATTGACACTGCTCCTTTGTAGTGCATGGAGAATCACAAACCTATTTTATTAAATTTAGTCAAGTATAAATTCATTGATATTGCTTAAATTCGAAAGTATCAATTAGAAATGAAGGGATTGATTTCTTGGGTCATTGTTCTATAGTGGTACAATATTTTGGATGGTTTTCTCAAATGCTACTACAAGATGATTCATGATTGGGCTTTAGTGTTGAATTTTCATGCATTGTTGTTTCATGCTCCTTGACAAAGATTATGATACAAGTGTACTTCTTTTTCCTTGGGTTTTGGTAACCATTTCTTAACATTGCATAGGTGGCACTACAAAAAAATACAGTCCAAGATGACAAGTTTTTGACAAAGAATTGTCCGAAATGACAATAGCCATATTATTACTACCTCATGTCGCGAGCCGTAATCCTAGAAGTCGCCAGGTTAGTATTTAAGAGTGTATAATTATATAGAATTTTTCCAAATTTCTAATAGGCAAAAAGGATTAGAACCCTCTTAGCCTAAACATCTCCCTAACGTTGAAAAGATGCTCCTAGTAATCCGTAACGGGATCTAGGACGGAACCGGGTTTCAGAAACCTAGATAGCGACAGCCTATAGTCTAGACTTTCGGCCTAGAAAAATAGGGATCCGTTACGGGTAAACGGTCCGCTTTAGGAACGGTCGATAAGTTGACGGGTACTTAACCCCACCACTCTCATATGTTCTTCCTCTTTCTTCCACAACTGTTTTGTGTGCGTGTAGTTGAGTGAAAGAGTGGTGAGTTAGTGATTGGGTGGGGAACTACTACATGTGCAAATTTCAGTATAGTTTGCAATGACAGAGGGAGATATCCGGAAACCGTTAGTGACGGGGCGGATGGTTTGTCCAACCATTCTAGAAAGGTTGAGAGAGAGATCATAGCTAGAGGATGATCTCAGTGAGATAGGGTGTGTCGGTTTGTTCTTGCAGCCTTGGACCGTAAAGAATGATGGGATGATATAGGAACTGATTGTTGGTGCTTCAAACCAATACGAGTTGACAGTGAGAGGGAGATGTGCAACCTGGACTAACGAAGTCTGGGCTAAGGTTTACGGGTTCCCCAAAAGGGATCCGGTTTAGCTTCCCGGATAAACAAGTTCACGGTTGGGAAGTTTCAGAACGCAACCCATTCTAAGGAAGGGTATGCTATTAGTGACTGCCTAGATGCAAGGCAAAGGCATGTCTTAGAGTTCTTGATCCCCATCCTCTATCTGGAAAAGCCTACCCGGGTTACGGTTATGATCACAAACACCATCTTTGGTGCTATGGAGGTTAGGCCAGTGAATTGGGGCAAGGTAATTGGAGTAGTGGTCTCCAAGCTTGCTGCCAATGTAGGGAAAGCGAAGACCAGCCCTATAGATCCATATTTGTTTCACTTCTACCACTATACAGAGCTTCTGAGTGATGCGGAAATGGTAGAGTACAATACCGGATCGACCATCCTCCAATACGGCCTCACAAAAGAAGTGGAGGCAAAGCAACCGCCGATAGAGGAGGAGGAGGATCCGGAAGAGGAGGAGCAACTCTTGGATCGCAAGAGATGGAAGTCCATTGATCCGACGTCTTTGGGGAAGCTTCCAGCTCTACAGAAGATATCCGAGGAAGAAGAAGGTGGCATATCCGGATTCTTCAAGATTGGGTTCAACTGGGTACTACAAGCGCAAGAGTACCATGAGAACCTGGTGGATCTTCTAAAGAGGATCAGTTGGGAGTTGAAGACAGAACCGGAAGACATCCTCGATGCGTTGAAGAAACTTCCAAATCTGGAAGTGCTAGAGAAGAAGGACAAGCAGATTGAAGGCCTGGAGAAGGAAAAGGCGGACCTTCAAGCTAGATTGAGCTGGGCTCAAGGGGAGATGGCCGAAGCAAAGCAAAGGGAGAAGGAAGCCCTACAGTTGGTGAAGAACCTATCCAGATTGGTAGACAAACCGGCCGACCTTGTGATGAAGGCGGCTCTCATGTAGAACCGGCTCGCGGAAGAAAGGCACCTTACCGGATCAAAGGTGATCCAGATCCTGGTAGACTTCTTCCCGAGGATGGAGACTACGTTGAAGGAGATGAGGCAACTGCTTGGGCGGATCAACCCTGACTAGGTAATGGACTTCTCCAACTTTTCGGAGATCCATTTCGACACGGAAACTCCAGTCAAGCTGACATCCTTGATGCCACTACCGTCGAAACTGGAAGCCCCGCAGAAAACTCTCCGGCATTCGACAGAACCCTTCTCTACGCAACTGGAGAAGACAATCCGGGGGAGCGTGAAGACAGTGCGCGAGCCAAGTACGCAACCAGAAGCAACATGGGAGTTAGCACCGCCAGAAATTACGATTTCGCCGCCAGTTCCGGTATTCCATTTTCCGGTGAAGGAGACACCTCAAACACCTCGCACCCAGACCTAGGGTGAACTAAAGGAGCAAATTGGAGGACTATTGAATCTGGCCCAGACCCATCCGGAAGGATTCGAACACATGCTACAGCAGCAATAACCGAGGAAGGAGATGGATCCCATCATATTGGATGAGACGTCTCCAGGCGAGGAAGATGAGAGGGAGATAACTCAGATTGAGAAATCAGAGGAGGAAGAGTACCGGACCAGATCGAAAGACAAGGAGGAGGAAGAAGGGGAATACTCACCTCCGAAAATCCAGAAGATCCAGACCCGGGCAGCATTATGGATGACACCGGTGAAGGCAACTCCAAAAGCGACACTAAGGTCATCCACGAGGGCACCAACAAGCCAAGGCGGGAGTAGCAGAAGAAAGCGCGGAAGGCAAAGTAGTTAGGATTTTTAGGCAATTAGCATTTGAATTTTGAATCAGATCCAGATTTCCAGGTGTGGGACCGGGTTCCGGATTTGTAGGATTTCACTTTTCTCGGTTTCTCGGGAAGTTTGTGAGTGGTCACCTAGATTTTCGGGTGACTTTTTGGCCTTTTTGGCTTTGGATGTTTTGAGTTTTTAAGTGAGAGGCAAGTTTGTTGCCTCTCATTCCATCCTAGCATTATAGTTTATATTTTGTTATCCTTTCTTTAATCTAAACCACTAAGTGGACCCTTAGGAATTGACCTGTCGTATATCCAGCTTTCCAGTGTTGTCTTGTAAATGTGTGGAAGTGTAAGAGAGGAGGAAGAAAGGAGGAATCCGGATTTGAGGGGACTTGGAACTAAGTTGAGAGGAACGTTTGTGACGTAGTCTAGACTATTGATTTTGGTCTTGAGCACATGTCTTTAAACTTCTGGAACGGGAATCCGATTAGAAGTGGTGTGGGTGCAAATCTGGAATGCCAGGGAGGGTTCCATGCGGAGATAAGCAACCGTCAATGGAAGAAATCCCCATACTACTTATTGGAAGGTAAGCCAAATCCTAGAATCAATTTAGCAAACGACTTACAATCCCTATCTCAATTCAGGTTCTGTTGGTCTATCGTTGTAGTAGAAAAGTCCAGAGGTGGTTTTGAGTGACCTACTTCCCGAATTGGCCATCCGAAAAGTTGTGAGAGTTGTGAAAGTTTTGGTCTGATCTAATGCAACATTTGGTCTAAGTGTGTTGTGTAGTTGTGAAAGAGAAGAGTGTGTGAGGAAAACGAGTGGTGAGTCCCTACCCCTCTATACAATCAAAGGTGGACCCTCTGAGGGTAAAACAAAGGTACCAAAAACCAGTGTGTGTGTGAAGTAACGGATCCAAAATCCAGAAAAAGAGTGGATCTGGATTTGATTCCAGAAAGAGAGTGCTTAAGTGAGTAAAACGGATAACTTAGGCTTGTAGCAACATACTAGAATCCCCTAGGACGATATTTTGAGTTAGTTTACACGTTGAGGTGTTGTAAATGGTATTTACCACTAGCTACGCGTACGACACCTCATCTTGTCAATTTATAAGAACTTGTTAATTTCTTGTCAAGTTGTTGTCATATTTGTAGTTGATGTTTGGTTCTCTTTTCCCTATTTTCAAGGGAGCAACTATTCATGGATGACATATAAACTCACTAGTGATTGTTAAAATAGATGATTTGCCCAAAACCCAAAGATTCCATTAGGTTTCTTATACATTTACCTTCTTATCATTTGCCATAAATATCTTAGCTTGAGTTATGTGTAGAAGTCAAGCTCTCTATATATAGATGAAGTGGTAGGAGATAGAACAACCTATGTGGGATATGTCATTTAGAAGTTACAAGAGCTCAGCCACTCATAGTTAAGTTTGAAATAGGAATTGTGTTAAAACTAGAATTTTAGACCTCATTTAGGTATAGTACAATAACTTTAAGAAAAAAAATTTGAACTAAAACAAGTTGAGAAATCAATTCAAGTTTCATGTTCAAAAATTAATTTGATATTTTGATCCTCTAGTCAAAAGTTATGAACAAATTTCAGAGAGGATATTTGGCTCAAAAAAAAATTTCCTTCCACCGCCTCTTTAAAATTTGTCCATAACTTTTGATTGGAGGATTAAAATATCAAATTGATTTTTGGACATGAAACTTGAATTGATTTCTCAACTTTTTTTAGTTCAAAGTTTTTTTCTTAAAGTTATTATACTATGCCTAAATGAGGTCTAAAATTCTAGTTTTAACACAATTCCTATTTCAAACTTAACTATGAGTGGTTGAGCTCTTGTAACTTCTAAAGGACATATCCCACATGGGTTGTTCTACCTCCTACCACTTCATGTGTATATAAAGAGCTTCTCTTTTCTTCTTCAATACATGAAACATAAGTGGTTCATGAAATGTTGTAAAGCAATGACAATTGGTTGTGTTGTATATGTAATTTTGCTCAATATACACTACAAGAAAACAATGTCCGAATTGACTAACAATGTTTGAAACAACATAAAATTGACAAAAATTGTTCAAATCAGCCCCTCTAAATTGACTCAAAAATGTTCAAATTAACACTACTCCCTTGTGGTGATATGAAGGTTTCAATTTAAAGCAATCTTCATTTTGATATTCAGTCTTTCATAGAAAATGGGGACATCTATAACCATTGATTAGGCCATCTTGCCAATATGGCAATGGAACAACTAACAAAGGAGGGTATCAGAAAATAGAAGTTGACAAAAATTCTAGCAAAGTGACAAAATAGTTGACAGAATTTTGTCAAATTATTGGCTAAATCTACATGTTCTCATTAACAAAGCAATTGACAAACTTTTGTCAATTTTCTGTCGAATAGGACATAGTTTCCCTTGTAGTGTGGTATCTTCAAATCTTGTAAGCATTAGATTGCCCTATTCATTTGGGTTATTGGTTCTAAATCTTAGAATGTTGTACAACTAACCTTGTCATTTGAATGTTTCAATTCAATTCTGTCATTTCATTTGTTGGTTTAAGAATTCTACAACTCAATGTTCTTTGGTGTTGAATGATCTTTAATCTTCAATGTCATTTCTTTTTTCCCTCTTCATGATATGTCTTGGTGAAGAATGATAACATTTTCCTACAATTGTGTTCAATGGTCTTAAGACCTCAGGTTTACCAAAACCTCTTGTATGGTGGGGTAGATGTCTTTTGAGCAAGGTACTTTTGGATGGTTCCAACATGTTGTTGGGCTACTAGGGGAGGGTATTGTTTTGAAGGACACCCACCCTCATCATTGAGGAGGCAAGTACTTGACTTGGACTTTGCATGACAATCATGCGACTCTTTAGGAGTGCGATGTATTCTCCAAGGGTAGGGAAAGCCACAACAGCTTCAAGTTCTCATGTCATCCAAATGAAAGCTTGTGGATTTTCATCACTGACCTCTTTAGAAGAATGCATCAACTTGATGATTCACCCAATCATGATGTATCTTGCACTTTTGCCCAAGTTGTGTTTGTAGAAGTGAAAAGGGATTTGAAATTGAATTAGGAAACTTTTGCAATTGTGATATGCCACTAGAGGAGGAGGATTTTTGTCCCTCACCACTTTGGGCAAATGTTGATACAACTCCTAGATCATCTCTTTCTTGCATGCACGAAATTAGTGGTTGAAAGTCATGTACTATTTGAAATTGGAATGTTGGTTTATGGTTGGAAATGAAGTTATTGACTTGTAGACTTTCAATACTACTACTTCTAATCATGTTCAAAGTGTCTTGTAAACTTCTGAAATGTTTCATTCCTCTTAATTCCCTCATTGTCATTGTCATGCTTACATTGTCATTACTTTCTTGTTATTTTTGTAGGTGGATAGTGAGATGATGCACTACTTGGATTTCCACAAGTGAACCAAGAACTCATGGACAATCTATTTTCCAAGGGTAAAGAAGTGTATGTTGATAATTATCCTTCTTTAGTACTTGGTACATCAACTGCAAGGATATTTGACAAACCCATCATGAACTTCAATGAGGTTGGTCCATCGCATGTAGAAATTGAGACATTAAAATGAACCTACTAGCTACTATAGAGGAATTTCAAAGCCTTGTACTGAAATCTGTTGAGGCTGGTTCTACCATAGTGAAGGTGAATATTATAGTTAGCATTTCTAAATGGACAATGCTTAGGATTCAAAAAAGGGTACAATTTTTGAATAGACATGGTGTTACTCACGTTCTATTATACATAGTCATGTGGAAAAAAGTGTGTGTCCAATTGAAATCCAAGTGCTACATGGACCAATTGGTGAAAGAGAATGAAGAGAACAATATAGTTGAGGAAGCACAGAGAAAAGAGGATCTTTGTGTGAAAGGACAACAATTAATGGAGCAACAGAAGGCTATGCAGAAGTTATAAGAAGATGAATTTGGGTCATGTGTGTTAGAAATGGTGTATGTCTTACTCGAAGATAAATTTAAAGGTGTGGTGGCAGACACAATACTAAAGACCACTCTTGGTGCTCAAAAGTGGCAAGTGGCTAAAAATATGGGATGTCAAGATGTTCCCACCATTTCTCTCCCTAGAAAAAACGTTCTCCACCCATGAAGTCTAGCATTGAAGAGATAGTTGGCTTTCCAGCTGAGAACAGAAGGTCCCAGTCCCAAGGTAGCTAGACTATTCTTTCCAAGTTCAATTTAGGTTTAGGATGTAACTATGACCTCGGAACTAGATTTTGAATCACTTGTAGAACTATTTGTGTGCATATTCATGTACATATGCCAAATACTTGGCATCTTCTTGTATTTTCTCATGTTCAAAGTAATGTACAATCTCTAACTAAAGCTTAGCTGCTATTTTTGTATTATGTAAAGTTTTCTGCACAATACTCTAGCATGACCATCCATTGTAGTTTGTGCCTTCTTAATCCACTAAACATGCTACTTTCCATGGATTCCTGTGCATACAACAATTGCTTACCATTATTGTGGTGAAAATTGAATTCTATAGTTGTTTGGTTCATAAATTAGGGTTTAAGCAAGGTTTGTTTTCCTACCTTTCTACTAGTTTGAGTTCAAAGGAAATATGTTTGTGCAAGGATCGGTACAAACTTTGCTAGAATTTCTACCTTGAGGGTTGTAGTTTTTAGCTAGTCACCTCTTCGAAGGCCTTGGACTTGTTTAATTTCAGATGAGCCACAAATCGTGGTGTGAATTCAAGAATGAAGTTGATGTTTTTGAGAAATTGTTTTTTATGTGAATGAGTATTTCTTGTCCATTTAAGTATCTCTGTCTACGAGGAGTAGTGCTGAAATCCTACTTCACATAATTCTAAGTTACTAGTCCATGTTGAAATGATGTAGAGGATTCTCTTTGCATTAATTGAACTATTTTAACCAATAAAGAAGAGTGTAATTTCTCATCTTTTTTTGTTAATGTCTCGTTTTATACTAATATGAATTCCATATTTTCATTGTTTTGTCCCAAGACAACATGCTTGTCACTAGGAGTGAGGATGCGTAGTCAAGGCTTGGGATGCAAGATCACAGAAATAGGCTTGGGTGATGGATGATGCATATACTAATCGAATGAAGGGAGGGGCCATCTTGGGATCCAAATCTGACACAGGTGATGAATCTAGGGAGTTGCCTTAGTTGGTGACTTTTGCTTCATTAGATGGGCTACTCAAGGTTTGGGATACTTGAATGGTCATTGGTGGTGATGATGGAGCTACCCATGTTTTGCTTGTGTAGACTAAGACCAAAACTTGACTACCTTGCCTTGTTAGTAGTTCAGGTGTTAAGAATAAGTTCTCTTCCTCGATTTCGCTATTTTTCATCCTAAATAGCATTACACACTTTGGTGCTTGATGACTTCCACTCGTAAAGCCTTCTCATGCTAGTTAATTAGTCTCCAATGTGGCAAAATCGCGCTCCATGTTCTCTTGCATCTCGTCCTTAGAAATTGGCATCTTATCAATTCAATAGGGGTGTCAAGCTTGCGATTTCTTTTTTGACATTTCAAGAACTTGTCTTCTAGAGTATTGTTGTTATTCTTCTCTTATAGGTAATGAGAAAGTAACAACACCACTTAACAAACATTGTTGTTTTCATTGTATTCGAGAAGCATAGGTTCTTGTCATAGAAATTATTGACTCATTGAACTACGATAGATGAGGTGTTTATTTTGGAGCTTACATGTATGACTGTATAGCTTTAAAAATGCACTTTGGCCTCGTTTGATACGATTGTCCTCTGTGATTGATTTTTAGCTCATCGTCTCACCTATGCTGCAGTATCATTTAAGTCTTGGCTACTACGATGATGGAATACTAATAGTATGAATTGCATCTTGGGTGAAAATGCTTTCAAGTTTGTTTCCATATTCAAGTAGATAAGGTGTGAATTGAAAACCATGATCATGTTTCCATAGTGTCCCATGTTATCAAGAACACATCTACGGATTATCAAGTATCCAATAATACATTCTTTCATGCATTAAAAATCATTTTTCAATGGATAAATAAAATGTAGCTTACCAATTTGGACATTCTAATAATGATGTTGAATTACTGAGCACTAAACCCTGAAATGCCAAGCCTATGACTATGGAATACCTTCACTTTGTGTGCTCCCATTTAGCAACTAAGGTAGTAGGCTCTTAAAGCCTCCATCTAAGAGCTGATTGCCTTTTGAGGAAGCTAACATCCTTAAAACAATTTTCAGTAAATTTTCGTAGGAAGAAAAAAGGAATTGGCATCTAACCCAAGTTATTTCATATTTTTTCAAGCTTTGTGGAATTAGTTATGAATTTTTGAAGTTGAAATGTAGTGGACATCAAAAGCGACCACCTCCGGAAATGTGCAAAGTTGGTACATTGAAGAAAGAAAAATGTACCTCTATGTCATATTCGCTTCTAATGCCTAGTCCGAGTTTGAGCCTCCTACCTTACATGTCAAAGAAAAAATTCATTTTAATTCTTTAGAGATAAAATCATATTTCTTTATATCATTAAAATTAGAAGAATTGGAATTTGGGGGAATTTTTTGAAGAGAATGTGAAAATAAATCATATAAAAAAGTACTTTATCTCAAAAATTCTGAAAATTTCAGCATGGTATTTATCACAATGAAGAACATTTTTGTGTAAACAAAATTTCCATGTCATTCTATAAATAGAAATCCATAGACATTGAAAATACAACTAAAGTTCAAATTGCAATAAAATATTCAATTTTAGGAAATTTTCAAACCAAAAGAGAAACTAACCCCTGAATGCCTAAGGCACCAAATTTTGGTGTCGACAATACTTTGAAGTTAAATAAAACCTGATTAAATTGCTATTTTTAGTGGTTTATATTTTTTTAAATTTCTTTCTAAGGTCTAGTTTTAGCATCAAAAATCAGATTTTGAAATGAATGATTAAGATTTTTCTAATCAATATTTTGTGCGAGGGTGTCCATTGAAAATCTCGATTTTCAAGTGTTGAGGATTCTAGGAAATGAGCCTCAAATGCACTTACTAGATCTTGGAGAAAAAATCACATTAGAAATTCATTCAAAAAAATTGTAGAGTAAATTGATTGGGGTTGTGCATATTATGCCCTTTGACCTCATATTTTTTTGGTAACCAATTTTTTAAATTTGATATGTGAAAAGAGGATAGAAAGACTTCAAATCACTTTCATAGTTTTAACATCTTCATTATTGAATGTTATAATCTTTGAATCTATTAGTGATATTGTTGTGTTTTTGTTTCCCATGTAAATTCAAACATGTCTAGTTTGAATTTGTATGGTTACATTTCAAATAAAATGTTTATTAAAATGTTGGTATTTTGTTCAACTTAGAAAAATTCCAAGAAGCTCAAAAAAGCCTTGGGCATTTAGGGGTTAAAGTTGATGATCTCCATTTCTTGAGTTGAGCTCAAATTGAAAAATATTATTCTAATGGAGAAATTTCAAATCTACAACAAAGAATAACAAATTCCTATAATATACTAAAATAACATATTTTGTGTTCTGTTTATCCAACATCTTTTTATGTAGAAGCCATGAATATCTAAAAGAAGTCATTTCCAACACCACCCCAAGCAATTTCCCAATCAAGAATTGTGGCACCAATGCAAGGTTAGATGTCACCTTTAGAGCAGCCCCATGGCAAACTCGCCAAGACCACACGCCAGATGTTGGTTTGGCAAGTGGTTTTGGAGACGGGGCCGTTCCTGCTCCTCCTGTACCCCACAACACACTCGCTAAGGAGACACACCAACTGCAAGAAACAACAATTGCTAATTTTGTTTATTGGAAATTAGAAAATCAAAACTTGAATTCAAATTCAAATAGGATTAATATTGTTTAAAATAGCTTTGCATAGCACTAGTGATTAGTATTCCGTATTTACTTTTACATGCTGTAAGAAAATTGAAGTTCATTATATATACATGGGGTGGTAAGAGGTAGAATAATCCATGTGGGATATGTAAATTAGAACTACTAGGAGTTCAAACGCTCATAGTGAAGTCAAAAGTAGAACTTGTGGTGAAGGTAGATTTTCAAACCTCATTTAGGCATAGTGGAATGACTTTTTCCAAAATACCTTGAACTAAAAAAAGTTTGTAAATCAAGTTAAATTTTACCTCCAAAAATCCATTTGAAGTTTAAATCCTCCAATCAAAAGTTATGGACAAAATTCAAAGAACATGTTTGAAAATGTAAAAAAAAATTCCCTTCCAACACCTATCTTGAATTTTGTTCATAACTTTTGATTGGAGGATTGAAACTTCAAATGGATTTTTGGAGGTAAAATTTGACTATATTTACAAAAAAAATTTAGTTCAAAGATTCTTGAAAAAAGTTGTTCTACTATGCCCAAATGGGGTCTGAAATTTTACCTCAAACACAATTCTGAATTTTTGGACAATGTGTGGTCAAGCTTTCATCTTCAAATTATCTCATATTCTTTGAGGGTTCACGATGGACATGGATTTCACTATAAAAAACACCTCTCCAATTTATCATCCCATCGAAAGCACATGAAGCATTTCCTTCCAATTTCCAACTAAATTTCCCATTAAGGAGAATTTACCAAATTACTTGGTAGTTGATATTTGGAATTTATTCTTCGTGTAGCTCTCTGCGCCATCATCCCTGCCCATTGACCGTGGTGTATTCCTTGGATTTGGACCATTTAATATCCTGATGCGTAGTTCAGGCTTCGGGACGCGCGCCAGAATGCTGTAGAGAGCCACGTGGAAGCAGCAGTAGTTGCCCGAGCCCTCGCCAGAATTTGGTGCGGCCGGCCAATTTGTCCATGTGGCGAGTTTGTCGTGGGGGTCTCCCACAGCCCGGGCTCGTGCATTGAGCGTGTTGAGCCCGTTCGATGTGCTGCCGCGGGACTGCTCTTAGGATTCTTTACCTTGAGTTCAAGTAGTGATTAACCCCTAAAGGATCGAGGGGGATTTTCAAGGTGACATTGTCAAAAACTGTGGTTTTTTGGTGTGTAATTCAAAAATGAAAATTTGAAACTTCTTTTTGGAACTTCAACCATACAAAAATGAAGTAAAGTACTTTAACAAATTCCAGAAAAAAATTTCAACCTGTTTGACCACACGGATTGAAAGATTATAACATTTGAAGTGAGAAAAAAAACTTTTATTCATTCTTGCAAAACAAGGTCAATAGACTTAGGGCCCTTTTGCTATAAAATTTTTTCTCTATACCAAGATGAGTATTTTTCCCATTCACAAGTATATGATGTTAGATTCACTCAAGAAAAATTTTAGAAGCATTTGAGATGTCTAGTTTACTCTAAATCACCTTGTAATACAAAGAGGTTATGTGAGTTGACAATATACTAGTCATTTTTTGATGATTTCTTGTGCGATGAGGAAATTTTGAATTTGAAATCCAAAATGTGAAAAGTTAGAGACAAAAATTTGAAATATGTGGAAAAAATTTGAAGAATTTTGACTTCATAGATTATAAGATAATAGGACTTGAAATTAGAAGAAAATGTTTTTTCTTGAAAGTGCTCCAACATAGCTAATAAAGTTTGACTCTTACAATGTGATTTGAAGACTAAATTTGTTTTTCTTTTTTGGATAATTGTATGCCATATTTTATTAGTTATATACATGCCAAATTTCAAAAGTTGATGAGCTTTTTTACAAAAGATTCCCCAGAGGTTCTTAAAGTGCTTGAGCTACCCAAAAAGTTTAGGGCAACATAACTTTTGACCCATGCACCTAATTTAGTTTTTCACCAAAGAGGTACATGTTTTTACATTGTGTTCAAATTTCATGAACATCTGACCAAAAATGACTTTGTAGAAACCTACCCAAGATTTCTTGCTTATGTTGAACGGACACTTGGTCCCTTAGGAGTTAACATTGGTGAAACAAACGTAAGATTCTAACACTCATTCACCTAAGAACGACTCCACTTGTTTTGTCAAAAGTAAACCTCACAAAAATCTTATAAAAATCTCTATATCTATCTAGGTTGGGATAAACTACCCCCCTTGCTCGTCTCCACAAAGTCACTCCAGAGGTGTAGGTAAAATAAAAGACCCCTACCTTGTGTTTGAAAAATTTATCTTGTACATCTCTCCTAGCTAATTTGAGGCCTCTAATTGCAAATATGAATTCAAAATTTGCAAATTTTTTTTATGCATGTCAAAATAAAAAAATCCAACATTTTTCCTCGGGAACGAGCGAGGGGTCAGTTCACCCCAACCTCTATTTAGAGGTGTGTTACACATTGGTTCAGTATGTTACAATTTTTGTCTTTGAAAAGTGACAATGTTCAGTCTGAGATGACCCTAAACTACCGGATGATGGTGGGAAGGTTCCCAAACCAAATGGTGTGGTTGCAGGTTCAATACCTGGCTGTGACAGGTTGTTTATTTGATGTGAAATCAACCTTTCTCCTTAACGAAAACCCTCGTAGTGTGTTCTTCAACACACTTGTGTCAAAAAAGAATAAGAGACAGTGCTTTCACAAAATCAAAGAGAAAACAAAAAATACCAGTCTGTGTCACACTGCCGAGTGAGACTAGAGGTCAAATTGCACTAAGGTTGGTGAAAACTGCCATAACAGAAAACCTCATTCTTGCATCAAGTGTCAAGAAACTCTTGGCAAATGATTCTCGGACGCTCTTCACTACATCTTCTGAAATAGGGGAGAATGTGGTACCTATGAGCCATGCAAGCAAGAATGGTACACTACCCTGCCAAGCAAGCATGCAAATCTGAGAGGAACTACTATTTTCATCCTCAAATATTCAAAGATGAAACGATTCCTTGTACACCAAAGTCTCCAGAGGAATGTCGCTAGCGCTGTTGAAGACGAGGTCAGAAGGCAAGTACTGGCCGTCTTGCTCAAAAGAGCTTCTCTCCAAGAGGGAGACTCGTGCAGCTCCAATGTCCGGCGGCTGTCCTTGAACTTGCTCCATACCCTGCGTGCGTGGGGACAAGATTGCAACACGTGCTCCTCATAGAGCCCTGGCAACTAGGACACTCCGGAGAAATACCCATGACCGAGCTCCAGCTGGCGGTGGGGGCATGTTACAGTTGAAAGGCAATTGTTACAAACCCTAATAATAGGGTCCCGAAGTTGTTGAGTCAAGATATTTATGCAGTGTGGGGAACAATACTAATAGAAGAGCAAAAGGTGATCACACTATCGAACCTGAACCCTAAAGCTGACAAACTTGGCAAACCACGCCAATAAGTTTTGCACTCTTCCAGAGAAACCTCTCCTACGACGAGGTTCCCATCTGCCATGGAGACATACACCAAATTCTCATCCATCAGAAACTTCAAGGTCGGCACTGTTGATGATCTTCCGAGTATGGCAAGCAATTGGCTTGGCATCAACCCAATCTGAATCAAGCTAAGAGTTTTCAAATCGACTTTCCAGAGCTTCACTGCATATTGCTCATTAGTAGAATCTGCACATAAACCAGCCACCACGAGTGTTGTCCCGATAACCATGATGTGGTGGTATATCAAATCCTCGGGACGCTTCAACTGGATGGAAGCCCACTGCTTGGTGTAAAAATCCAGAACGTGAATTTGCAATGTGTGAAGTAATGACACGTAGAATTTGTCGTCGCACACTACTCCTGACATCCACGTCCGGGAGTTGTATTCCGAGAATTCCTCTGGCAGGTCACCATAGGACTCCCAAGTACCTGCAGTCGTTATTGAAAGTACCGTGAGCACAAAACTAGAGCAAAATAAGAGGCTTAATGGAAGGTGTGTTTGCACTTCGAATTAGCAATGATGTTAGCAAAGTAAATCCAATGTAAATGCATACCTAGATTCATTCGTAACACTTCTCAACACCAAGCGCGAACATGCTTTTACCAGACTAGAAGAACGGTAAGAAAATTATGGAACATCTTTTTTCATTTAAGCAATGAAGATCCTATATTGGCAATGGAGATGCAAAGTGGTCTACTCCCAAGTGCTATTGCTAGGACGTCCATGACACGAAGAAAGTTTTAATTGTTATCCATGCCATGTGGACTAGACCCAACGGAACTGATGCAGTGTCACACACTGATCAATCCATAATGCCAAGTCTGAATTTCAAGGAACCATGTCACACTCTCAAACAAAGCATAAAACCTATGCTCCATGTGCACCTTTCAATCAACCAAAAAGTAAAAATCTAAAAATTCTAGATTCAATGAAACGACATGGTAATACGTCCAATAACGTTCTCGGGCCTCCCATTTCTCAAAGGTTCTCTAGTCCATTATCAAAATTCTGAATACCAGGTGTTGAAAAACTCATAGATTCCCGATGTACAGAACTGGATTAATAAACCATGATGTTGAAAATTATATCTGCAGAGACACTACAATGACTCATTCATGAAGAAAGGTTTTACTTTGCAAACAAGTCTCCCACACAATATTACAACAGAAGATTAAATCCATGATCAACTCATGGCATTGGCAGACAATTGCAAACCACTTACCAATTTCAGAATCAAAGACCTCCACAGCCCTGTGCTCATCCTCAAACTCCGGCACCCCGCCTGCCACCACCACCTTATGCCCCATGCCAGCGCCCAGGGCCACACTCACCACCGGGGACGACCGGGGGAACGTCATAACGGGAGTCTCGTACCACGTCTCTCCAAAAGACTCAGCCGAGGACGCCGTGCTCGTCAGTTTGTACCAAAGCCTGTCCTCACCAGGCCCAGCAACGGCGAACACCACTCCACTGGCACCTTCAATCAAGAAGATTCAGACTTAGTTTAGATTTCAATCTATAGATAACGTTATACAGAGGAGACGTTTAGTACAGTTCTCGTTTAACAGCTCTTGTATTTTCTATAGTTCTATAGTTCAATCTATACTTCTAACGTTTATACAGAGGAGAACGTTTACAGCTCTTGTAATTTCAGAGCATTCATAAAACAATATTCAAAAACAAGGTGTATGGTCACCATTTCCATTACCTGCTAAAGAGCCGGAATTATGAGCCGGAAACTGCAGAGCCGGAAGCGTCACCCACGCATCGTTCTCCACATCATACGCAAACCCTCGCGACTTGCTGGGAACCAGATGGTTGATTCCATAGCCAACTAGACACGGTTGCTGCTCCCCAAGCTCCTTGTGCAAATTATCGAACTCCGGGGTGCTGGCCACCGAAGCCCATCGCTTGCTCACTTTCTTCGCGGCCTTGAGGGGAAACAGAGGCAGCCTGGCGAGAATGTGCTCCAGAATGTCGTCGCTTAGGTTCCGAAACGGATCCTCACTACTAACCACTTTCGTCTCCTGGCTGGCGATGGCTAGGGTTCCGCGCTTCAAAGTTATCCGTCCCAGACGCTCAGATACAGGCCGAAGCCCTATGACTGGCCGTCCTTCAGTCCTACTCGTGGTGGAAGCAGCGCAATCGTTTGTTGGTAACGACGATGGCCTTACGTCGTCCATCATCTCCGATTGCATCTGCTTCGGAATTGGAAGAGGACTGTTGAGATCATCCGTGAAAGAATCCATGGTTGCAAACTCGGGTGGTCAATCTGCAAAACCTCTCTTTTGTGTGCAAAAATAGGCCTACTAAATTGGAACGGGAAGAAGAAGAAGATGGCGCTCGAATTCGAACTTACCCAGAGCCAGGGTTTCAAAACAAAGAACGAAGCTCACAGTTAGGAACCGAGTGAACTCGACCCCTCTAAGAAATGCAAGAAGGCTCTATTTCAACAGAGCAGAAGCAGATGCAATGCTCAAGCTCAAGCTCAAGAAGGTTGCTGAACTTAAGCTCTCAATACAGTAATAAACAAAACCGCACGCGCTTTCGTAGCAAGAGAACTCATGTAGAAGTGAAAGACAACTGCAAGAATTGATCAGCAGTTGTAATAGCTTCGTCAGCTGACGGGGTTCATCAGTGGTACTAGTGCTGATGGGGTTCCGTGCTACAAGTGGTTGCCGGGATGTCAGAATTCTTCCAACAAAAGTCTCCGGAGATGGGCCGCCTGCCAGTGCGTCATCCCCAGTGTCCTTCCTCAAGATTTAACTTAGAAACTCTTGTGAATGGCGACAACGAAATCCATTGAATAGAATATTTTCTTTTCACGGAAGTGAAAGTTCACTTCACTAGAAAAGTGGGGTACAACTGTACGAGTGTCAAGTGAGGAATCCTGCCGGACAAAAAGCGTGTGGGACAACTAAGATTTCGTATTGGATTAGCTACACTGAATAGTGAAATTAAGTTGCCCCTCACTAATTTCTTGACATTCAACACTAAATAAATATTTACAGTTACTATACAAGAATGAATTACTTTTGAATTTCATATCGCTATATTTGGGACTCATGAGCCTCCATGTGTACAAATGGAGATATTTTTAGAAATATTTGTTGACTTTGATGGCTTGTAAAGTAACTGTCTTGGGGTAAGGCAACCTAATTGTTAAGGCAACCTAATTTCACTATTCAGTGTAGTTTCTTTCGGTGCAAAATAATATAAAACTGAAATCTTAGTACTTGTAGTCATTCAATACTGCTCATTGGCATGATTTCTTGACAAAAAGATGAGCTTTCATAAAAAAAAAAGGAACTCTACAAATTTCGCTTGAAAGTCGCTGCCTACTGCAACACTCATCACTCATCAGTAGTTGTGCACTTTGACAATTGGGAGCAGCATCATGTGACTTTTGCTGTTTTGTTGGGCTTGCTGTCAGGTTGCTACGGGGCTTGAATCCTTTAGCATCTTGTTTTTTTCCTTGGCACAAAATGCCAACTGACATAATGAACTGGATCAGTGCTGCAAGTGAAATGCGGGGGTGAACCGGTGAAGGATGCATGACATCTGAAAGTTTTCAAATAAGTGTGGTTCCAGTTAAACCTGGAACGCTGCTGAGGATGCAAAAACGTCATTCGAATGACTTCACCTCAATCTGTACGCGCTGGCTGCGGCCAGGGAGAATTGACCCCGTTTATTGCCCCATGTTTTTACCCCTGGAGAAAATGCTGGAATTTTTTGTTTGCCTCCCACTATAAAATTTGCAAATTCTGAATTCATATTTGCAATCTGAGGCCGAAAGTCAACTTGAAGAGGTGAAGAAATATAAAAGAATTCATGGCACAAAATAGGGGGCAATTTTTTACATTTACTCTTGGATGGGGCAATAAGGGGGTCAATCCTCCCTAGCCGTACGTGTTGTTGATGATGCAAAAACATCCTTTGGATGACTTCACATATGTCTCTACGTTGTTGATGACACAAAAATATCCTTTGGATGACTTCACCTAAGTCTCTAGGATGGAAAAAGAAATGATTTTTCACCCATTTTGGAGGGAAGTTGCTTGAGTACATTTTCAATGACTAGTATTGTAAACTTCCTAACTATGATAATATTGACTTTTCTAAATAAGAAGACTGAAGCTTGGTCCACGGATCACCCTTGTATAGTGTGTTTTGACCATTTCTTGCTATTCACTCTAGATGTGAATTTTCGCCACAAAAATGATATTTTGGGAATTTGAATCCACTACAGTTTCTACTCTCTTGTCAACAACATATGGCCAAGGAGGATTGACCGCCTTATTCTAAATTTGTGACGCATCCAATGTATGTGTATTCAAAATTACACTTGACGCATCTAGTGTAATTTGAGTCAAGTGTAGTTTCTACTCCAATTGGAAATTCTGAAAAATTCATTTAGTTCAATGTTTTATAGTAGTATGAACTTTGGACCTATAACCACGATTTCTTGATTTTCTAATTTTAGAGCAATATGATAACTTTGATTTATATTATGATTTCATACACTGTAATAGAAATCTATGGTGAAATTTCTATGGAGTATATTCTAAATGTGATATGAATTTTCTTCATTTTTTTCTTAAAAAATTCATAATAATTTCACAATAATGGACAATGATCCTTGAAATCAATGGTTATAGGCCTATACAATAGTTAATAGACTTTTGTAGGTTTTGTTGGATGTTCTTGTTTATTAAAAGAGGACTCCAACACCTTAGTAAATATGTTTTGAATATTGTTTGAATAAACTATGAAATTTTTGAATTTAGATTTTGGATGAATTCAATTTATTGTAGGTTCATGTATTCAAGATGTGCATATTTTAGGCAAGAATCTATAGTGGTCACTTTTAGATTAGGGATGCAAATACATGTTACCTTGATGGTACCCTTAAGAGAACCACCATTTGTCCTAGTGGGTGATGAATGTTTTCAAGAACTTATTTCAAGAGTTTCATGAAATGAATGAAGTACATGCAAATATGTTGAAAAAAAAGATTTTTGTCTATTCTTCAACAAATAATGTGAATAGCCTTATCACTCTATGCTTCATGACTTTTCTTTTGCAAGGTCTTGAATAAATTTATAAAGAACCAAGCAAGACAAATGAAAACTTGCAAAAATGAAGGTTTTCTATCTCTATTCTTCTCAAGCCATAAATTATTTGGCATAAAATACACTAGACTCGCATTCTATGTCCTAACAAATTGGATTTGGTTGGCATAGATTATAGAGAGGGAAATATAACCCCCGAGGTGTGAGCAATGAACAAAAAGATGGGTTCCCACCCTCTCATGGGGTTTAAATACCCTCACCATTCCCTTCTAAAATCTAATTCATTTGAAGACTATAATTCCAAATGTGCAAATTTTAACCTTCTAGTGTAAGATATAATCCACCTTCGATTTCATATGCAATGCTAGATTAGGGTGAAGACCCCCTCCTCCAAGTCAACAATTAACCCCTAAAGGTCCCAACAACATTTTTTGGCAACATAGTTTTTTTGGCCTTCCATTTACAAATGGAATTTTCACTTTTTTTCTTCGAAATTTTCTCACAACACATGGTCAAGGAGTAGATTTAAGGTGCAAAATTTTTCATAAATATCGACTACATGGTTAAAAAGTTATTGTATGATATGTAGTTTCTTTTGGAGTTTGGGTAGTCTAGGCAACTTTAAGAAAATCATTTTTTTAAGAATTTTGATTTTGAAATTGGTTTTATAGATTTTTATAAACGCAGAAAGTTCTGAATCCGATACCATTTTGATTAATGAGATGAAAGTCATGAGGAGTTTTAATCTGCGGGTATTAGGGAATTTCTACTCTAAAATAAACTTTGGAGGCTAATATTTTGAAGTAGTTTTGGGCCTCTGGATATGAAAGAACTTTAGGGATCAAGTTGAGCTTGGACAATTGCCTTCTATGTGTTATGTTCTTTTTTCAGTTTGTAAATGAACTCCAAGGGGACACCCTTTGTTAACGTACTATACCACATGAAAACGTAGAGGTATTCATTAGAAGTGGATATACCTAGAGAGAAGGTATTATTCTTGATAATAATATAGATATATTATGCATTGTTAACCATGGGACATCAATAATAAATTTGCAATTAGAATACATATAGTAGACATAAAAAATATATACATATAATAAAGATTATAAATTGACCTTACCATATAAAAATAAGGTTATGTTGATATAAGAGGAGTTAGAAACCAAATTTTCTACATAAATATAGATTTGTAATGATATCAAAGGTCAAGATGTTCAGTGTGGACTTATGATTAGATTGACTTCACAGTAGTGAACCAAGATATTCTAATTGCATTAGCAAAAATGATACAAGTTGCATTCACAAAATCAATGAGATCTAATACACCTTCTTTAGTCTTTTAGTCCTTTAATTCCTTGATCCATTTGTGAATTTTTGTTACTTCATATTGAAGCCCTCTCCTTATTGTTAAGGATATGGGCATTATAGCTTTTGATTCATAATGAGTATTGAAGAATTGCAAACTATATATATTATAAGCTATTTTTTAAATATTGTTTTTCTCTCTTATTAGTTATCTTATAAGTGAATTGATATACATCATTTTCCATTGAAAATAAAAATAGAAATATAAACCTATATATTTTATTACATATATGTATTTATATATATTATATATAGAGAGTAATATTAATTTTGAGGTGTTGCATACACATAGTATAGAGTTTTGGCATAGGGTGCACTTCTTGGAGAATGTACCCTTGGGGATTAAAAAGATTGGGAGGCTCATGTAGAATATTTGCTAATTTCTTTCTTTCTTTAAAGGCAAAGTTGACAATTTTGATGGATTATATTGTGTAAATTCTAATCTGTTTGGTGACAACCTTTGTATCATTAGATTAAGTGAAGAACTTTGGATATGTTGGACCCCTTAGCCACCTTACCATCAACAATAAATTAAAATGAATAAGAAAACTTCCTACATAAATTCTTCGAGCTTAAAATAGAATCAAACAAGAAGTCCATTACGCTAGACTCTTTGTCTCTAAAGTTTCCTAGGCACCTAAAAGATGTATACCCAATAGTGCTCAACTAAGCTTGTGAGTATAGTTGTTATTATTCGAGTTAACTTTATTTTTGTTGAATCATGTTAGGAACTAAAAAATTCCAATAGATGGTAGCATTTATTTTTTGAACATTGCATGAATGAAGTATGAATTTCTGAAATGTCAATTATAGGTACACCTAAATTCATCCCAAATTCTCATGTTCATATTGTATGTGTACAATTTTGAATGTCAAGTTTACGGAGGAATCACTTTTGCAAAAATGCAAAGCAACTAATGAGTGTGATTTCAATTTTATTTTATTTTATTTTTTTCCTGATGTTTCACTCTGGAAACAACAGCAGCACATTTTTACTGTGAGATTCAAATGAAGGAGCAGCTTCAGAGAAACTCACGATCATTGCCGTGGAATTTTCCACATTCCTCAATGAACCCAGATGAGAACCCTCAATTGCCGTGAGATGCACCACACATAAGTTACGTTATTCTTTCATGACCGAGTCACCTACATTCACGGGTGTCCAATGATACAGTACCACGGATAAGCTTCACCAGTTCACAAATTTTGTCCTATAGTATACACATACCGTGTACCCGCGAGTGACTTGCGTGTTGACTTGCAACAACATCATCTAGTAACAATTTATTAAAATCCATCCTATATTTCATGAATGGAAGAAGCTTAGAACCACTTTTATAGCATTGGTACAATTATTTTACTATAAACATTGTGTTCGATGCATGTGTATGAATATGGTTTGTGGACACTAAGAAAATTGATAGTCATAATAGTTGAAACTTGTAATTGGTCTAATTCGGCATGTGGTCATTTTGTAGGTCATTTCTCTAGTTGTTTCTACATAGACTGAGTTTTCAATTACGGGGGCTCTCATAAATATTTATACTCTTCAAAAATTGTCATAACTAATTGAGAAATTCTTGTTTTTTTCTACAAAACTTGGACATGTTGAAGTACAAGTAAGACACTTGAATAACATGATTTCTGAAAAAAAATTTAAACCATTTTTAATTTTTTTTAAATGTAATCAAATTTATTAGTGGAAAAAACTTTCAATAGAAGTAAATTTTTTCTAAGATTCTTTAGTGAGTGGAATGAGAACTATTTTAAAAAAAAATTGGTATTTAAGAATTTCATAAATTTTGAAATTTTAATGAGTGAAATTTTATTGACAAAAATATGACTCCAAATATTTATAAATATTATAACTCACTCCAAAAATCTCCAAAACATCATGAAAAATAATATATATAGCTCTATTATACACTTTTCAAAATTTCCATAATACTTTTTACTATCAAGTTGCACTTTTAATAATGTTATGCTGTTTTCCCGATCCAGCTGCACGATTCCTCTTGATTGGAAATCTTGCCACTTTGTCGTACCCCCAAAATTTGATCCATCTGTGGAAAGACATGGAGCTCGTGGAACTATCACACTCATCGTGCCAGACCGACTACGTCAAAGTGTTGGAATACGAGAACAACTTCGATTGGCTGAATGTTTTGGTGAATCCAAATGGAAGTATGTGGCTGCACAGTTGTTGATCTGGTAATTGATTTGGGTGTTATTATCTGTAGAATCTGGAGTCTGGACATCATATCTTCACTTTTGTTCTATGAACTACTTTTGGGTTGCTTGTGGGATTCTGCAACTTCGCTCTTCCATATTTGCACTCTACTCTTACCGACATTGGTGAGTGTCGACGGGTACAATCGATCACAAAGGAGGATGGGATCCTCAGGAATACTTACAATGTCGCTGATCGAATTGAAAGAGGCCGATCACATATCTGATTGCCATCTCATTGAAATCGTGGATTTGTACGTACTTGCCACTAGAATTTCGATGTTTGTGAAGACGATCGATCTGCTGAATTGAATCGCTTGTTGCTGGAAATGGCGAGGAGGCTACGGTTTCCGGTTCAGAGGAGATTTCAGAACTAAAGTCTATGTGTTCCAAATAATTAATGCTGGATCGTCCAGCGCTTTGGGGCCCTGTGAGTAAGACTGGTCGTTAGGATTGTCGATCTCGTTTCTTAATCACACAACTTTTTTAATTGTCGGTAAGTAGAAATTGCCAACTCATACACTTCCGTTTTGTTGACGTGTCGAATTGTATAATCGTTATCGGTGAAATGGTGTGGAGATGATGATCTGAATGTTCATCTTCAAGGCTAGGCCTTGTTTGTGTTTTTGGCCCCAGTCAGCTCTATATGACACCATAACGAGGGTTGGGGTCCAAAATTTTCACCGGGGGAGAACGAAAGAATGCATTATTTACAATCAGATGACTAAAATTTTTCAACGTTGAATTCCTATTCGGCCTCACATCTACAGCAAAGTCTGTTCGAGAACTACAAAATTAGTCAACTACAAGGGGCACATTTTTACATTTATTTGGCAAGGTGAAGTCTTCTCCCTTGCAATAGACTGAGAGCTTCTGTGTGTATGAAATGATGTTCCAGGTGTTGGCAATGATGTGAGGAGTTGTAGGCTATCAACGTATGCTGGTTCTCCGAGGAAGTTGTTTTCCGTCTCTCGGTCTGAATTGATCTTTCAGAGCGCTTTGGATGTTGAAGTGGACTTTCTGTGATTGTAGCGTGGACTGAGACTTTTCACAGATTCGAGGTACACTGGCGATCAGTTTGTGGTTGCTAATGGATACCATTAATATGCTCATTTGTATGCAAAGGAAAGTATTGTCCCTGTGAATGAGGTTTGGATACCAGTTTTAATATTAGTCCAGTCAATTCAAGATTCATGTAATCAAATTTTCTGGAATAGGAATGAGCTCTATCTTTGTACAAATGTTGGAACACTTCAAATGCATGTTGACATTGCTAGCCAATGAGCTGCAGAATATGGTGAAATATTGTTTTCGCAGGGTTAAGTGCAGGGCGTTGGATGTAAAAAATCTTTGATCGTGGGTGTTATTGCCTGACAGCTTGTATAGCTTGAAGACTTTTTGTGGAAAGATAAAATGGGTACCTGCTGGTCTTCAACAGCATATGTACCAGTTCCCCTTTTTGCCGATAACACATTATAAAGTATCAAGCTCAGAGTCCAATGCCAACCGAGAATATTTTGAGAAACTGAAGTCCAACCCTAGATTTTCAGGTTTTTTCGTGTTCACTTTTCGTGAACAGATATGAAAGCGGGCAAGAAGAGTAGGGAGGGATGTTTTTCCGAGATTTTCGAAGGGGATTTTTCACACTTGATGCAAAAGGTCCCGTGTGCGTTGAAGATATGCTGTAACAAATACAGACCGCTTTCATTCGCGTACGAATACTCAGACGGCATTATGAAAGGGGGAAATTCTGTCTTTCCCGTTTTTCTCTGTGGGACAAATTTGATATTGGGTGGATTGGTGTTGAACGATGGAGTGTTTTCTGGGTGCTTCGCCATTGTGTCGACGAGAGAGTGGGGTGATTTGAGGACCTTAATTGATCTCAGAAAGAGTAAACTCAAGTTCTTCAAACGTCGTTTAGGATTTTAGGGCACATTTTTGCAATCCATGGGCCACGATCTGCTCGCCCTTCTTTCTTGGAGACTTCATGTACTATCGTCTCCTCTCACGTCCAGGACGTGATTGCTGAATTGTAAATGTAGAAATGCTCAGACTCTAGTGACAGTCCATGCCTTTGGAAGGTGGATTCCTGCGTGAGCTCCAGAATCGATGGGTTTCCTTTCTGCTAGACCGAGAGCTTCTTCCTCGGGGGGGGTAGTTCATCCAGCGCATAATATCATAGAGTTCCACAAGGTCGTAGTGAGATCTCGGTTTCGAGTACTTTGCATACCTTATGAAGTTAAAGATGACTTCCCGTGGAGTTGAGGTTTTAAAATGCGAGCAAGCTGCGGCTTACTAATTGAAGAGCGTGTTGGCATGGAGTTGCAGCAAATTGATGCAGATCGAGTTGGTAATTTACTTAGACAGCTCCGACTGCAAACCAGCCGACTGCGCAATTCAACGGTGAGAGAGGGCATGATGTAGGATATGTCTCGTCTCCCACAAATTATACCAGCGGAGGGTTCCGAAGGCGAATGTTAATGGTTTTAGGGTTGAACGTGGTTCTTTCTGGCTGCTACGTATGGATCCCCATTGGAATCTGTTCTGTAAATTGCAGAGTGAGCTTGTGCTGTTCACGGACTGCCATCTTCAATTCCTTGACAGCGAAATACTATTGCATTGTGCAGCAGGCGAATGAAATTGGACTGTTATCAGCAAATGGAGAAGGTCTTTGGTACTTGTCGGGCGTTATGAATATGCTGTCATTCTGCACAAATGTGACCATTCACGGCCAGAGGATGAAAGATGAGAATTTGTATGAGCATTGAATTGCCACCTTGCAACGGGCGTTATCACGGACTTTACATGTCATTAGAAGAAACTCCATATAAGGTAAAACAGCCCATTGCGGACCAAATGGGGGGTTTGCCCTCTTGTCATTTCTGAAATTTTCTACTTTTTTTTCCAGAGAAAGTCAAGTGACAGAAATGGCGAGAGCATTTGAAATTATATTTTTTTGACAAAGTGTGAATTTGTTATGAATTTTTTAAGTGTTCATCCCATTACAACCTGTAGACTACCCCAAAACCAACAAAAACTGATCCATAACACTCATCTTACTTACCTATTACAATCACAATATTTTCTAAGACAGAAGACCTGAAAAAGGTACTTCCTGCAATGAACTAACACTAAAAAATTGAAAGTTCCTATTGCAGTCACTAATTACTCCATTCCAGTTAGCTAAGACATTAAATGTGTCCCAAATCTCAAAAATTAAAAGAAAACTGTAATGGGCTCATTCATAGAGTTCCGTAATGGGCAAAAGTTTCATAATGGGCTGTTTTACCTTACATATCGGCCTAGTTCCTATATTCACTATTGGAGAACGTTTGTTTTGAATGATCACTCATGTACTGTGCGGGAAAAAACACCTTGTTGTCATTCTAGACCCAATGGGAGCAAGCCCATTGTGGGCTAAGTTATGTTAGTGGTATACATTTTAGAACTTGAATGTACACCAATAACATATTTTTGGCCCACAATGGGTTTGTTCCCATCGGGTCTAGAATAGGGTAGTTTATCTTATATACTAGTGAAGCTAGGTACCTATCGTCAAAGGTTGTGTAGGTGGAGATGTTCAATCATACGTTCAATCAGACCTTCATAAGTGTTAGAATCTCATATGTGTTATGGAGACTTGTATCTTTGTAAAATATACAATTACTTCAAAAATTGAGTCTATGCTTCATTTAGTTTCACTCCATGCACCATACATTGAAAATTAGTAGACAAAATCCAAATGAGCAAACATAAATGTTGTAGTATCACTTGTATCACTTTGTGCACTTTGATCCCCCAAAAAAAATTTGAAGCACAAAGCAATTACCATTTGGAAGTAAATGAATTCCAAAGCTAACCACCCTGTAGACTCAATTGTTGAGACAGGGTTCATAATCACTCCAAAAATCGCCTATGCTTATTTTTTGAGCCTTGATGACTTGAATATTTTTCATGTTGTTGTACATCATTTAAAACCTACTCCCATTGGGATTGTACTTGGTATTGTAAAAAATGGACATACTTGTTTGTCAAAAAATCATATATAGAAAAAACAAAAACATAGATAATTTTAATTTGAATGGGATTTGAAGAATCTTGTAGTCTTAGTCTTGTTTTTCTTTTTGACTGATTGGTAGTTTTTCAAGATTATCTGTACATTTTATCAATCAGTAGTGCAATTTAGAGGTTTACTAGTAGTTGTTACCAATTGGGATTGTAATTCATGTGAAACAAGATTTTAAAGGTTTTAGATGCCAATTGGTAGTTATGCCGGTTGAGTGGCCAAGCTTATAGGTTGTGAGTTTCCAATTGGTTTTTTAGTTGACCTTGGCAAATAGGGACTCCTTCCACTAGTGGAAATAAAACAATTGTGATTTCTTTAATTTGTTTTGTTTTGATAATATAATTAATGTTTGTCTGTTGTGTATGTGTAAGGTGTGTGATGGTATGCGGAGTATGTCCAATTGGAGTGAAGTTGATGTGTGATTGAAAATTGTAGAATTAGTGGATGTTGTGTGTATGGATGTGTAGAATCGATTGGAAAATTATGAATGTTGTGCATGAGAGTGAGTGAGATTTGAAATTTAAAAAATCAATTGTAAAAATGATATTGTGAATTTGTGTGGAAGAAAGAAAATTAGAAAGAGAAGCTGTGTGTTGTGGATGAGTAAAATAATTATGTAAGAATTAAAAGTTGAGTAAGAAAACCAATTGTGAATTGAAGTTAATGTGAAATTATAAAGGTATCGTGTGTGTAAGAACTAAAGGAGAATTACCAATAGGGAAGTCTGATTTGAGTATTGATGAGATAAACAATTGAGAGAAACTATATTTAATATAACTAGAGTGAGAAGTAAGAGTGTACCAATTGTGAGTTTAATAATTTAAGAACTAGATTGTAATTAATGTTGAAATGAGAGACTAAGAATGTTAGAAGCATTTTGATTGGAGAATTACAAGTTCATCAATTGGAAAAGATGATGCAGTTAAATGTTGTTGAGTATTAAAAGAAGAACAATTAGATTTAAAAGTTGGATGTGAAGATTATTGATTGGAGCAAAGGCTTATTGGAGAAAAGCTTCAAGGCAAAATATATATAGACTATTGAGATATAATAAGTAGTTCTAGAACTTTAGCATATTGATATGTAATATAAATATTGTAAACTCACAATCTTGCAATTGACAAATTTTTAGGCAATTCTTTAGATTCCAATTTGATGTAAACTTACCTCCTAGAGTTCAAACTCAACCCATAGGTGATTTATTTTTAATAGATAAATAAATGTTAATTAATAAATCCATCTACAATTCTTAATGCATCAAAGACTTGAGATGTCATTTACAGTCCTAGATGACCTATTTGCTGCAATTTGAATTAGTGTTGCATCTACTTTGAATAGATTTGAAGATATTTGTATTAATACACAATTAACATAAATAATTATAATTTGTATTTAGCAACCAAAACAATTATTTTCACTACAATCTTTTTGAATTCAACATATTAGTTTGTAAGGGTTGTATATAATACATTTGGTTGGATTGTAGGTGATATAATACAATATGACAAATAACAAAGTGATACCAAAATTTTGAGTTATTTTGAATAAATATGTAAGCCACCATATTTTTTCACCATTGAAAAATACAAAAATATAAACATTAGGTGTGAATTTGCAAGTCTGGAAGTCTTAGTACTTTGGATTAAGCCACAACCATCTATTAGGGAGTTTTCTGCTAGATAGCAATAGGAACTTCAAGAGGTTAGGGCGAGATGCTAGAAAGTGAAATTAGGAAAAAATTACGGGAAATTCTATGGGAAAAATAGGGATTTAAAACTAAAAAGAGGTTAACCCTTGAGCAACCCTTGGGCTCTTCTTGTATGCCACCATAGCCCACGAATACGATGAAAGATGAATTCATTAGAAGGCAGAATTTATTTGAATTCGGACCCTAAGCCATTCTGATTATGTTTATATATGCTTGAGGTCACACATGAATTTCTACAAGGTACTTGATTGCCAAAGTGTATAGAATTTTCGTAGAATGCAAAGCCATCAATGTTATAGTGTCTTTTGTAGATAAGTTTTGGTTTATTTAAAATTTCATCGTCAACTTTTGGGAGATCACTACGGTAGATGCCTTCACACTAATGCATTGAGTGCCCCCCCAAAATGGAATCGAAATTTGCAATATCACACCCGAAAATTAGAATGTTCAGCAAGTGTCTTCCCATACATACTTGTTCATGTACTATACGTCATTTTGCTTACTCCTCTCTCTACACATGATTTCAACATTGTATTTTTAGAAGTGAACCACACCATTCAATGCACATTTTTAATGTTGGAAAGTTTCCTATGCACACAAAATCCCACATGTGCCTATGTATGCCCGAATAAGTGAATAATGCTCGCATATAGTCACAAAGGGCCTTGAGTCCATTCGAGGGTTAAGTAAGATTTGGTAGAGTAACCAAATTAGGCTAACGGTTAAATGATGAAAAAATGAAAAAAAAGACAAGTAGGGAACGAAAATAAAAATAAATTAAAAACCCCAAAAAATAATAAATAGAAAAAACAAAAAATAAGTTAGTTCAGTACTTCTGGTAATGGGGTTTGGCACTTTACGTTCCCTCCTATTTTTCAGTGATGTTTTTTGTGGATTCCATTTAATCTGAAGGAAATGCTCACATCCCCTTCCTTGCCCCCCATGGCGTTTACAAACACACACAAGAAGTTAGTAAACTTAAAACTACTACTCAAACACTAAAATAGTGGTAGAAACACTAAATTGGGCAAAAAACAATACTTTAGGGTGGATTACAACAAATTATCACAATCTACACTAAGTTGGTGCAATTAACACTAAACTAGCACATTTATTGTAGTTTAACACAATTTGCACTAATTTGATGCATTTTGCACCAAATTAGAGGATTCAAAGTAAATTAGTGTAGGATGAATGTAACTAGGCCAAATTAATCCATGAGGAAGTCTAGTTATAGGAAAATTAGGGTTTGAAGCCCTCTCAATTTTCTTTGAATTTTGTGTGTGTGCATATTTTAAGGGGAATGTTGTAATTTGTTGGCATTTGGAGCATGAATTGCAAAAGGTTACGGTAGGGGAAGATTAGGAACAATTTGTCAAGTAGGTTTCACCATTTTTATGAAAGAAAATGGGTGAAAAATGAAGGGTTTTTAAAGTCAAATGGGAAAGTGCTTGAGAAGATGGGGAAAATTTGAGTTGAGTTTTGCACATCCAACTTTGGCACACAACTGTGCGAGGCTAAAAACTCAAACGAAGCTAAAAATTGGTGAGAAGATTTGCCTTGAAGCTAGATTTCCAAAAAGTCTAGGCTCGACCCATTTGGAGCATTGACGCTACAATGGTAAATGATCTAATGCAAGGAGTTCAATGGTTGCTACCAAGGAAGACTACCAACTTCAACAAGCAATTGCAAAAGAATGACGTATCCAAATAATCTAAATTTTGGAGAGGATGAAGATGAAAAAATTAGCTTTCTAGGATGATATGGCTCGTCCAACTTGGAGAAAGAACGAAGATGGAGTGACTAAATTAATGCGAGAAGGTTTGCTGCCATAAGTTGTAGTGACTTTTGCCCTATTTTGCATTTGTTGTTGTTGTAGACTAGCTGAATTTTAATTGTAATACTAATTACAAAATATTTATATCTTACATATACCTCTATGATGAATGTGGTGCAATGCATATTGAATTTAGGATGTTTTGTATTATTGAGAGTGTATGATGAGGGAGTTTATTTTTAGGATTTTTAGGCAAGTGTGGAAGCCCCACCCAAATTGAGTTAGAATGGCGGTTTGAAAGTTTGAATGATGAAATGAGAAAAGAAAAAATGCTAAATTACTTACAATGAAAGTGTGAATGTTGTAGGATTGAATCTAGGGACTTAGAGAAGTGTTTGGTGTCCAAATGCATAGATGAAGCTAGGGTTTTAGAAGTTTTGGTTTGCCGGAATCAATTTTCATGGCCCCCATTTAACTCATTTGGCGCCTTGATTGCCAATTTTGGGTAGAATTAGGCCTAGGAGGTTGTTCGAATCTCTTAGAATAAGTGTTAGGGTCATTTTGGAATTTTAGGACCCACTTTCAAGGAATTTAGGAATGTTGCCCCTTTTTTCCACCTAGTCATTTCATTTAAAATTCATCTTCAAAACATTATTGGAGTCCATTTCTTAAAAGACAACTTAGGTAGATGTCCCATACACTACCTGCCGCCCAACTCTAGGGGAGTTCTTCACCTTGTGGTGGAAAAGCCTCATAAAGTACGTTTAATTGAAATCCAATCACTATGCAATGCAATAAATATGTATAGCTAGTATGTTCTAGAATAATGAAAATACATATGAAAATATTGACAAAAGCATTTCATAAAAATAGAATTAAGACCTATTATCAAAATTTTGGTATGACTTTGTTGTTTGTCATATTGTATTATATCACCTACAATCCAACCAACTGTATTATATCACTAGAATAAACCAATGTTGTTTTCAATAGAATTCAGCTAACGCAAAATTCTATTTTCTGCCAAAAAATGGAGTTTTAGCATTGGTTACAATGCAGTTTTTTGAAAGCTGCGTTGCAACCATCGCAGAAACTATGTTTTTTGGTTGAAAATAGAATTTTGTATCAATCGAATTCTGTTGAAAACAACATTGGTTTATTCTAGTGTATAGAATCCTTACAAACTAATATGTTGGATTCAAAAATATTGTAGTGAAAATAATTGTTTTGGTTGCTAAATACAAATTATAATGATTTATATTAATTGTGTATTACAATAAATATCTTCAAAGCTATTCAAAGTAGATGCAACACTAGTTCAAATTGCAGCAAATAAGTCATCTAGGACTATAAATGACAGCTCAAGCCTTTGATTCATTGAGAATCTTCAAATCCCATTAAAATTAAAATTATCTATGTTTTTTTCTATATATGACTTTTTGACAAACAAGTATGTCCATTTTTTACAATACCAAGTACAATCCCAATGGGAGTGGGTTTTAAATGATGTACAACAACATGAAAAATATTCAAGTCATCAAGGCTCGAAAAATAAGCATAGGCGATTTTTGGAGTGATTATGAACCCCATCTCAACAATTGAGTCTATGGGGTGGTTAGCTTTGGAATTCATTTACTTCCAAATGGTAATTGCTTTGTGCTTCAAATTTTTTTGGGGGATCAAAGTGCACAAAGGATACTATAACATTTATGTTTGCTCATTTGGATTTTGTCTACTCATATTCAATATATGGTGCATGGAGTGAAACTAAACAAAGCATAGACTCAATTTTTGAAGTGAATGTACACTATCAAGTGTTAAGTGATACAAAATGTTCAATTCCCTACTTCATTGATTTGTCTTTGATAAATGATATAATTAAAAAAAGTTGTAGGATTCAAAGATGCTGAGAGTACACTTGAGACTTTGAAGAAATATTTGGAGTAAAAACCTACTTATGTCATATGATTCATTAAGAATATCCAAACACTTCAAAAGCAAGTATAATCATGGTGTATAGAATAATCACATCAAACTACTATAGATTGTTTCTTTCAACCAATTTAGATGAATGGTGACTCCTATTTTTTGTACTTTCAACATTTATGTTTATTAATTTTATTTATTTACTTTGAAGTTTCATAAATGTTATTTTTATATGGTATCCATCAAAATGTTTCATACACTTAGATTTGTTTTTTGTAATTGTTTGAAGAATTAGATCTTCCCAACAAATTTTGGATGTGTAGAAGTACACATAACACTTGTATAAAATGAATTTAATTTTTTTGCATACAGTCTTTTATTTTCTTATAATTTAATCAAAATTATTATTAAGAAATTTCTTCATGGAAGTAAATATTTTTCAAATTAAAAAAAAATGGAATGAGAATTCTTCTTACAACTTTTCTTGAAGTTACATGAATTTTAAAATTTTATTGAGTGAATTATTATTGACAAAAATATTATTGTCATATATTAAAGTTTTTGTAATTCACTCCAAAAATTTCCAAAAACTGTGAAATAATTCGAAAGTGTATGAAATGCTTGTGTATTATTTTTCATCATTTTTTTAGAGATTTTTGGAGTGAATTATAAGAAATTTAAAATTTCAGAGTTACATTTTAGTCAATAATATTAAATAAATAAAATTATAAATATTTTAAAAATTCTGATTGAAAAATTCTAAAAAGAATTCTCATCCTACTAATTAAAAAATCTTGAAAATAATTTTCTTGTATCAAGAGTTTATTTTCACTTATAAGTTTGATGAAATTATAAAAAAATAAAAAACTATTTGAAAACTTTTGAAAAATCATTTATACAAGTGTGTTATTTGTACCTCAACATATCCAAATCTTTTTGTAAAAAAATTTAATTTTTCAATTAATTATGGAAATTATTGAAGTACATGAATACTTATGAGAGTCATTGTTAATGTTACACATTAATGAGATCAAGTTTCATAAGTATTAAATTTTAATACTCAATACTAGCTACAACATCCATATTGCAGTCACTTTTCAAGCTACTAAAGTTGATAGTACTATAGTTCAATCATAGCATTTTGAACACTAGCATTTGATCTTAAGACTTGTCTTGTGTTTAGGTTTTCATCATGAATACCATATGAAATAATGGGATGATATTTCTCTAGAATGAGAACATGACACATCTGGTGAGAGAAGTTGTGACAAAGGTTGTGACAATGCACACTTAGTATAATACTAGTGTGTTTTGTGTTGTTGCCCTAATAAAAAAAGTAAAAATAACTTTCTAATCCTTTAATTCATAAAAACTTCCCAATTCAATATCTTTCACAATGCAGGTCCAAATGCCACAAAACATAGCCCATGGACCCCTCTTCACAAAGAGCTTTTTAACAATACCAAAAACACAACCAAGATATGCAAGGTCCAAGGGATTTATAATTTAGAATAATTTAAGATCCAAAAATAACTCCAAAATCCATCTTTCCTATTATAGGTTCCATTGCCACAAAACAAAGACCATGCATCCCTCCTCGCTAAGGGCTTTCTAATGGTACCAAGAACGTGACCCACGGTCCATGAGTTCTCAATGTATTGAACAGAAACAAAACAAAACAAACATCCAACCTAACTTAAGCTAGGGAGGCAATCCATTCTTGATCACCGCCCCATTATGGTAGCTTAGGGTGGAGTAATTTCAATCAAGAGGTGATTAAGAGTGAATTATGTTGGCACACTTCCCAGCGTGGTTGTGGCGCATCATGTTTGGCTACAACACTCTCAATATTGCAACCAACCCTTATTGGATTTTACAATCATCCCTTGGTCGAAAATAGGAAGGTCTACACCACCAATATGTGTGGAATAGAATCTTCAACTGAAAAATTCGTAGTAATTATGTTTTGAGAAATAAAAATCTGAATAATCATGGAAACCTTATGAACTCTACTTCTGCACATGGGAAAATTTCCCCACTGTTTAAACCACCTTTGTAGATATGTGTATCTGCTTAAGTGGTGAGAAATGGGTTGCCTCCCTTAAAAGGAATGGATACTCCGTAGATGTATTCCAGTCTTCCGGTATTGTCGGCGCCCGACCCCTATCCCTTATCAAGGGCTGACTATACAGGGTGGACGGGAGCACAACAATTGTGCTTCTAGAACCTGCCCACTTGCCTACACTTTACCGAAAGGCTGGGCGAGTTGATTAACATTTGTGTGTGGGAAGACCAGGTTTGGAGGAACTTCCACATTTTTATTTTTATTTTTTTTTAAAACTCGGAGTTTATTCCAAAAATGAACTAAGAACAAATGGCGGAATGCCAAGGGCCAAGCCTTGGAGAAATAAGACACGAAAACGAACTACTGAACTAAATTACATGAAGGTCCCGCAGACGGGTTTCTTCAGGTTACGGGTAATGATTTTATCCAACCGAGAACCAAAGAATGGTGACCGGAGCCACGTGTTGTCAAATTTCCGAAGGAATATGTTGGATTTCACCAGAAGCCTGCCACTGAGAAGAACTTCCACATTTGGGGAGGAACTCATCAGATACCAGAAACTATTGTACAAACACACACATATATGAAACCCATTTACCAGTGCATTCCTTCACTCTTGTAATTCACTGCATCCTACTATATAGTGCAAGTCTTAGTATGTAGGTGGTGTTTCAATGGTTTATCTTGCACTCATTAGTATGCCCTGGTAATAAACAAGTATACATGCTTTTTCATGTGCATTGGTTCCTCGTCGTTGTCCTTATCAAATTTCTCTACCCTTTCTGATCTGCTCTCTAGGCTCGCTCTTGACAACCACTAGAAGCAAGCAACGGACCTTGGAGTGCCGATCTCGCTTTTGGTTTTCATTGAATCGGTAAGGAGAACTTGCAATTTCATTTGTTGGACTGGTGTAGTTTTGTTTGATCTGTTGAAATATGTAGTGTTGGTGAGTCGGTGTAGGAGAGTATTTGATTGTGCGTGGAAGAATTGAATTACCTATGCTTTGTGTGAGAAATCGATGGCTGAAGTTCTGGTGAAAACATGTTTAGTATGCAGGCAAATATGATATACCGTTGTTTTCTCGATGTTTAGTGCAATGGGCTGGAATTAATAGTTCTTTGACGGGTATTGTTGCATGGGTGCTTGTTTATCATCAAGATCTTTTGTGTAGAAATAAGATGGGTACCTCTTGGTTGAGTTCCTGAGGACCTTCAAGAGCAAATGAACGTTTTGAGCGATCAGAGCGGTATTCAAACCTAGAAGTGGTTGAAGCGAACTTGAAAATTTTTGAAGAGCTTAAGGCGGACCTTAGGTTTTCGGAGTTTTTCAATTTCACTTTTCCTGATATGAAAGTTGGAAGGACGATTGCGAAAACGGCTTTTTCAGTGATTTGTGAAGGGGAGTTTACCTTTATGCAGAGGAAGTTCCAAAGTGTGTTGAACGTATTCGACCGGTCAATATAGTTAAAGGATGGTTTCATTAAAAAGTTCCTAGACGGCACACTGACAGGGGGGAGTGCAGTCTTCCCCGGGTTTTCCAGTGGGACAAATTTGGTATTGGGTGGGCTGATTTTGGAGGATGGAGTATATGTTGGGAGCTTCGCCATTGTGCTGAGGAGAGTGTGGGGCAATTTGAGTACCCTAATTACGTACAGAATGAGGAAACTCAATTCGTTGAAACAACTTCCCTTCAAAGATACATGTGCCAAGAAAATGATGCTGGAGATTGCCATTGTTATGCAACAATTACACGGTCATGGTATACTACACAGGAACTTGCACCCAGGAAATGTAATGGTCTATACCAGTACTCTACCTTCCTCATTACCCGATGATATTAATGATGGTGCTTTTCATGTCAATGTATTTGATTTTGAGAGTTCAGTTGGAAGAGTTGGTATGCTTTGGTACAGGCCACCCGAAATCCATTGGGAAATATTTGACCACGAGAATGCTTCCATTGCGTACACCAACAAATCAGATGTGTATAGTTACACCCTTATATGTTGCAAAATTCTCACTAGAGACAAGGCATTTGGATGTTTCACATATTTGGATATGCATCTTGTTATAAACAGATCACTCAGACCTACGATGCCTAAGTGCATGGATAATTGGCTCAGAGATTTGATCGAAAAGTGTTGGCACCTAGATCCTTCACAAAGACCTGAATTTGAAGAGATAGTGCAGGTATTCAAATCCAAGTTACCTGACCCCACAACCCATGTCGTTGAGCAAGAAGTGGAAGCTTCAAAATCCCATTGGAGTGAGATCTGTAATTCTCGTGGTCAGGATGATCTTCGAGAGGAAACAAACCATCAAATCTTTGAAACTCTCAAACAACATCCGGAGTTCTCAAACTTCTTCAGTTACACATTCCGTAACTTGAAACCGGGATGAAAAATTGTTGAAGGAGGGCAAGCAAAGATATTTGAAGCCAAGTTCGAAAAGGAGAACAACGCCAAAGTCCCTTGTATGTTGAAGTTGTTTAAACACATTTCTTTATGAGATATGGTGCAATAGTGGCCACCTGGAATGTTGTAAAGCGGGGATTCTCCTAGCCATCTGAGGTTTGCATTTGTGGGCCTCCTTTGCAGTGCCACGAGGACCTATAAAGTGTTGGGTGCCATGGTGGATGAAAATGACGATTTTTGCATTCATATTCAATCGAGAAGGGGGTGATCTACGGCACTTGATTGAGCATCGAATGAGGCAGCCCAACTCCCACAGTAGACCTTTCAAGCCTGAGTTTGCTAAGAGAGTTCTGTACAAGATTGCTTTGGGCATGCAACACTTGCACGATCGTGGCATCCTCCATCGAGATTTGAAAGCTGCTAATGTGCTTGTGACAAATGTGTTTGGTGAGTTTCCTAGCGACGCCAACGATGAGCTGATAGATTTCAAGGTTGCTGATTTTGAATGCTCCATGTTGGTGGAGGGGACACACTTTTGGAGAGCGCCTAAGATTTTGAAGCAAATCAAATCTCAAAGGGTGCGTACATACACATGTGAGTCCAATGTGTATAGCTATGGGATGACCTGTTATGAGGTATTGACAGGGGGCATTCCCTTGGAGCATCTCGCCAGAAATGACTATGCAACTGTATGTGTGAGGGGAGAAAGGCCTGTATTGCCTGACGGTATTGATGGTTGGCTTAAGCGTTTGGTTGCAAGATGCTGGCACTCGAAGCCTTCACAAAGACCGGAGTTCAAAGAGATAGTAGAAATATTTGAGAAATACTGTCCAAAGTTCCGAAGTTAAGAGCATCATGAATAGATACTGGTGGCATTTCCAACTGCTTGTAATGAGGATTGGCCTCACCCTCCAGTAAGTTAGAGCTTCCTTTGTATCTGTTCGTATGATTAAGGTACAAGTAGTCTCTGTTTGTTTCCTGAATCTGTTGATCTGAATCAAAATTGACCAGAGCAATAATCAAGATAGACTAGGTCAATTGGACAATCACCCAATCACTGCTACGATAATTGGACGAGGAGGTTGAGGGTTGTCCTTAAAATTCAGTAACTACTCTTGTTGATAGTTTGTACATTATCTAGAAATATATGCATATAGCATTGATCATTTGAGCTACTTCAGTTACTTGTGATTATTCGTTTAATTGCGGCATATGTAAGTGAATGAGCCATAGTGGCGTGGTTTTTCCGTCTTAATTGTATAATCACTCTCCCTCGAATTTTCCCTCAGTCTACAGACTTACCAACTTATATTTTCATTTTGTTATCTGAATGCATTGAAGCCCGGTGCAATACAAGGCACGGACTTGTGTCATCTCAGGACTACTAGAAGTAATAGAATTCCAGAAGTGGGCAGAAATACAGTGTTGTGAAGCACTTGGTATGCTTGAGGTGCAAATTCTCTTGTTACAGTTGTCTGAAGAACAACGGATGGTCATCATATTTGTCACTCTGTATATTATTTCGAAATTGAAGATATTGTGAAATATCCTAGATGATGTTCTGGAATCGTATATCTACTAGGGCAATTCTAGTTCATAAAGCTCTGTGATGTGCTACATGTCATAATTTTGGCTCCTAGAAACATGCCAATCAATTCGATGGCCAGTCATAGAATCTTGTGTGTGCTATAATCAATTATATTGTGGCTAGTGTATAGGACATTTGACAATGTCATGGAAAAGAGGGTCATACTAAAGTAAGGGGGTTTAAAGTGCACTAAATGGGTTTTTTATGCACTATCTATCTTGAAACATTGCAATGGGAAAAACATGTTTAACTAATGACTTTCAACTAAAGGATATTCTAGAAATAAAGAGTGCACTTGATCATGTAGGAATCTGATAAGTTTTGGCTGAAAATTGCCCTTGTCCTTCCAACTAAAGGTTAAACTTACCTAAAATGGTTCTTGGTCCTTGTCTGATATGATTTGTGATTTGGACATTTTCGATGATTAGTAAATAATAAAGACAGTGAAAATCAGTTTGGTGATGAGGTTTTTGTATATGAGGAGAAGGATGACCGGTCCATGGAGTTCAAGACTTTCGTGTGAATCTAGTTATAGCTGAAAAATTGAAGAACAATTTGGATTCGAGGTGTAGCATGTTCATGATGTTGCAGAGATGTTTTTAAGATGGTGAACCGTTAACCCTTAAACGTCAAAGCGGATGAAGGGGATGTTTTGTGTCCGATGGATGACTTCACTATTGACTGTAGAAAAATAGAATGCACCTATTGCTTCAATAATAGGAGCAATTTTGCTGACTACCTTGATCATAGGGGCTTCGTCCTTTAAGGGTTAATTAATATATATGCACTGTCAACAATACTTTGCAAAGAGTACTAAGGTATAGTAGGTCCTTTAGTGCCCATTAAAGAGCTTGAAAATTAATTTGGGGAGGTTAGACTTCTTGTAATGTTTTCAATAAATTGTTCTTGAAAGGTTAGATTTCTTGAAAGACAAATCAAATTAACATCTAACCAAAGTTGTTTCCTATTTTTTGGAGCTTTGTAGAAGTAGTTATGAATTTTTGAAGTTGAAACATAGTAGTCACTGAAAGTGTCTTCCTAAAATGTACATTGTTTGTAAATTGTTGATGCAATGAGAGTGCAAAATGTACCTCTATATTAGATGACACTTCAAGAGCTTAAGTGCTTTATGGATGTCCTACCTCATGCAATACACTAAGCAATTCGCTAAGAGTTCACATGATTTTTGTTCTATACAAGAATTCATGTCATAACTAATCCTATTCTAGCATATTGAAAGGAGAATTTTCCCATAAATTGCAAAGGTTATTTTTTGTGTTTCTTGGAGCATATTATGGATCATGTGAAAAAAAAATACCACAATATCACATATGGACTAAAAGATTAGAATACTTGTTGAAACACCTTCTTAAAACCCATCCCTAAAGATTCTTGGTGAAAATGAACAACTAATACTTACAAGAGCCTAGAGTTGCTATTAGATACATCTATTTTCAATACTTTAAGATATTCATAGTTCATTCATACAGAGTCCAAAAAATGCTTAAGAAGATAACATTGGAATCTCTTTTGACTTTTGACAAAGATCCATCAAAACATAAAAAAATGAGTAGTTTAAAATTATTACTATAGGAACTATGCTCAAATGCTTTATTTATTCAGATGCAATTAAGATGGGCACCTAAATATGCACCACAATCCAAAACCACCATCATCACTTTGGGTACATCTCCAAAATCAATATGTACCCATGTGGAAGAAATGATTTAAAAACCTTTATCAAAAAAACTTCGACCCTTTCATGACTTTTGCATACAGTATCCGAATGCAATGTTCTTTATTGCGTTGGAATCTCCTTTCACTTGCCAGCAAGAAAATATGAAAATTTGACCAGTCTAATAATAGTAGATAATAGATAATTGTAGTGAAAAGTGGCGGTTTGGGGGGTGCTCTCCTTATAGGTGAGTCACCTTACCTGAGACTTTTTGAATTCCATGCAGCAGGAACCACTTAGTCAGACGAACAAGACTATAAAGATAAGCCCAGCATCCTCTGATTTGCGCCATTCATAAACTTTAGTTAGTTTCGCAGATTTACGGCACATCTCAACTTCGAACGTCGCACCAGAATCTCGTTGCATCGCATTTTCACACATTCAAGGTACACAGAAATTGATTCCAAAACTTTGCAAACTTTCGAGTAGGACTTCATTGTTTCAAGCATCTACTGAAAATTTGCTATTCTGAACTCCCAGTAAGCCATCTCGCAATCTGAAGATCCTGTAAGTTGGGGCCATGGCGACCACCATGTGCGCCAAAACGGGGACGACTACTGCTCTTTCCATTCCTCGACCATTCCAATTCTGTAAACCTTCATCTATGAAACTCATGTCTCCTTGGAAATCAGTGTTGCCATTGCAATTTGGAGTTACGAAGTTTGGAAGTGAGAAGAGGAGCAACCGTGAATTGGCTGCCAGGGCCTCGTTCACCGCTTATCGAGATGTGGATTCGGTGAGCACACAGTTGTTTGAGTGAATGTGTTTGGAGTTCTGCTGGTTTGGCGATTCTGTGTTTAATTGCACTGGAGGCTAACCCTAATTTATTGTTGTAGCAGCGAAGTAAGGACAGGGAAGCGGAAAACGGCACTCGGGAGCTTCTATGTTGTCCTGTTTGCTTTCAACCTCTGTGGAGAGATGGTCCTGCTGGTCTTACTCTGTAAGATCTTACGTGATCATTTATCCTTTCTTTGCATTCTTTGTGGAAGAAAGCTGCATGAAATGACCAATTAGTTTACATTTATGTATAGCATTGTTTGAGTTGTTCTATGAGTGCACTCATCTTTGTTACTGTTCATCGTGTTTTGGTTTGTATTCCATCAATATGATTGAGATATGGTTTGCTATAGTATGCTACTTCTGGTTGCTTGCTCGCAAGTTTCAGAGGTTCTGTTAGTGAGTTATTGAAGGAATTGATGTCTGAGCGGTTTTATTTCACGATGCTAGATGTGGGAGGATGTGTGTCCAAGAAAGAGAATATCTGTGAATTGGAGCATCTTGAATATTCTGAGTCTTCCTTGAGTTAGGAGATGGGCCTAATGTGTTAGGAGAGCTCCTTTCAAGAATGTCGCTGGAACTGGTATCTGGTTTGGGTATATGCAGCGATGCAATCAAAAGGTCGGCATTCTCTTGCAAGAGCTGCAGAAAGGGATTCTCCAACAAAGATGCGTATCTTGATCTCACCATTCTGGATGGGAGCAAGCTGTATGACGAAAATTCAACGACTGGCGCTGAGTTTTTTAGGTATGAATGGTCTACTCCACACTGGAACTGATTGTTGCAGCAGGGGGAGCTACAGCTCTCAACTTTAGTGCAAGATTTCCTTCTTTCTTTTCATTTTGCGTCTTGCATTGTTTTACCCCTATAATCTTGTCCTAAAAATAGTACCCCCTGCGTAGAATTTTCAAATTGTCTATGACAATTGCCTCTCATTGCGTAATAGAAAGCTCACACTCTTTGGCACCCCTTTTGGTAGAACTGAAGGCTTGCATTCTTACACCCCTACTGGTAGCGCAATGAAAACACAGACATTCTTCTCCATGTGACCATGTTCTAGGGTTCTCATTTGGCGGTTGGAGCTCACTAGGGGTATCAGAGCTCTGAACTTCTCCTGTAATGTAAGATTTCCCTGTTTCTTTCCATTGGGCCCCTCGTAATGCTGACTCCCAGACTCTTGCCTTAAAAAATACTACCCCCTGTTTAGGGTTATTGCCATTGAGAATCGCCTCTGACTACAGAACAGAAAGCTCACACTCTGACACCACTTATGGACTTCTGTGAGCTCTATGTCCTGTAGCCAGAGTAGATTCTCAATGCCTCTCTTTGTGACTATGCGGTTAGGTTCTCATTTAGAGGTTGGAATTTTGTGTTTCAGGATTCCACTGGTGTCATTTTTGTATGAACGAGGGTGGCGAAATAGCTTCACTGTTTTGGCGGATTTTCCAGGTCCTGATGCGGAGGTAATTGGTTTCATCCTTCACGATTATTTATTCTAAGCTTGTGCCAATGGCTCTGCCTCAATGTTTTGTTGTTCCACTTCTCAGTTGCGGACTTGTAACGTGTTCCCTCTTTCCTTGTGCATTTCAAAATTAGACTGTTTCAGAAGATGCTCTCAATTATGGCGCCTAAAAAGTTCCTGAAACAGTCTAATTTTACTGAACCCCTGTTTTCAACCTTTCTTTGCTAGATTTTCTGAGAGCATGCATTGATTGTTAATACATGTAGCTGAAGATGGCTCAAGAGTATTTCAAGCCAGTCGCAGGAGGTGTCCTCATTGACTTGAGCTGTGGAAGCGGCTTGTTCGCCAGACGTTTTGCTCAAACTGGAGACTATGCCGCTGTCATTGCGTCTGACTTTTCAGAGAATATGCTCCGTGAGACTGATCAGTTCATCAAGCAAGATGCATCTTTAGCAACATCGTGAGTGACTTGATATTAATCACTGAATCAAGTTATACTTTTTTCCATTTCCGACTTTGTTTGGTTACATTTACTCCTCTTGCGTGTATAATTGATCTCAGGAACATGGCCTTGGTAAGGGCAGATGTTGCCAGACTACCATTTGCAACTGGGTCCATTGACGCTGTGCATGCGGGAGCAGCTCTCCATTGCTGGCCGTCTCCAGCAGCTGGGGTATGAGAATTAAACGGCCTTGTTTGAGTGCATGTCCTGTTGCCATGGTTTAGGTAGAGGGCTATATATGCTTCGCTTTGAGCATGATGTAGGAGTGTGTTTTTGCTAGATGTAGAGAGATGTGCAGCGGTCTTTGGGTACAAGAGCCAAATTTGTTGAGATGAAATATTTATCTCTATGTATTTATCTCGTGTAATTTCAATTTGAAAGGCTGTAGACCACTGTAACTGACGACGCCATTTCCATTCAATGATCGGCGGCCATGGACGTTTAATCAAATCATGCTTACACCTCTTGGTGATGAGTCTGAACCAACAGTATGAACAGATGAGTCGCTGATGGTAACGTGGGTCAGTCTTGGAGATGGGATCAGTTCCCTAACTGTTTTAGTATCCTGTACGATATTTGGAAAACAGAGGAGGATTTGACTTGCACAGCATCTGATTTGGATGTGTAGATGGCCGAGATAAGTCGCATCTTGAAGCCAGGTGGAATCTTCGTGGGCACTACCGTAGTGAACCCTTTCCCAATTGTTGACCTCGGAAACAAAAACATCCGCAAGGTGCGTCAGATTATCGGCTTTCTCATTATTTTGACGGATTAGTATAGTTGGGAAATTATAGAGAAACGCACGTCTTAATTAGTGTTTTCAATACTGTTTCAGGAACTTTTAGACTACATTAAAAAGATCGTCTTCCCTAGGATTGATAAGGACGTCTCCCGATGGTCACAACGATCATACAGAGAGCCTCCTCTGATAAATAGGGAAGCATCCTAGTAATCATTGTGCTATTTGGAAACCTAATGATCACGGAAATTATTCTCTTTATTATGTCATAAAGTGCTTGAAACAATATACTTTTAGTGATAAATCCTATTGTTGGTCATCACCAATTTATAGTGCAGTAGGAGAATACAACGTCCACAAGTGGTGAATCAAAGTCCAAGTCTCATTGAAGATGTTTGCTCAGGAAACTTGCCTCAATGGTCAATAGTGGTCGCTTCTATGAATCATTTTCAAATGAATATGTAGGAAGTTCCATAGAAGGTAGCGAAACATACCAATAGAAGTAGAAGAACCATGTGCTATAATTTTGAACATCATCAATATGCTTGGAAAGTTACCATAAATGGAAATGAGCTTCCAAAGTGAACTTTCTATTTTGAGTTTATACTAAGTAACCTTTTTGTGGACAGGCTTTCAAACGAGCACTCCTTGTAACTCCTCTTCGATATTGGGAAGAGTCAGAGCTGGAAGAGCTCTGTGGAAGCTGTGGCCTTGTACAGTATACTGAAATCCGACGGGGCAGATTTATCATGATCTCGGCCAAAAGGAGCACAAACTGATGAGTAGTTAAGGTTTGGTTTGGTTTGGAGGAGTGTTCTAATGTATGTAGTGATTCTTAACAGGAGCTCTATCTTGTAGTTTTGATCTGCTTGTTGCTTTAACAATGTTGATTTTCATTGCTTTTGTAAATTTATTGTGTACATGATTTTGTTCCTGAATATCATTAATTGTGGAAGGACACAGCCCAAAAGTGGTCAATGGATGACTTCCAAGATTACTATAGGAATGAAGAATGCACCTATTGGTCCAAAAATCAGATCACATGTGGCAAAATACCTTGGTGATAGGCCCTGTCTTTATAGGGTTAATTAACCCTTGAACGTTGGGTTGGTGACTGTGGAAATCAAGCATTTTGGAACCGTGTGACATCATCTACTTTAAGAAAATCAAAAATACTCATTGGGAGTCAAACTACTATTGAAGATCTTCCCCTTCCACCCCTAATTCTTAGGATGAATAGTTGTGACTTCTGTCCTATACACAAGAATTCCTTATCATTCATTGGACGAAAAACATCCAACTCGGCATTTAGGGATTAAGTACTACCATACTTGGTGGTTAGGGTTAACACTCCCCACTAAATAATTAATCAAAAGTTGGCAAATATAATTTGGTAAATGTTTTGAAATAGGATTTTTTTTCCCATACATTTTATTTCAAAAAAATAATATTCCATGAATTCTTGCTTTTGGTTTCAGAAGTATTATTTTTTGTCAATCACAATGATGGGGAAGATCATTCAAGTTAATTTGAGTAGTGTGAAAGTTTGAGTAGTGCAAGTATCCATGTGCTAGTAGAATAAAATTTGCATGAATGTGGTCTAATTAGTATGAAACATTTCGATGAAATTTAGATTGAAGCAAATGAAAATAGATGAACATTGGATGATTGTTGATTAAAATTGGATGACAATAATTGAGTATGAGATAGTTTATAAATAGTATAGACTGTACTAAATTGATTTTTAATTTATATGTTTGAATTTCTATATTTTTGAGCATTACAAAATTTTCTTAGTCCTCAAATAAGTAGGGATGAGTACCACCATATGCTTCTTAGAAGCACTAATTGATGTAGTTTTCCATTGCTAAGAGCTTGAAGTAATCATAAGCATGGCTAAATTGTTGGAATGATTACAATAGTTGCACTTGTAGCAATAGGCCATACTAATACTTTTCAACCCTTTTTTTTTGGCACTATGAGGGCAAATTTCACCCTTTCAAAATAAACGTCTACTTTTCATTAGAAAAAAGTAATATTTTTTTGCCAAAAATTTTCCATTTCTATTTAAAATGTGAATGAATTTGGCAAATTTGGATGAGAGAGTGCATATGTGTGTGAATATGATTGAAAAGTATTTTTTGGTTTAAAAGATGGATGAATGTAGAAATATAATACTTCACCAAATTTTAAGTGATTGCCATCCTAGCACTTTTTCAAAAAGTAAGAAAAAGGGTTGATATGTTTTTAGTTGGTTTTGTGACTAAAATTAAAAGTTGTTTGTTTAAAATTATTGGAGATGCAAAATTCAAACTTTGATAAATAAAATATTTGATATGATTTTTTATAGAATCTATTATGAGATAGAAATTTGTATTTCTACTCAACCATTTACAATTTATCTTGAGGATAGAGCATTTTTTATAAACATTAAAAGATCAACAATAAATGGAAATTAATGAAAAAAATGTTTAAGGTGAAAATTTGGAATTTAATATTTACAAATGCAAAAAATTATTGAAAATATCAATTCTTTCAAGTTATTGACATTTATAATATTGATGTATTTACATATTCTATAGGGCTATGACAAAATGGATAGGATTTATAATGCCGTAATCTTCAAAAAAAAAATCTTTGCAAATACTACATTGTAAAATGGGTTCATCAATAATAAGGTTTCCTATAGCTATACAAAAAAACAAATGTTGATTTGCATATTCAAGATGAGAATTTTACTTATAAAATCTTGGAAATTACATATCAAATATTAAAATATAATTTTCATATGCTTTTATTTACTTGTTGAGTGCAAAAAATAAATCACTATTTCATCAAAGAAAGAATATTATAATAAATTTAATTTTTGAATGCAAAGATATTATTTAATTATAAATATTTTAGTGATCATTATTAAAGTAAATTACTTATATTGGAATATTACAACTATTACAACATTGGTTAGTTGTTTTACAAGGATTAGTTGGACCATATCATGTGAATACTAAAAGTGCTAATTGTGAATACTTTGATAGTTTTTTTGGTTGAGTATGTCAAAGAGACTCCAACTTTGAAATTGCTTTACTACCCAAAAAATCTTGTACAATAACAATTAGACTTATTTCAAAGTTGGGATCAATTTTTCATTTGATAACATACAAATATTTAAGTAATAAACCTAAAAATTAAGTTTAAATGAGCATATTTATATGTGTTATACATATTTCTAGTATATTATAGATTGATATGATATAGCACAATGGATCTTTTAGCACATACTACGATAATTTCAATACAATTTCATAACAAGTCAAAGTTTATAAGACCACTTTAATTAAGAAGGATGTAAGAGCAATCAAAGAATATATATCAACAATATCCAATGTGTCTTCATAGTTTTATAGCCACTATGCAACCTACATCAACAAAAACATTAGATTGTGAATTTTATGTCTTTAAATCAGTTAAACCTTGAAGGCACTTTGACCTCTCTAAAGTAAAAACAGCCATGCCCAAGTAATAGAAAAAATTCACAAGAATTTGAATAAAAATTTTAAAAATTAGTTTCTCATAGAGAATATTTTTATCTACATGAAAAACTTTGAGTCATTCCACTTGGATTATTGGTGTGAATGAAATGAAGAGCCTTGTTGTCTAGGAAAATACATGAGCTTATTGAAAAATTAGTTCAAAATATTTGTTTTCTTAATTCCCTTTTCACAGTTTTCTAAAACAAAAAAATCCAAAGGTTCTGGAGTGCTTACTAAAACAATCTCACTCTTCAAATTAACATGTTTCAACTCCATCTTACTGTTATTAACAAATGAGGGTGTTTTTCCATCTTCTTTTTTCTACTTTTACCTCAAAATTCTGTGATGCAATTTTCAAGTTAAGAGGAGTCAAAGTCTTACTAATTTAGCACAATAAGGAACCAAAAAAATATTATTTTTCGTTTTAAAGGTTAATGTCAATTTTGAAACCTTGCAATTTAACCCCTCAAGGCCCAAAGAGCTTGTTTTGGGCCTCTCACCTCTTCAACACATTAAAGTTATAACTTCATTTTCCTACATCCTAAGAAGTACATCTAAATGAATTTCATATAATGATGTTCACATTGAATGGAAAAATTCAAAAGTACAATTGACATCATGTAATAAGCTTGATGTACAATGCATACTATCAATCAAAATTCAAACTTGTGAAAAAGTATAGAAATTGCTTGGGCCTTGAGGGGTTAAGCCCTAAAAGCCTAAGGGGTTGGACAAAATACAAATGTGTTCTAAAATATCAGTTCTATATTTTTTTTGAAGTTTGCATCAAAGAAAATAATGTGAAGCATGAAAAGTAGAAAGTGTATGAATGATCCAAATTATAAAAATATTTTTAGATCCTTTTAAAATGAGTTTTGAAGATTTAACTTAAGAAATTCAGCAAAAATATAATTTCTATCTTTAGCATTTGAATTTTTTGTATTTGTCAAAATTGTGGTTTCTATTGATGTGTAAGAAAATGAATAAGATCTACTAATGAGAACATCAAAACTTTCTCCAAATAGTAAATTTTTCAGTCCTAGGCAAATTCTAAATACTTTATGCTGTTTCAGTTATAATTTCTTTTTGTCCATTAAAATGCTGGATGCCAAAATGTGCATAAGTGGGCTTACACCATGCTTGCAGATGCCCACATTAAATTAGCAAACTTCCTTCTGGTGCATGTATTGGAATCTTCTTTTGTTCGCCGACTCAAGGAACACATGAATTTCATAAAATTCAACAGCTTTGCAAAATTTAACATGTCTGAAAGCTTCTACAAATTTCACAAAACCTCAAGTTTCCTACAATGGTCTATGTAATCACCATTGTCAGAATCAGTCAATCAGGGCATGGGTGTAACAACCCTCCTACACAAGTCACAAATTGATGCAACGGGCTTTGAGGAAATCAAATCAGTTCATCCTCTGTTTCATCCAGCACTCGTTGATTGAAAGAATATAAATGCATAAAAATTAGGTACTACCTAATCAATCCTAAAAAGTGTCAATCAAACCCTACAAGTTGTCAATGCCTGTTGTAATTGCGTGGGGCAACACTAGTCTGGAATAAATTCACTATCTTATCATAGAAATGGTAGAAACAAGCTAGTTCTTGTGCCTCTCACTGCCCACTATCCTTGTGGCTGCTTTGATGTGAGACCTTCAACAAACAGACTGTTGAATAATGTACTCTTGTCCAAAAGTTGCCCGAGATTTTTCTCTCAGAGAAAGGATTTGGACTGAGATGAGAAACTGTTGTTGTCGTAGTCATGCGTGTTCTAATTGCTGGTAGCTTTGCTGGAGTTTGTTTACCGGGGCCTCATCTTCAAAAGTGAGGTCAAGCTCGAACCGACTATGTGAATACACCACCGGCTTCACAGAAGGAACAGGAGGGAGTGGATTGTTGCCTGTCAAAATCTGGCAAACGATGCACATGTTGGGCCTGATTTTACAAGAAGTTTTTGGCACATCATGCATCAATTATAGGTCAAATGAATTTGAACATGTCAAAAAACATAGGTAATTTGAAAACTAGTAACTTAGAAAATTTGGTATTTTTGTAACCAAACATATCAAACATATTATCATTCTTGGAGGGCGTTAAAAGAGACAATTGAGGTACTTGTTAAAAACCACCATTACCTACAATTGGGATCAGGGTTACAGCAGAGGAGCCCCAGTAGAAGAGTTTGCTCAATCTGCCAGTTTAGTGAATTGTCCCTAATTTTGGTGTCCATGATGCAAAGGATGTCTTTGCTAGCATGGGCTGTCCAGACACAATCCAGAAGCATCATCTGCAAATATGCAACTTGTGACATTTGCAAGGTCATTAAAATGGAGTAAAGTAGCATTTCATAAAATTCAAATGGTTGTTATCCAATTCGAAATACTACCTTGAAATATTGATGTAGTTTGTACAATTTTAATGGAAGGCTCCAAAATCTGGGTAGTTGATCCCTGTTTTAACTAAAATCTTGTATATTTCAGATGTTCAGACCACGCTTCCCCATTTAGATTTCATCTTGTAAAGTTATGTTTCTGGAATCTTCTGAAACGTCAATTTTGTTCAATTGGCAATATTCTCATAGCCAAAAATTGTGAGATATATTTTCATGAAGGTCTAATTTTAGTACACAAATGAGGACAGGTATAGATTTGGGGTTCAGACCACCCTTCCTTGACTGTGCCAAACAATTGGAATATCATCAATTGACATTTAATAAAATTGACATTCTAAGCAAGCTAGTCCTCACTTTTGTAGGAGTAAAATGAAACATCTATCATGTGATACTGCATTAAAAATGTGATGTAAGTGATTAAAACCAGAACAGGAGTTCTCTTACCTGGGTTTCGCAGTTGATGTCTGTGGGTTGTCTCCCACAAATCATTTCCACAATGAGGATGCCAAATGCATAGACATCCATCTGCATCGTGGTACGTACCGTGTGTGGCATCTCAGGTGCCATGTAGCATGTGGTCCCTGCCAACATCGTTGTGGGCACCATTTGTTCGTGATCGATGAGCCTGGCCAAGCCAAAATCCGCCAGACAGGAGTCGTAGTTGACGTTGAGCAGGACATTCCCACGCTTCAAGTTGTGGTGCAGGATGCACTGTCCAATTTCCTCGTGATGTTAAACCACGTGCCCCAAGGGAGCATGGTATTGGGAGCCTGCAGCACGAGTGAGTGATTTAAAAGAAAGATGAGCTTTGATCGCCCTACATCCAAACACCGAGGAAAACAACTTGAATCCTCCCCACACATACATATATTTAACCTCAAAGAGCTCAAATCACAAGAAGTGACCATTTTCATATGTAGGAATTCAAATGAATCATCATTCCTGAAGGTTCAGAAAAGGTAGCAAGATATATAGGACAGAAAAGAGAAATCATACCATATATTTTCAATGAGTTACTGCAATGAAATTTGGATGTGTTCGTTGAAGATATGTTTGGATGTCATCAGGGTTTAGCAAGAAAAAATGCATGAAAAGCTTTGCAGACAAGAAAGTGACAAATGAATTTGGGGCATAGTTTGCGTTTAATACAAGAGATAAAGTCACTAGTAAAAATAATCCCCATTATGTATTGAAATACAACTTTTGTATTCATAGATCACTATATTGGTATGAAGTTGTACTTAACCATGATAATGTAGCCAAATACAACACACAAATGTACAAGTGGAAATCCACGATCTGAGACCATGTAAACATTAGAGGATCAAGTCCAAAAAAACAGGTGCAGTACTTGAGCAGAATCCCCACTGACCTGCATTTCCTTCATAAGCAGGCCATCCAGGCTTCCATTGGGGAGATACTCGTAGACAAGACACAACATTCCCTTTTCATAGCACCACCCATGCAATTGTACCAAGTTCCAGTGCTGGATTTGATTGATGATGGACACTTCAGCCTGAAACTCCTTTTCTGCCATCTCCTGTGACCACTCAGCTTGGATCACCTTCATAGCCACCATAGCTCCGGAGTCTGGGAGAATGCCATGGTACACGCTTCCTGAACCTCCTTGACCTTGAGCAAATGGAGCAGAAGATTAGAATGACAACAGTATTATAAAACATCACAAGGAGATACTAAAGTTGTGTGTTCTAATAAGCTACAACTACAATATTAATGTCTAGCACAGCCATAGCTCTTGCAACATTACAATTTTATATTGGATGGCCTTTCCTTCTAGTGTATTGAAGAGTCTTAATCATTAGGTGTTACATTGTAGTGAAGTGTACATTGCACTATCTTATTATGGATCACTATATTTCAAGCATTTTCATAAATATAGTAGCCATCTCATGTTCACCTAGTATTTAGAATCAAATGGCTTGATGACAACAATTTTCACACTTGTACATGCTTAAATGTCAAGTAGGACACCCAACTTATTTCAGAATTGACAGTAAGTAGACTCAACAATATATTCTTGATTGGTAACATTTCCTACCTTGCAATTACACATAAGAGAGCTTATGATCCAATGTCATCATTAAAGAAAAATCATAAGTTATGGAGGAAAGCCAATACAAAGTCAATTCAATTACTTATTGCTACAACTTGGCCGTGATAGCTATCTCTACGAAATTCTACAACTTGGTATGTTTCAGGGCATACAACCTGAAACATAGATCTAGAGCTTTGAGCACATGGAAGTTCCGTGCACAAAATTGTGCCAATTTAAAAAACTCAACCACCCACTAGGTTGACACTAAATATTTTGAAGAGTGCATATCATCTATTTTGTATTCATTGAGGAAGGTTCAAGAAAGATCGTGTAATATATATGTAACAAAACTAAGAAATCTTGAATTATGTAAAACTCATCAAGACTCAATGTTCTAGATATTTCGGGGAAATGACAATTCTTTATTATGAAAACTGATTTTGCTATCTTTAGTCTAGGCACAAAAAGGTCAATGACATTGATAATAGATCTACAAATAAATAAATGGTGGATGAGTAGAAGAATTTAGTAATACTAAGATGCTCCATTTTATTGAAATTCTTAGTGGCTTTGCTAAGCTCCTTGTATGAGAATTGGTAGGGCTCAACTATAGCCACTCTACCAGGAATGGCCTATCAATCGAAGCCTCAATTGGCTTTGGAGCTCCTCCACACGCACAAGAATCCCAAGCCCATTCCCAGAAGAAGAAGCATACTAGCTCCCCCAGTAGCCAAGACATATATGATCAAGTTGTTGCTCTTGCTCAGGGAATTGTAGGACATCAAGTTGCACAAACAATTCGATGACTCCGGTGATACTCCCAAAGTGCCCTCTAGTGCATACACTATGGGTTCTACTTGGAAACAACATTTACAACACATCCAAAAAATTGAAATGATTGGAAGGCAAACAAGAAGAATTTGAACGTGTTGAAAGAATCAAAAGTTCGGAATTGAAAGTGGTGCATGTATAATGTGGGCCAGGTTCCATTATGGAACTTTCCAAACGAGAAATTTTGTATGGAAATTGGACAAATGCCCTTCTTTTGTGCATCTAAACTCCATTTGAAGAATATCGTAGTGTATCCTATTCTATCATCACTAGACATTGACTACGGAATTCTTCAACAATTCCATAGATGGACATTTTGGATTTTTTCTTTGTAAAAGGCCTTGTATGAGTCTCACAATTCCCTTTATGCCTTGAAATTGGGTAACCATCCCTAGAACACCTCCGTAAATGGTAGCACTCCTTTGAAAAAGAAAGTTTAGCAGCTGAGCTTTCAAGCAGTCGTAAGATTCACTTGGAAGTGCATAAAATTTCCCCACAAGAAACCCATATGATACCCCATATACTTGATAGGAAAATCTAGTAGTTTCTAGACGAATAGGTCACATTCTTGACTTTCATGTAAAGCTTGGAAGGGCACGTTGAACAAGGAGTTGTAGTACAAGAAGAAGACAAGTAGCAATGCTATGAGAGCCTTTGTCTCTAAGGCAGTAGCACACTATTGAAGTAACTTTCATCAATTGCCAAGCCTCCTCCCTTTCTAATGTATGTTCGACCAATGCACATTCTAGCAGTTGTAGCACATAATCACAAAGGCCCTCTCTTCTCAATAGCAAGGTCCTCAAACTTCACTACCATCAATGTTGATGTAGTACAACTTTGGCCAATGCAAGGCCAAAGCCAAAAACAACTAGTTGGGGTCATTGAGAAAACTCACCACCAAGAGAAGGACCTTTCAGAGACGGTGCAGGGCTCTTGACAATAGAGTCCACACATGGCAACACGCGGCACAACAAACATACACAGGAAGAAATTATGTTTTTTTTGGTGTCGGGTCTTGACATGCTCTTGTCTAAGGCCTGGACACTTTATGTCCAACTTGGTGTCTACATGTCTTCTTGTACATCTCTATGTCTACTAGGAGTTGAAGTGGATGTTGGAGATGAAAAAGGGAAATTCGCATGAAAAAACATGATGGTGTTGCTATTTGCATCCACTTTGACGTTGAGATGGTGCCTGACATCATCATGTTCAAATGGTTGTCTGAAAAAACAATATTTGACACGTCAACAGTGGGGACCCACTTTGACCGTGGGTCATTTTCATTTACATTATTGTATTTTTAAATAACAACGCTGCCCACTTGAAAAAAAGAGTTGGGCAGCATTTTTTGGGCAGGGTATGTTAAAAATCGATGACGTGGCAGCTGACGTGGTCCAAAGCTGACGTGGCAAACAATATGCTAACGTGGCAGGCAATGCCACGTCAACAATTTCTTAGTTTAACCATTCTGATGGCCTTCTCTGGAATGCCATGAACAACTTCAAGACGTCCCAGAAGACATCCACGTAGACGTTTAATGTTGTAAATGATGTCTTAGAGGACCTATTGGCGTTGAAGGTGATCTTCCTATTAATATTCGGGTGTTTACATTGAGGCGCATGAGACAAGAGGATGCTGATGATTAGATTAGGATTATGCAATACGGACATTCCCTAAGACATTCAATGGGGCATGGCAGTCTTCATTATCTTGCACATGTGCACTTCAACATAAGGTATGTTTGTCTGAAATGACGGGGATTGAATTCACAAGAATCTGGCTTATGCAATGTCTAAAGCATGAAACTTTACTATGATGTTTAGGGTGTTCACCATGGAAGATGATTTCCAACTATAAATGTCCATAGGGGAAGGTTTATGAGTGCTCTTAGTAGTTTGATACAAAAGTTATAAGAACAAGTGGCATGGAGGAGCATGATGATGTGGGAAACTACAAAGACGTGCATTGCGTAGAGGGTTCACATGAGGCACCTTCAATGCAAATTGGCAATGTCATATGAATGTTTTGGGAGCACTGAAACATGCACTAAAATATGAAGTAGGACATACATATCGTCTACGGTATTCTCATGATGTCCGCGCAGACATCTATGTGTTAGGCGACCCTATGCTACGTGTACCAGGGACAATGTCAATCAAGCTTCATCGTCAGATACAACATTGTTTCCAAGGATGTCTCTAACGTCTTCTTCGACATCCATGGGATGTCTAATAGGGTCTGATTCAGCTGCCACTGGCTGCAAGCCAGCAAAGTCACCATCGTTTCGCAATTGCAGAATGTTTGGAGTGTCTTCATCAAAGTGGATTGCTCCACGTCTTCCTCTAACAACAGTTCGGCACACTACTTTCCACCCTCGTTGATGCCGGTCATCTAAGAAAAACACTTGCTGGCAATGAAGTGGAAAGGCAAATGAATCAGCATGGACCTGCCCGTCCATGTTATTGAAGTTTGCCACACTAAAGCCGTACCGGTCCCGTTCAATACTTGGAAAACGAGCGTCTCGAGCCCCACGCACCCAATCGCAAAGCAGGATGGTAACACAATGATTTCGGTAATCTAAAACCAATATTTCCTCAATGTATCCTACATACTCCTGTGAAACTTCACGAGGCCTCCCGTTCAAAAGACCCCAACGACATTGCCGGCGAAAAGATGCGACAACACATGAATCTTGTGTAACAAGACCACCTTCCGCACTACGGACGCGCAGATGCATACCATGACAATACATTTGACGATGTGATGTTGCATTTCGTTGAGGGGGTTGCGAGTACTGCAACACATCTTGCTGAACATGATGTCCAGAACGCTTTGCTTCTTTCACGGTAGATGTCAACCACTGCGTGAAAGGGGGGAAGTCACTCAATTCTTGAGGATACTGGACAGTTCTCCGAGGATGTGAATGCCTTGAATGTTGACAAAACTCTTCACGCTGCTCCCATCTTTGACTCCTTGCCTTAATGTACTCCCTATTCATGGAATCAACCCTCTACATATTTTAAAAAGATCTCCAATATGAAGTGCAAAAAGTTGGCATATGTTTAGTGAAAAACACCCGCATTGAAACTAAGCTATTTTGCACGCCGTATCCAAGAGCATTGGTAATAAATTCCAATTACTAATATGCAAGACAATGATGAAAGGAATCTAGGATGCCCTAAAAGCATTCAGACATTAGACATTCCTCGACAATGCTAAGTATCTTGTCAAACACGTGGATAGTATAGAGACAACATCACAATTGACACAAGAACATCATTATTGACTTTGTTCAACTTACTCGCGCCAAGACTCCAAGCACGCGGCGTTGTCAATGACAAATGCATGTACCAACAAACGCAATTCATCTGACATGGGGCGCTTCTTTGGTGCCTTGCTCCATATGACCTCATCATTCATGATGGGGTCTTCTTCTGCGTCCCATACCCGGTGTTGCGTTCTTCGAAAATCTTTCATGTACTCCGTGCAAAAGCCAAGAGTGTCTTCATTGTGATATCCTTATGCTATGCTGCCTTCTGGTTGGGCATACGTGCAGACATAATCTTTGAGTGTCTTCATGTACCGTTCTATAGGATACATCCATCTGCAATGCACTGGTCCACATACAAATAATTGTTGCACAAGGTGTACTGGAAGATGTGTCATGATGTTCAAAAAAGTTGTTGGAAACTCCTTTTCCAACAAGCATATTGCCATGATCACATCATCCATGACGTCATCTTTGTTTGCCTCTCTGATTTCTTTTTCACATAGTTGTTGGAAGACTCTGCTAATTTTTATAATAGCCAGTCTCACGTTCTCGTCCAAGATGTTTCGGACTGCCACCGGTAAAATCTGCATGCAACATAAATTACTTCATTAAAGACATGTGGCCTATTATGTGACCTAAATCACCTAATTGAAGGCTTCCACTTCAACCATAGACGTCTAACAGGAAAGTTTTCACTGAAATGGACAAGCTCTATGTCTATTCAACTAGCGCAGTCAGACACAGTCTATCAAGTTGAGTGTTGTAACAGACAACAATGCTTCTAGCACAGTGTCTACTACAACAGTATCATGGACAAAGCATGCTCATCATGAGCCCACTGGTGGATTTTGTAGACATTTGCATTGGTGGGTTGTGTAGACAGCATTCACTTATAACAACTACCATGGGATTGTGTGTCTCACTTGTTGCATAAGCACGTGGTAGTCATGTGTCTTCATGTACTAAAGTCTTCCATCTTGGAATCGTTTGTGAATGGACCCCACGTAGTTTGTTGGGGTGCGAATTTTGCATATAATGTCCATGAATTCCGTTCGCTCTTCTGGGGTCATGATGTAAGGCACATGGGGCATGTAAAAATCATCTTGTCGACGACGTGGATCTTGTAGCCAAATTTCTTCGCGAATCCCCAACTCTTGTGCATCAACTCGACTTCTAGGGCTGTCATTCATAGCAAGAAGCGTCTTCACTATATTCTCGCACAAATTCTTCTCACAGTGCATGACGTCCAAAATGTGCCGTTCCAGAAGATGCTGCAGAAGTGGACATCTTCATTGTTAGACACAGAGTACAACTGTGCACACCTACGGCGTCTACAACATCGGAATTTACATCACAAGTGCGTTAGCATACAACCTAAGTTATAGAAGCTATAAAATGCTCACCTGAAAGTAGTCAAGTTCGTATAAAGCACAAAGCCTTTTGACCCCAGTAAAACGAACCGGGTTGTCTGGTCCATCTTCTTTCCCACCCAAATCCAGATATGATTGCCGCAATGCAGCATATCAGACGACGTCTGAACTGGTCATTCGAGTTGGTCTACCACGATGCTCTGTGCAACCATTGAACCAAAGATTCCGACGGTATGGATAATTACGACGTAAATACCTGCGTATGCCACCATAAACAATCTTGGACCCTCTTACACTTCGATCTGCGCGGACATCACCCGTCCACGCCATTCTAGAATCTGTCTGAGGTCCACAATCTGGACATCCTCTATAACCCTTGCAACAAAGACCGGAGATGAGGCCGTACGCTGGAAAATCAGATATAGTCCACAACAACAACCCCCGCATGATGAACTGCCTTGAACGTGCAGGTTTAGAGAAATCTTGCGTTGCAACCCCTTGCCAAAGGGCATGTAGCTCCCGAAGTAGTGGTCGCAAAAACACATCCAAGTTCTTCGAAGTTGGGGAATGTTTCCCTGAAATGAGAATGCTTAATGAAATAAAGAACTTCTTAGTTACAAACCATGGCTCAAAGTTATAAATCAATATGAGCACGGGCCATGTAGACCAAGTGGTGTTGCTCAATTTGAAAGGGTTCACGCCATCCAATGCCAATGCCAGACGTAAATTCCTGTCTTTAGCACCAAAGTTGGCAAAGACAGTGTCTAAATTGACATACTTCGAAGCGGGGCTATCCACCACTGAACGCATGACGCCATCTTCACTGACATGCTTCGTCCAACCGGTCAACATCTGGGCCAACTCTAAAGATCGAAACATACGTCTCAACCTTGGAATCAAGGGAAAATGCCGAATTACTCTCGCTGGTATGGAATTTGAGCCCTCCAACCATCGTGATTTTGTGCACTTAGGACAAGTGCTCAGCTCTGCATGCTGTGCCTCGTATAGCACACATTCACTTGGGCAAGCGTGGATGTTGTTGTACTCTAGGCCAAACTTCTTCATCATCTTCTTAGCCTTATAATGGCTACTTGGCATGTTATTGCCTTGTGGTAGCAAGTCCGATGACAAATACTGCAACAATTCATCCGCAAACTTGTTATTCACATGAAAGACTGCACACATATTCATGATGATGATGGTGGCTGAGAGAATACTGCAAGTTGCATCCAAGTACACTGGGGTGGTGGCGTGCTCATACAGACATTCCATATTATCCACTCTATCATCTTCTTCATCCACCTCTATGGACTCAAGGATGGGCTCAAACGCCATGGTAGCTACATGCAATGTGTCGCCACGATCAAAAGCCTCTAAGACTTGCCGTTCAACATCATGTCCAACATCCATTGCATTGTCTTCGTCATGTGGTACGAAGCCAACATTGTGATCCTCCATTTCATTGTCTTGGATGTTGTCTACAACGCCAATGTTGTTGCCTTCAATATCTGCGTCATTGTCAATGACATTGTCACCATAAGCTTGGTCTTCTACCCAAATGCCATTATAAGGATAACCATCTGGAGGGTCCCCTCCGACCATCGACCTCATAAGGAAGTCATCTCGACCCCTCTCACAAAGATGTTTTCTAATAGTGTCTATGGCACGGCGTGGCCCTCCATGACAGGTCCGGCAAGGGCAACAATAATTCAGCAAATCCATCTCCGTTGCCACCCTCAACTCTGTTTGAAGGATGAGGTCTGACACGGGAATGTGGCGGAGAACTCGACCATCGTGGTTGATTCTAATTCGGGCCCCTCGTAGCAGGGCTTCACGCACCATGGTTGTATATGCTTCTTTAGCTTCACATAGGGCTAAGAGCCTTGGAAGAAAGTTGAAGAAGCCCTCCTATTGCAACAAGATGCAATGACACACATGCAACACGTTAAGACTTTGGTTTTGCACAAAACCATCACAAAACTGAACATTGGAAGTGGCAAATTGCTGTACACATAGCTACTGGAAGCCTACCATAGTTGACTTCACAATGCTATCATGGACACTGTAAAAGACGTACTATGTCCAGAAACAAGAAAAAAACATCTTCATAGACATGAAGGACAAATGGGATGTGGTCTACCAAAGCAATTTTCTATACTCTAGAAAGTCAAAGTAGACTTCTTTTTCAACACATAATCCTTGTTCTAAACATGCCAACATGTGCATCCATGATACTACTACTTCCCAAATGAAGACCCTAAACAAGCACATTCATTTCACTCATTATATTGTAAGCCAAATACAAAGACTACCTCCTCTGACACTGTACTAGATGTACATCATATTTGAAATTGCACACATACATGTCATGAATTGTACAGTACGAAATACCAAATATCCGGGATAAATGCCATATCATATCACTTTAAAAATATAGTGTCCGAATGGACAAGTCTAATTCTATTAACCATCCTGAAATTGATACAGTTTGTCCAAATCGACAAGGAATTAACTGGAAAAAGTCAATTTTGACATTGAAAACTATCATCAACGTCAGACTAGACAGTACTCTATGTAATGATGACTTGCACCTATCAAACCTGGAGCTTCAATTCATGCTGACTATGTGGTTCTCTTCCCATTCCTTTAGATATTGATTGCCAACTTTTGTTGCTATTGCTAGTATCATGACCCTCATCACAAGGCGTGCCCGTGCCACCTTGGTGAGCAAGGGGGACATTGGGGATGACTCCCCAAGCCTTGCAAGAGATGAGGTGAGGGGGACTAGGAGTCCCGAGCGATCAGAGCAATGTAGCGCTCTGATCCGGACGAATTTGGGGGTATGTGATACATGCTTGGAAAGGTCTTGAGAAGACGCTTCTATCCGTCCAAAGAATGCGTGATTTGGACTTGCGAGTCAAAAGTTATGGGCGTTCAAAGTTGGGGGTGTCCCAGTCGCGCCGGGAGTGCCCTGGCCGCGCCGGGAGTGTCCCGAATCTTTGGAGGGCAATAACTTTGCGAGTAATTGTCCGAATGGAGAAAGTGAGTAGTCCATCGGCATCTAAGCGTCGCGTAGATGTCGAAAATGGGGTCACATGTGCGATTTGGATCCCGTACCACAAAGTTATGCTGGGTGGAAGTTCAGGAGTCCCAAACTAGTGCGAATCGGGAGAAACGGGGTGGTCTTCCAAAACCAAAGGGTGTTTGGGAGTCCCCCTTGACATACAAGGGGGGGGGGCTGCCGAATTCCGCAGAGAGTACTCTGAGGAGGGGTGGTCTCCCTCCTCACTCTTGGATGGTGCTATGGTGAGCCTAAGTGGCCCCGGGTGGTGAGATTAGTGTTAGAGCCTCACCACCACTTGTGTGTTATCATGGAGTGCTTGTACACTCCTTGATACCGGTTGGGTGGTGTCCCACTCCACACTAGGCCATGGTGTGAGTCCCATTTGGTGAGTCCCGTTTGGTGAGTCCCATTTGGTGAGTCCCGTTTGGTGAGTCCCATTTGGTGAGTCCCAATTAGTGAGTCTCGAAATGAGTTGGGTTGGGCCTAGTGGGGAGTTGGGTCCCATTCAAGGGCGGTTAGTACCGGTGGGAGTAGTGCCTCACCGAGTACTTGGACATCAATGGAAGTTCCGCCCCATGTCATCAAATGACATGCCCGGTGTCTTGTGGGAGTTAAGTATTGGAAGGAAATAATTGGGAGTCACGGGGGAATGGGGAACCCCGTGACTTGAGTTGGAACCTAACATTGTGGGTGCGTGGCATGTGCAGTGCTAGGAGAGCGTGAACCTTGGTGGCATTGAGGTGTTAAGTGTTTGGAAAGTGAGCTTAAGGTGGTAAGTGTCACTAAGGGGTGCGACAACTAGTTTAGGGAAGACCAAGATCTCTTCTTCACTAGAGGCAACTAAAAAGTCCCATGATGTGTGTCGTTTAGCAGACCAATCAAGCATTATAGAATAGACGGAGTTTGTGGGACTATTTTCCATTTCTGTGCAGTACAAAAAACATAGCTGTTAACATATTTGTGGGTATAAGATATATAGATCTCCTAGCACTTCTAGATGTCCACTACTTTTATGTACTTAAGGTCATTCAATTCTAAAAGCACAAGCAAATTAACATAGACCCCCTTCTCTTGATGGAAATTGATGATGTCATGGAAGAAATAGGGGTGAGCTTAAGAGTCTTCATTCTAGTCAAGAATGAAAAAACAAAATAGAACCAGCATCTTTAATTCCCCTAAGGAAAAAAAATAACAATGACTAATGTCCACATTGCTAGGACACAATTTAGTAATAAGGTCTGCATCAACGGGAACATGTCTAAAATGACCCTAAACTGACCCAAGAGGTTGTAAGTAACATGTCTTAATTGACAGAGAGTGTCTAAATTGATCATGTTCATTTCAATAGAAAATATGGAAGCATCTCAGGCGCTGCAAATGCTTTCAATTTCCTAATGCCCCTCTAGGAAAAAATTTGTAGGCCCTTAAAGCCCACTTAGAAAAGAAATGGAGACATCTTCCGCACCCAAATCCAAAAAAATATGAAAACATGTGTAGGCCTCATAACTTCAATAATTCCAAAAGGAGGAACATCCATCCCACTAAAGAAAACAAACATGAGCACATCTGTAGTATCCCAAATCCGTCTTAGGAAATAACAAAAGAAGATAAAAGGGTCCAAATTCATAGGTCCACATACACTAATTATGTCCACATTCAAAAACAAATGTCTAAAATGACAAAGAATGGACCAAAAATGTCCGAACTAACACATCTTAGATTGATTGAAAGTGTCCAAATTGACAATGTTCATTTGAACTAAAAATATGGAAACATGCGTAACATTTGAAATGTCTCTACTATTTTCAAGTAATCTCATGAAAAAAATTTGCAAGCCTCCAAGCCTCCTATTAAAAACTCAAATGTGCAAACATGTGTAGGCCTCCAAGCATCCTCATAAAATCAAAAAAAATATGCAAACATGTGTAGGCCTCCAAGCATCCTCATAAAATCAAAAAAAAAAATGCAAACATGTGTAGGCCTCCAAGCATCCTCATAAAATCAAAAAAAAAAATGCAAACATGTGTAGGCCTCCAAGCATCCTCATAAAATCAAAAAAAATATGCAAACATGTGTAGGCCTCCAAGCATCTTCATAAAATCAAAAAAAATGTGCAAACATGTGTAGGCCTCCAAGCATCCTCATAAAATCCAAAAAAAATATGCAAACATGTGTAGGCCTCCAAGCATCCTCATAAAATAAAATAAAAATGTGCAAACATGTGTAGGCCTCCAAGATTTTGAAATTATATTATACTACTGTTGTTGTCATCTATTTTGACAGAAATGGTTTAAAAAGGCGTGCCACCTAGGGCTCTTAGATGTCTTAGAAGACATTGTAATGGACGTTATGATGTTGTATACAACATCGTGATGCCACAGATCTTCATTCTAGCGACAGTCAAGAATCGTGACTACGGAACCCTAAAAAGGTAGACGCCTGCTTTTGCCTGTCGCGTGGAACCTTAATGCATCTTCTGCAGACTATTCAGAACTTTAGCTTTGGAATTGAGAACAATTTTTTGTGTGCAACATGACACTTCACTCAGGTGCGCATAGTTGTCTTGCGTTTCCAAGTGGAGAAGGAGCTTTAGCAGAAGGAGATCATGATCTTGATAGGGATAATGCAGGTCTCAGCATTTTCAAGAACTTTTTGGAGGGGGTTGTGGCTGCATCACTCACCTCAACAATGGAGGCAGTTGAGGCGCCCACTACATCCACCCAAAAATTCCGTAGAAGTAGCTGCCTATACAATCCAAGTGAGTTGGTCAATGAAATTGCAACACCCCTGCAACGAATTCCGAAGAAGAAGGTAACCAACTCTCTTTACCACACACCTTCACTGTTTGGACACTATGGCGTTGGGGTTTTAGACAGAGGTTGAGAGTGATTGCCTGAGGAGAGAATGCACAGGGATCACGAGAGGGACAGGGTTTTAGGGTTTGGCGCCTTGGCCTTGTTCTTGGACATCCATGCTTTTAGGGGAGTAAGGCCCGGTGGGCCTTGCGCCTTGGCCGCCGGTGCTCAACCCTCCCGCCGCAGCCCTCTCGCCACAGCCCTCCCGTTGGTGCGCGCAGCGCCTCCACCGGTGCGAGGTGCTCGCAGCGTCAGTCGCTCCCGCAGCCAGCTCCCTTCCGCTCCCACAGCCTACCTGCACCTCCGCCGCTGTCGGTCCCTCCCACGCAGTAGCGGAATTTGAATTTTTTACTTGATGGGCATCAATCACAGTGGGTGCAATTGGTAATTATGATGTTCATCTCCTTTGGCGGCTTGGCGTTCATCCATCCCCATCCATTAGCGTATTACAATACTCATTTTAGATATCTTTGGCAACACCATAGTGTTTTCTCTTTCTTCGCAGTGTGCTTGCTTGTGCTTCTATGTTCTCAAATTTTGTCTAGCTTTGCAATTCGGAGGAGCCTTTGGAATTGGGAGGAGCCTTGGGTGATGGGCGAGGCAGCGTAGTTTCGAGATTGTGGTGGAATCATCGAGGTGGTTGCGGGTTGCGTAGCCGCGGCAAGGGTGTGAACTTCGGTGGGAGGAGCAGAAGAGTGTGAGCGCAGGTGCCTGACTCTGCTGGGGTTTAGGATCACGGTGGGAGGTTGTGTAAGTTTTCATTGGTACCCTTGTTCTCTTCTCTCGCTGCCTTGTCTTCCGCGAGTGGTGCGAAGTGAAATCATGTTTTACAGTGGACGCTTGGGTGATGCCAGAAATCCAGTTTTGATGTTGGTCACGACCGAAGAGTGTTCTCTTAGACGTCTGACCGCTACGTCGGAACCGTGTTTTGGACATTGGTCGCTGCGTTGATCCTGCTGTCGTGTCAAGAACCTACGAGCCGCTCTGGAGCTGGAGCTGAGATTGACGTTTTCATTTGTGAACTTTTTTTCGTCTTCTTGTTGCCTTGTCTCCACGAGTGTTTTTCCTCAACTCCAGTTTTAGTCCACAACAACAACCCCTCTCTGGAGCTGGAGCTGAGATTGATGTTTTCATTTGTGAACTTTTTATCCTCTTCTTGTTGCCTTATCTCCGTGAGTGTTCTTCCTCATCAAATCCAATTTTACAGTGATTTTTGGGGACGCTTGGGTGATGGTGGAAATCCAACCCTCGAGGTTGGTCACGACCGCAAAGTGTTGTCTTAGACGTTTGAACAGATGTCTCAACACTGTTTTGGACATTGGTCGGAGCGTTGATCTTGCTGCCCTGTCGACACCCTCTTGACCCTTTCTGTAGCTGAGATTGACGTTTTCATTTGTGAAATTGTTGTCCTCTTCTTGTTGCTTTGTCTCTGCGAGTGTTTTTCCTCATGAAATCCAATTTTACAGTGATTTTTGGGGACGCCTGGGTGATGGTGGAAATCCAACCCTCGAGGTTGGTCACGACCGCAGAGTGTTGTCTTAGACGTCTGAACGGATGTCTCAACGCTGTTTTGGACATTGGTCGGAGCGCTGACCCTAAACCCTATCGACACCCTCTTGACCCTTTCTGTAGCTGAGATTGACGTTTTCATTTGTGAAATTGTTGTCCTCTTCTTGTTGCCTTGTCTCCGCGAGTTTTTGAACTGAAATCCTTTTCGATATCTTGAAGTATATGAAGGTCACGTGAATGAACCCTAGAACGATGTCTACATCTTGAGACTGATGTTGTAATAGACGTCTCAGTCATGTGAAGTGCTGCATGTTTAGCTTCGAGCACCATAGGTGATGTTTAGGAAGTGTCACAATGATCCCGTTTGGTGTTTTTCCTTGCATGTTTGTTCCAGGTAGCAGGTGAAGATTTTGTGAAGTGGCCTTTATCAAAACCAAGAATGGCACCAAATCGTTCGAAATTGCCAATGAAGCGTGGACTAGAGTCACAACGTGGCCGTGGAATTTCATCAGATGCTAGGCCACGTCAAGTGGTCCAGAATCTTTCGTCCCCGGAGAAGCGCTCCAACAATGGCAATGACAAGTGGCAAGTGACAAGCCGCCAACAAGAGAAGGGGAAGGGGAAGGCTGCTATGAGGAGTCCACCATTGAAGAAGCGTCGAGCGTGCATGGCACAAGAGGAGGTGGAGGAGTCTGACCCGGAAGATGAAGTGGAGTATGAGGGTTCCAGCGATGACTTGGATGATCCCTCAAAATCCAAGTTTGTGCTTTCATTTTGTCCCTTTGTTTCCAATTTCAGGTTTTCTTAGAGAATGCTTGCCTGTAGTAGCATGACACCGTGAGTCCATGTGAAGTCCATTCAGCTAATTGAGGTGTTGTCAAGTGAGTCTCACGTCAACGTAATTTTGCTAGTAGACACTGATTCCAGCAGTGGCTTTGTCATGAGACGTTGATGTAGACATTGTTCTAGACATCGATGAAGACGTCGTATGTCTTTATGCAACAGAGATGTTCTTGGTTTGACTTTGTGGTCTTCATGGCTCAGGCAAATGTCCGAGGAAGGGGATTCATCGTCGTCCTCAGACGATGATCTCGACACACTGATGTTGGAAAAGGAGCGAACTCCACCTCCAAATCTACCCTCGAATCGTGTGAAACGAATCATGAAGAAGGAGGACACTGCAAAGGGGGATAAGCAAGTAGTGAAGGTGGACCGACGTGGCAATCCTTACGGAAAAGCCGCTGAATATCTTGCAAATGACGTGAAGTCATTTGCAAAGGATCTCCACCTGGCATATGGGTGGGGCGACCAGCCAATGAAGGACAAGATGCGGTTCTTTGAACGCGTGGCAGCAGGTATTAATTGACATTGGAGTTGTTGTAATGGTTTGCATTTTGGTGTTGGTGCAACAGACATCCACATGTTGTCTCGGACGTTTCAGTGTTGAGGAAGATGTCAATTTATCAGATGACTCACTACTTTGGACTCTAAATTCACTTGATTTTGTTGCCCTACCAAATTGGACTGTTAAAGGTGGTCTTGAGATCAACCTAGGCTGGTATGCTCAGTTTGTGACGAAGACTTTGATCAATGTACGCCACAGCCTCATGAGGCTCATTGACCTTGATTTGCCTATGCCCGTCGGCTTGGACCCCGAGGTTTGGGAAACTCTCAAAGCGAAGCGTAGATCAGCAAAGGCTCAAGAGAAGTCAATGCAGATGCGTGCAATTTCAAAGTCTAAGAACAACAAGGAAACCCAGATGAGGTCCATAGAGAAGCGTCTGATGGGGGAGTTGGTAACATGTGCTTCACTCTAAGTGTTGTTTCAATGTTTCTATGCTAAATTTGTTGTCCTTACCAACATTAGTTCATGTTGTTATGATGCATGTATAAGCATGGGTGTTGACAAGTGGCCTCCTATTTATTTCCTCACCGATGTCTACATGTGCATCTTATGTTTTCTTTACTGTTTCTTTAGACTAACAATGAGCTTGTGATGTATAATTGGCAGACTCTGAAACTGGGACGCATACCCCAGGATGATGAGCTTCAGCGTGCCAGTGAAGAAGAGTTTGTCCGACGTGAAAAAGAACTCCGCAATGCAAACATCCGATATGCATCCCCCCAGGACATCGAGGGAGTGCGTGCAGCAACATCAGAGATTGGAGATCGTCTTGCTGAGATGACTAACTTGATCTGTTTGCTTGTGCAATCCTTTGGCCCTGATAGTGTACAGCATTAGATGCTTGCATCAACACCCGCAGGCTTGGCACTCTTGTAGGGCAACGTCTACACCGATATTCCCCAAGTCTTTGACAATCACAACACTACTGCAGGTGACGTTGATGGAGATAGAACCAATGCTGTGCAGGCTGGTGAAGTTGGTGCAGACGTTGGTGTGGATGCAAATGAGGACGCGGAGCCTGAGGTTGACTACTTGATGGACCATCCCCCGGACAACATAGGAGACATTGATCCCGAACAGATTGAGGTTGATGCTGCTATGGATACCACTCCCGGCCTTGATGGAGTGGCCCTTAACCCCCCTGCAACGCTTGTTGATAACATGGTGAGCGCTCTCATGGACGTCCCTGCGGATCCATATGCCATAGTGGCTCAGCCTGCATCCGGCGAGGGAGAGGGTACTCCTATTGCCTTGACAGAGCAATCCAACCCTCAAGAGGTATTTCTCATGTTGGACGGGACAAGAACATAGATGGGAGGTAGACATTGGTGTGTTGTTTTAGACATTGTATTGGACATTTTGTATCTCTCTCTTATTATAGTGTTTTATCATTTAGTTCTAATAGTATGTACGGTGGTATTATGTGCAATCAGGTTGAAAATCTTCCATCTAAGGGATCTTCGTCTCCCATCAATCGAGTGACAAGGACCTTGAAGCCAACACCAAAGCCAACAGAAGTGGTCACCATTGTGAAGGCTACGAAGGGAACCATGCAGCAAGTGCCCAAACCGAATCCCCCTACAGGAGGGGAGCAGCCCAGAAAAGGAGAAGCATCACGGAAGAAATGACCATTGAGGTGTGTTTTGATTCTCTCAAAAGCATGGATATGTGGCTGGTAGGCCTTCAGTTGTCTATTTGTCCATTGTCACTAACGTCCAGCATTTGTTTGCAAGACTCCTTCTGTCCATGGAGACCTCGCCTTCAACGCTCAGATGTTTGCTTAGACATAGAGGACGCTTCACGCAACATTGTGAGAACTTCTTGGTGGCACTATTTCATGATTATCTTAACGGGTTTAGTGTCTATCATATTTTTGTGGGGCATGTTGTGCTATATTACCTTTTACAAAAGCTTTGTTCTCCTCATAGAGATTTGTTTTCCTTGCAACACTTTACCGGTATATGAATATGATATTTTTTATTTGCCTAAAGGTGGTGCATGTATTTTTTGTTTGCCTAAAGGACCATTCAATGGTGCATGTATTTCAAGTATTGTGATTGTGCTAAGCTCTCTTGCTATGCAATGTCATTCATTGATATAGTGTAAAACCAACTTTGGTAAATACGTGCCATGCCAGAGCGTTGTTTAGGTCTCTTCAAATGTGGGCACAATGTCTAATGTTCAACGTCCTCACGATCATTGCAATGTTGCACCGCATTGTTTTGATGTCTAAACGTGTGTCTACAAGCACACATAGGAATGCACCATGTGGTTAGGTAGGACATAATCCTAGACCCCTTCAATTCAGTGTCAATGTCTGTGAAGTCTACAACATGTCTTCATTCACGTCTCACAGTGCACATTGCTATCACATCTAAGCTTGCCCTAAATGTGGAAGCATCAAAAGCTATGCATGCATGTCATTAAACCTAGCCCTATAGACGTCCTGAACATTGTCTACACAGACTTGTGCTTGTCAATTGCCTAACTAGTTAGTGTCATTTCAGACATCCCATGCTCAAACCCAATCTTCAAGGATGTTGGTATGAAGCATGCACACGTTGTCTACAATGATTTGTTACTTGTAAAAATGTTGTACATGTGAATGTTGACATCCAACGCGCCACATGTCTAGTAGAAAATAGCATGAACATGTCCTTAACCATGTCAAATTCCCCACTGTGAAAGCCTCAGACGACACAAATGGCGTTAGAATCGATGTGCTTACCAGCAGTGCATGTTCCGCATAAACATTGTCGTTAACATAGGTATGTCTAGGACAACATTGTATTAGACATTTTGATGTCTGAAAAGACATCTTTCATACGTATGTAGAAAGCTCCAGAAGAGGCTTCTCCACGCACCAAAATTGTCCACGTCAACATTTGAAGATGCCACGTCACCTACTGTTGACTCCCCGGTCAATGTACACATCAAATGCCACATCACCAAAATTGGATGGATGAGAAAATTGCCAACCTGGCTGCCCGTGCTCACGTGGCAGCAAATTTGTAGCCACATGGCAGAGTTCTGGCACCCGTTGACCAGTGTTTTTTTGGATGTCCGGTGCTTAGCATGCCGCTGTCCATGCTAATTCTTAGATGTCCGAACCCTGTTTTTGTAGACGCGATGTGATTAGACACCTACGTCGACATGCCTGATGTCGGATCTGACGTCTGAGTGTCTAAATTTCGCAGTCGGGCGACTGCGTGTTTTCTTCTAGTGATACTTACATCCTTGAAACTCAATGAAAATTCCCACGACAACACTGTCACTTCATGTGGTCAAAAATACACCATGGCATTGCTGAATCCCATGAATATCTTATCATTCAAGTACGGGTACAAATCCACACTCGTATTCAGATTCCCGATCGACACCGCCTCCACATCCAATAACTCTACTACCAACCATCTCATATTTCCATCGTATTCTACATTTAGCATATGCAACAACCCCACCCCCACCCCCATCTTCAATACACAGACTCACATTACTCCCCAACGGATTCGCCATGTCAAAAACAAGCTTGGAGTTCATGGTAATAAGGTCCATGCCTAGGTGATAGGAACTCACATCTTGAAAGGAGCCAAAGTTGTTGTACCCCATGTCGACCTCAATGGTGTACACATGGTTGGTGAGGAAATTGTTGTTCGTATTTTTCATGAGACTAAGGTAGTATTCATAGTCACCAATGGTGTTGTTGTCGAGGAACAAGCCAAATGCGAGTCCGGAAGTTTGGGCATAGGCATAGTGGTAGAATAGGGGAAGGTGTCGATGGAAAACATGAAGGAGGATTTGAAGGAAGCCAAAATCTTTGATGTTGGGTTGCGGAGCTGGATCATTTTAGGATAGAGGGCTCTTCCCTGGGTCACACCTTGCCATTTGTAAGTGTCAACGGAGATGTTGGCAATGCAAAGACGACCATTAATGATGCGTGCATGAGCTACTAGTGTCACAGAGTTGGTGTTGATTTTGATGAATGTGATGTTGCTAGACTATTGGCAAGTGACAAAAGGTGGGAAGAAGAAAAAGAAGAGCAAGAAGATGCAGACGAAAGGAGAAATGGTTGCAAAGCATGCTTCAGTCCCTTTGTGTCTCGTTTGGGGATTTGAGCATGGGATGATGGTGCGGTGATGATGTGCCATCAACATTGCATTGTCAATTATTGTTGCAATTGCTTAGGCTGGGATCATGTTACAGGGACCTAATCCAAACAAAATTTTGTGTTTGTCAATCAATCAGTCATTCCCTAGTTGATATTCAATGAGTGATCAATATTCATAGTCTCCTGGTGATGAAGCAAGCTTGTTTGTAAGGCTAGTTTCTACTGTAGAGGACTAGGAGGAGGAAACTTAGTATGCTAAAGGTTTTTGAATCTTGTGGGGTTGGTCCTAATATTGTGAAGACCTTCACATAGGAAGCCTCATGACTTGGCTTCAAGGTTGTCTAAGAGCTTCAGAACCTTGAGATCACACGAAAAGAAAGGTTTTTGAGTAGCTCGGAATTGTTGTACATTTCGTCCCTCTAATAAAAAAATGATGAATAGAAGGATTCTCTGTGGGTTGATCTCATTGCACTTTGGTTTATATAAATATTCTAGGATCCTTTGCACATAAGAGAGGACTTTGTTGCCTTCCATACCCTATAGAATGCCTAGCTACATAGCATGCCGTCTATACTACTCTTGACTTGTGTTTTCAAAGCCATGAATTTGGGCACATATACCCAAAGAATCAATTTAAAATGTTATACTTTCAAAATAGCCTAGAAAATTAAAATGAGTACATTCTTAAATTCTCAAGTCTCTTTAGTGTAAGCTACTTAATTCAAAGTGATTTTTTAATGCATGAATCATCTTACATCACCTATCAAAATGTACTAGTTTGATGTCCACACTCTTCTCATGTCAATGATTCAATGATAGGCAAAGCACCACCTTTGTTTAGAACCTACACTAAATATACAAAAATAAGTAGTTTTATGCATCTAATTTCACAGATCATATCCCAATATTCATGAACTTTGCTAAGTGTTTCCTCATTCAAGCTCACTAACAAGATGTAGAAATTGCAAAATCCAGATTGAAGATCTCGGATGTTCACCACTAGTCATAGACACAATGTACTCTAGGTTGGCCTCTTATCGAACATTAGCATCTTCCAATATGAATCTTGCATTCTCATTGAGCTTCAATGACGCTTGCAACTTGGGCACCCTTCAGTAGATCTCATGCACTCCACAAGAAGCCTACAAGTTGTATACTATCACTAAGCTCACATTCTACAAACTCTGAAACTTGGTGACAAAAATAACAAGATCCAACTCTACACAACCTTTGCATTAGATTTCCCACACCACCAACATCGCCAGATGGCACACATGAAGATCTTGAATGCGATCCCAAGTTACTACTCGAACCCATGCACTCAAGCTCATGAGACATGCACAAATCTTTCACAAGCTTTAGAAGCAAAGACTATAACAATTTTTGCTATGAGAGAAGGGCATACCACTCTAAGAGGAGACTTTGCACTTGCGGGAGAGGCAAGAGTTGCACATTGCCGCCAATGCAGTCCCCTAAATGGAGGCGAAAGATAATCCCAAGCTAGTCGCAGTCTATTTCTGAGTTTCTAGAGAGGCAAATTCAGTTGGCAAAGTCAAATGTGGGAACTTTTTTAGGATTAAATGATCGTTTCGATGTCATCATTCATCAATGTTTTGGCATTGGCAAGATGGCTATGGCGCACGAGTTGCTAAGTTAGTTTTCAGTAGGATTTTAGCTACTAATCTTGCCTCCGTATTTTGTTGTCAAGTAATTCTATTACATGCGATATAAATAGTTTATAGCTTTTCATGACTCAGAGCATGTCTACTAGCATAAATGGATTTGGTGATTAGTAGCTAGAAACCGACCTGGTACAAAAACTGTCAACGAGGATATAGAAAATTTGAGGGGTTTTGGAGCAACTTCTCGTAATCCCATAGCCAAGAATTCACCAAGTTTTTTTTATTACAAAAAAATTACACAACTCAAATGGATCAATAGGATCAAAAGAATTTAAAATAGCTAGAATAGAATTCCTCATCTCACAGTTGATTGCCATATTGGTGATATGTAAAAATCCAAAAAATTCACATTGACGTTGGCTCCAACACTTGATTGGTAAAAATAATCCTTCTTTTCATATAGAATTAGACTTGAGAGTAAAGTCATAGAATTGGAAGTGCACTAAAACTCACATAGGGTGACACAACACTATCTAAATTTGGACACTGAACAACCAAAACACCCCTAGAAACGTCCAATTGCAAGGTAAAAAAATAATAGTTGCCAAGTCAACAACTTTTACAATATTTAGAATATTTTGACCACTTTAAATTATTCTATTTAAAAAGTGTTGTTAACTTGCCCATTGTACTTTTTCACCTTGCAAATGGAGGTGTTTAGGGATGTTTTGGTAATCTAATATCCAAATCTAGATATTCTTGTATTTATTCTTTGTGTATTTTTAGTGCACTCCCCATGACAATATTCTCAAGTTCTAATATTGTTTGAAGAAAAAGATTATTTTACTATTTCAAGAATTTTGAGACAAGATACTCATGGACAAACACAATATTCACCCACACATCGAATTGGCCTAGCAAATAAAATAAGTTTGAATGATTGGTAAGGAATATCAAATCAAGAATATTGTATTATTAATTTATTATTGAAGGGATATCATAAAATCAATTATTCTCCAAAGTCCTAAGAATGTCACATTAGAATAAATTTGGACCCTCAAGGAGACCTCTAAAATGGCCTTCATTGGGGACCTTAATTGGATTTAAATGCGTACTTGTCAAGGAATGATATTTTTTCCCTACTTCCACCCATTTTGGCATCATGATGTTTACAAAATTGCATGCATTTTATTGGACAACGGGACATCAAGTACGTTTTGTCATTCAAATCCTAAATACATTGACACAATACTTTATATGGAAAAGGACAAATTTGGTACAATTAAGTACTAATGGCTCACAATGTTTCCAAAATGAAATGTTTCTTATTGGACAATAAGACATTATGTACTTCTTTTCATTTGAGTCTTTAGTACTAGAAATGAATTCTTTATTTTCAAAAGATCATAGGTACTTGATGCTCACAATGTTTGTACTTTGAAATGCCTCTTATTGGACAATAAGACATTAGGTACTTTTTGTCATTCAAGACTTTGGTACTATACATGAATTTCTTATTTTGAAAAATTCATGGGTACTTAATGAAATTCATACAAGGTAGCAACACAATTATGTACATATTTGTGTACATAGGCTACCATCTCTAGCCTTCAATAATTAGCTTTGCATGTCAATTTTTGAGGGGCTCCTAAAGGGTTCAATTTTTTCTAATGAATTTGCAAAAAGTGGACTATTTCATGATAAAGCTAGAAAGTCTAACAAAATCAATTTAAAAATAATAGAATCCATATTTTGTGAATTTCATGTATTCAGTCTACATCTCTACAATGGTGAGAAGTTTTAGATCATAAAATTTGCAAAAATTTAACTCCATTTTCTCATAATCAATTTCAAATTCCATTTTCCAATTATTTGTGAAGTTCATGTTTCGGGCTTTTTCATAGTGAAAAAATACTTCAAACTGCCACATTTGTTGCATTCAGTCATGCAAACAAAGAAATGGTTTGGAGAGAAATCCAACCGTAGGATCTCACATTCTCATACCACATCATCATATTGAGAGCATGTAGTAAGAAATTTGCAGACTTTAAATTTGATTGGAAAGATATTACTAATATTAGCTACAAAAGTTGAAAAATAATAATTTTAGACCCTATCTAAGAACTTCAAATGACTTTTACTGCCATTTGTGGAAACATTTGCACTACAAATTTGACTTAAAAAAAGTACCATACCAAAAAACATGTAAGGCTTTCTCTACCAATTTTTAGAAGTAAAAAAAGACATGAAACACCTTCAATAAAAATCCTTCAATGCTAGAATGTGCTTTAAATTTCACGAAACATTGCTTATTTTTGCAAACACTTTTTCCATTACGTAATTTCTCAAAATGGGAACCCCAAATGGATTGGAAGATTTTTTTGACTCTTCACAAGCATAATACAAAGAAATGAAATAAAACTCAAATCCTCTAATTTCTACAAAAACTAGAAGACTAATGCAAAGACTCATGTGCCTAGGACATTGGGCATCATTGAATAAAGGGTCCCATTAGGTTCCCTTTTTGTTTACATCATGTTCTTTTTTAGTTGTCAACTAGATTTTCTTGTTTAGAAAATGTCTCAAATCCTTACAACAAACTTTGAAAGCTTCCAGTGTTCTCAATTTTTTTTAATTAGGAAGCATATTTTACACCATTAGAAGTGCAATCTAAAGGTCTTTTCAATGGTATTTTGCACATTGGATTTGAAAAAACATTGCCCTTGCAATCGACAATTAAAGTTTCTATATCAAGATTGTGTCAAGGCTTCACATTCTTGGAAATGTCTTCATTCATTGACCTCTTCTTCAAGTGCCCCTTCCCCTTTTTGTTAACCCCATTGGAAGTCAAAGAACATTCCTATACTTATCTTGCTCCACAAGTTCCATTTTCCAAAAAAATGCTCTAACTTTTAAATTGTAGTTAATTTTGATTCACATGGAAATTATGTCGAAGAAAATCCCACAAAATTCCATATCTCCAATGAAAGTTTCAAAAAAATTGTAGCAAAAATTGAGACAATAGAAACGGGGAGACAATTGGATTTTAGGCATTAATCTTGTAAGGACAAGGCCCTATAACCATTGTTTCTAGCCAAAATAATTTACATTATTATATGAATAGGCACATTCTTCATCTCCACAATTTTTTAGAAAATAATCCATAAAACACTTTTAGTCCCTACTGTCATTATAGATGGAGTTAAAATAGATACATGTATATCCAAATTTGGACCTTTTTACATGTCTTTTTGCATATATGAAAGAAAATCCATTGGAATAAAAAAAACAGGATTTGGACTTAGACAACCAAAACAAATTGCATTATAAGAAATCTCCAAGACGAAAAAAATTATACAATCCACTACAAATCAATGAATCATGCCTAAGGGAGTCTTGAATGTAACCTTTGTATCAAAATAATAATAATATCTTGAAAGTGGGGCCTTGGATTTAAATTTAATTAGGGCTCCAATGTGATAGTGGCTTTATTCCAAATAGTTGCATGCTCAACAATTTCTACTTATTATCCAAAAACTAAAATGGGAACTAGACAAGCTTTGAAAAACCTTCAATAATCATCAACAAATGCAAAAAAAATTGATCATTTGAATACCATTGCTCCATGAAGGTAAGATTCTTTGATCATCCACTACTCTCCATAGAGGTTGCAAATTGAATAGTTCTAAATACAATGTACACAAATTCAACATGCAAAAAAAGACTATCGAGTTCCTCTCTCCAATGTGTTATTATGATATAGATGCTACAAGGGCAACATCTCTATAAGGATTGTGACTTAGCCCTACTAAATAATACTAGTGCCAAGTCTAGGTGCCAAACTCCAAATATAGACAACCTTCAAAAAAATCATATAAAAAGTCTCATATATTTTGTTAGCTCCATTTGAGATGGAGAAAAGTTTGGATCCTTCTTAGTGGCTCAAAGATGCAAGGACAAGATCAACCTTTATTTCGTTGATGTATCATGAAATGGAAACTCTTATTTTTAGGATTTTTATTTTTTGACTAAAATTTTATTTCCTTATCACTAAAATTTTCATCTATTAGACCATTTTTCTTCTACGAATGATTTATCAATGAATTTATCACCTTTCATCTAGTTTGAACTTCAAAAAAATATCATTGATCACCACTCCTTTGGCAACATTGAAGAAAAAGAAGGAGCCCACGTGGTTGTGACTTCAATTTTATTAAAGAAAAGACAATTCAATGTGAATAGAGAGAACGGCGCCGGTCAATCATAGAGGTTTGGAGTTGCAAAGGTGTAACCTAGACCCTAGCCAAAACCTCAATTTTGGAAAAAGATCACTCAATTCCATTATATTGTATACAATCATTCATCGACTTCCCAAAATAAATGCAAGTTGAGTATAGATTCAAATAATAAGTGAAATATGACATTTCATGTAGTATACAATAATTCTATTGTTTGCATGGTATTCAAAGTTTTTTATGGAATTAAAGGTATATAACCTCACTAACAATCAAAAGTAATTTACAAGGTGCAATTTTAATAGTTGTTGCATAGAAGCATTTATTTTCTAGAGTTTTGGAGAAATATAACATATTTAAGAATTACTCGAAACGAATTAAATTTGCATTAATTTAAGTTTACAAGTATTATCTTTTCAAATTCTTACAATTAAAAATGTAACTTTAATTGGTGTATTGAAACTTATACATATAACATTCATTTGAATTATAAGTGGCTTACTTCCTCTACAACACTTTTGAATTATTTTGAAAAAAATTTGGAAAATTAGAGTAAAAAATTTTATGAAGCATCAAACTATTATAACATATTGTTAATAATTTCTATATAATCACTATAAGAAACTTGCGTTTTATGTGATGTGCCTCAAATTTTTGTGATAGATTTTTTTGGATGTCCAATGCAACAAACAGAGGTTTTTATGTCAAGAAAAATGCCAATGTTTTCTTGACATAAAAACATGTGTTTGTTGCATTAGACATCCAAAAAAATTTGTCACAAAAAATTGAGGCACATCACATAAAACACAGGTTTCTTATAGTGCATTGTAGAAAATCATGATGAATACATTATTAATCTAAGGTGCTTCTTTGTCCAATTAAAACAACCATTTTCAAGTATTTATGAATTAAAATTAATTGCTTACAAAATCTCTTGTACATATACCATTGGCCAAAATAATCTATAAGCTTTTGTCACATTTTTGAGTATGTGCTTTCTTTTGATAGAAAATTATAATGTATTGTTACTATTGATGTATTTTAAAACTGTAATGTCCAATAGAAAGATAGTCTTATTAACAATATAATAGAATGACATTGTTATTTAATTTTTAATTACATTTGCTAAAAAAATGTGGTGCTTCTAAGATGTTGCATTTGTATAATGCCTTGAACCTTAAAATAAGTGAATAAAATTCTTGCACAATCTTTGTTAACCTCTAAAGCACCAATTCCATTACCTATGCTCAAACACCATTACAAGCTCATTTAGTCTTTTGAACTAATTGGAGGAAAAAGATTTCCAAAAATTGATTAGCTTTCTAGGAATATAATTATAATTTCTATCATCGCCCAAGAAAAAGATTTATGTCATCCAAACTAAAAATATTCAAACTTGAGCACCAATAAAATAAAAAAATCTTGAATTTTGTTTTCAAAATAATTTTTTTTTATAGTTTATGATTTTTTATATGAAAAAAATTTCTTTATTACATTTGGATTAGCAATGAGAAAGTTACAGAGTATCTTGTTTTATTTTATAGATAATCAAAGCATCTTCCTAAAACATAACCAATAAAATAGCATATTGGATTTGTTTTTAATTCAATTTTAATAGTTTCTCACTTGAGGAATTCCCATAGGGATATTTCTCTATCTATAATGATCACATTGTCATTGTTAGGATTAGTGTGTTTCAATTTCACTTATCAACTATATACAATCAATTTTTTTCTGCTATCTTGTACCTATTTCTACATAATATTTTTTCAAAGAACGTGAATAAATTTTTTTAATAAAAACATAATTCCAAAGCAATCCTCAACATAAAAAAATTTAAATTCAAAATCTGAAGAGCAAAAACTTTAAGTGAGGAGGATTCAAAATCTTATAACCTAATAAAGCAAGGAGCTTAGAAAAAATATTTTCTTCACTTTAAACACAAATATCATGCAATCTATGGAGTTGAAGAATGAAGATTTTCGAATTTTCTTCTATGAATTTTTGTACTAGTCCATTGCAAGATCCTATAGTTAAATATGCACCAAAAATAATTCTATAAATTTCTTGGCTCTTTGTACTAATCATAAAAATGGTAGTTTTGAATGTTTTTTGACTCAAAAAAGGACTAGAGGACTTCAACGGTTAATTTGAAATTTTTTCACAAGGTACAAATAGAAATGTAGGATATTGCCATAATTTCTCAAGTAATAATTTCATGTTTTAATTCCAAAAATCCAAAAGAAGCTAATAGATGACTTTAAAGTCAAAATATTACTGTTAAGTTATATTTTGACTTTAAATAATTTAGAGATAAAATTGATATCTTCCTTATATGATGCTTTTTTTCTATAAATGCTGAATTTTTTAAAAATTGGTGGAATAATCCTGGGTATGCAACTCTTGTATTATATACAGGGGTCATCGGCATTAAAACAGCTCAGAGGATGGCTTTTGTTAAAATTATATCAAATTAAAAAGACCAAAAAGCTAGGTGAAGATCAAATTAAAAGAAAATTAAATTTAGAAAATGCTGAATTGCTTACATTTTAGAAAAAAACTCAAAATATATATGAAGAATTGAAACACCTATGCTTAGTTTCTAAAAATGCATATAAAGAAGTTGGGTCTAGTTAAAATTAAATTTTTATTAGAAAGCCCTAAAAGTTGCCTAGCTCGGCTTATGATACATGTATTAAAAAAATTCATATAGTTAGGTTTTTATTGCTATTATTGTCTTCAAAAATATTTGTTTCATGTACATAAGTATGTTTTTGGATCCCTTGTTAAAAAGGCTACAAGATTATTCTACATTAAAACAAATTATATCCCTAAAGATTGGATTAAAATGCATTATAAGTGATTATAATCAAGGTCATATAATATGAAAGTTGCATACCCGGGGGAATAATCACATTACTGCTATTTTTAAGAGCATAATGCATAATGAAATTATTTCAGACAAGAAGCATAGAACCTAATGTAATAGATATGAACATGTGGAGTTGCAATTGCAATCATGCATTGGATTTTTGAATTTTTTTACATTTTTAAATTGGAGTAGAAATAGACCTTGTCAAGTTTCAATAATTTTAGTTTAAACCCCTAATTTTTTTTGGATTATTTTTCACAAAAGGTATTCAACACTTTCATTTTGTAGTGCATTGAGAATAAATGAAATATAAGAGCTTTTTATAAACTTTCAACCATACAAATTTGTACTAGGCTAATCTAGGAATTCGTGGAAAATTTTTAGACCATTTGAAGGCTTAGATTGTGAGATTATAATGTTTCAAGTTAGAGGAAAATCAATTTTAGGCTACCCAACAAGGACAATATAGTTTGGTTCTCTTCTCTAGAGAAGGAGGTGCTAATCAATTTTGAAAACTTAGACCATGGGGTAAGTATTTATGTTAGTTACTTGCAAGCCAATTTTCAAAGATAATGAAAGTGTCTAACACACCTCCAAAAATCTTGCACTAAGAGGATGTCCCCCCTAAGCAACTCCATGAGCAAGATTTCAATTTTGTTTCGAGAACTCATTTTTTTGAAATAATCAAAATCCTAATGGTCAACACAAATTTTTCCTTTACTTAATCAAGTACCAAAAAAATTCAATTTAATAAATCTCATGAATTTACACTATAATTTGTGCTAATGGTTCCAAAATTGTTCTAAAATTGCCATTTTTAGTGCAATAAGTGAAAATTGGAAAAGAATAATTAATCATTTTTATCCATAAATTACTTCTCTATAATAATATGAGAATGTGTGGACAAAATTTTAGCTTGTTGAGCTTCGTAGATTGCAATATATAAGTGTTCAAAGTTAGTGCAAAAAACTTCTTAGCTTATTGGATTGCTTGCCCTCTCTATCAACACACTACCCAAATTGCCCTAAATCTACGAGCTCCACCAATTTTGAATTGAGCATCCAATTGAAATAAATAAATAAATATATATATATTCTTAGCTATATATATGTGAACCTCCTTGAGTAGGAGTTTAAAGAACTTTTAGCTAGGGGATAATTGAACACATTATACTTTATTACCAACTTTGGCACTCAAGTTCTAATATTTTATTAAAGTCCAAAAGAAAGTTAGGCAAGGCTAAAATTTAATTTAGGCTAGTTAGGCTACCATTTAAAATTGATCAAGGTTTGGGCATCTAGCAAGGTTTGAAAACTTCATTAAACAATTTCTAAAAGGACAAAAGAGTATTTCATTTGTTCATAGAATACATAAAATACTAAGACATGATTCATTGTTGTAAATGGCCAACACATGTCACTAGAGAAAGATATTTTGATTCCTCTTCAATCAACTACAATTTCCAAAAATATTAGGCAAGATAGGGGGGATAATTTCTTTACATTATAGCCAAGAATTATTATTATTATTCTCTATCAAAGCTACTAGCAAGGTATAGTATCATAAAAATATGAAGTTTTTTTATGATTGGCTGGCTGTTACAACCACTTCATGGTGCATAGTGTAAAACTATGCACCATGACAAAACAAATTAATGAAAATTTAATTTCAACCTCACCCCCTCTGATAGTTTTGGTAGGGTCCAATTTATAAAGGATTTTAAATTTCAATTGAAGTTAACTTTGAACCCCACCTCCCCTTCTTGTAATTTTGGGAGGGTGGGATTGCAAACAATGAATATGGGATAATCCCATACTGTTGTATCTGTATCCCGTCATTTGTATCTATATATTATTGTATCGTATTCGTATTCGTACTGTATTTCGTATGTAGATCTGATGGCTATTGATTTTTCTGATGGCTAGGGGATGGAATTTTTTTGAAATGAATCGGATGGCTCCTAATTTTTGGGGGGTGATAGGGGGAATTTTTTTGAGGGGGGAGTGTGACAGACTCTTTTTAGTGGATAGTATCATAAAAAAATGAAGTTTCTAACCTTACAATCCAGTTTGACCAAATTGCATTGGATGTGGAGACATTTGGAATTGACCAACACACGATCAAAGTTTCCAAATTTTCATTCATCCATACCATTACTTGAAAGCACCCCTGCAATTGATGTTTATAGATGAAAGATGTTGTTAGAAATCATTATTAATTATTAAAATTTAAAATTTTATTTGAAAAAATTGCCCAAAAATTGTTCAAAATTTGAACTATTTGCTACTAGAAATTGCTGAAATGATATGAAATGAGTTGAAATCTATGAAGTTTTGTAAATAAATGTCATAAATAAATGCTTGAAAATTTACATTTTAATCTACAAATCAACTATCAATTTTTGAGTTCATATAAAAGGAGCTTAGATAATATCATTTTTTTAGCCTATGTGAGTTTATGCAATTTATTTTAAGCATTGACATTAACATTACATCCAAATATGATTGACACAAGATAGGTTATTATTTTCAAAATTTGGATTTTATCAAACACTATTCTAGTTGAAAGGTGGTCTTGGGGAAGTTCCAAACTATAGTATAGTATGAGAATATGGTTCCAGAGGCCCAATGAGATTCTAGAACCATACTCTCATACTATAGCTTGGTTCTCAAGGACCACCTTCCAAGTCATATTCTTCTACTCCCAAACAATTTTCATTGATTTTTTTATTGTGTTATTAAGTCCGATCTTGATTTGAAGCCAACAAAGAAACTTAGCTAATCATTTGATAGAATTAGAATAATAGATTCACATTTTTGGATGTCATAAAATGCTTCTAAGTCATTTCATCATTATCAATATTTTTTGTTACTAGTAACAAACCAATTGTCATATAGTCCAAATTGGTTTATTCTATTAGTGCATTTTGGTATTATTTTACCAAATTTGTTCTTTTTCATATTCATTCTTAACTCATTGAAGAAGAGGCATTCAAATTTTGAACAATAGATGAATACAAACATGTCCCAAGCTCACATATTCTTCATTTTTCATCTATCTAAGTAAATATTTGCAGATGTTTTTGGTAATTTTCTAATGTGTAAATGATATAGGGTATTTTTCCAAAATTTCCAAATATCTTTAGGCAAAAAATATATAAGTATTTTTCACTTTGAAAATTTAGTTCTCCATTTTGAAAAATAAATCTTCAAACATGTCTAGAATAAATAATAAAAATTTGAAAAAATCACCATAGTCACCATAGTTCTTGAGTACTTGGCTTTTTTTGTGAAAATGAAAAATAGTCAATCTACAATAAATTTTTGAATTTCGTGTTTGAATTTTTTTTAGATTCATTAACCTTGGAGCACTCTAACGTCCAAAAAGTGGATGACGAACAGATTGAAACTATTGCATCTTCTCATTACTACTTGGATGAAAGTCATCCTAATTTTTAGAGATACTTTATCAAGTTGTTGTCCTATCTAAAGGTTGAATTTAGTATTACTAGAGTACATATTTCCAAAATTACAAATGTGCAAGTATGTCAAGTGGTTGCCCAAGCTAAAATTGCATTGACTCTAGTTCAAAATGGGATTTTCCAAAATGAGGTCAAAGATTTTAAGAGTACAAAAATTTCAAAAAATCACCATGTAAAGAGAACCTCATTTCAAATTTATTCCAACAAATTTTACTCAAAAATGATAATATTTTGCTTGGAATCAAATTTAGAAGGAATTTTGAAATTTTCCTTTTAGAATTTGTCAAAAAAATATTATGGACAAAGTTGGTGAATCTAACCATACGGATGGAATTTGCAACTCAAAATCTAAAACTTTTGTTTTTATGTCAATTCCAAACTATGCTTCCAAATAACACTTTATAATGATTTTTTTCAAATTGTCAATTTAGAAGATGAGTCTCAACTTTCCAAGGTTAAAATAATATTGGTTGGTGTAGTAGTTTATCTAACCATATGGATATCATCAATGAATCATATTTTACAAACTTTGTTCAAAAATCATCATGAAGTTATTCTTCTAAATTGTAGTAATAATACATCTTCACAATTTGGAAATTTGGACTACCTCTTGGTTTGTACGAGGTTTATAAAGGATAAAACATTACTAAATTGTGCTAATTATTGAGTATTCTACTCTTTGTTGGTAGTAACATTGATTTGTTTACTATTACTACTAAAACAAAGAGGTATGCTACTAGAGACTTGGTCCTTATAGCTTTGGCTCTCTTATTGAATAAAGTCCTACTCAAACTTTGTCACATGTAGCTTTTGTCAATGTATAGGTATGCATTTACACCTGGGCAATTCATAGGGAGAAAAAATAACCATTAGAAGAAATTCAGCTATGTTAGAAGACCATTTCAAGTTGGTCCCCTATGTTGGGAATCAATCACTATAGGCTAGAATTAAAAAATAAATGAAAATGATTAAAATTTTAGATTATTATTTTTTTAGTATTATTTGATGATGTGGCCGTCGCCTAGCCACAATAGCCTGCTATTGACGCCAAGTTCCCATAGTCTGAGTACTCGTGGGAACTCACAAGCTTCTAGAGTAGCTAAATTTCTTCTAATGCTTAGGAAAAAAACTTGAAAAATAAAACTTGCCAAGGATGATAAAACTAGAAAATTTGAATGCATATTTGGAATGAAGGACCTTGGCTTTTGTAGTAGAAATCACTAAATACAAATTACCCACTCTACAATAAAGGATAGGATTCTATAGTAGTCCCTATATGGTGGAAAAAATAAGTTGATACACTACTAGAGTATTTATTCCTGACACCAAATTGTTTTTTGAGTGAGGAAGCTATTGAAATGTCATTGTGGTGACTTCTAGTGATGCAAAGTCTCCTCCTCTTTTGGCCAATCTAGTGTTTTGTTTTAGAATGCTTAAAAGCATCAAAAATAATTGGGGACTACCAAGCCTTAGGAAAAATTTGAAGAAATATTGAATGATGATGCCAAGTTGTTCCAATTTTTAAAAATAATTCGAATGAAATTGCCAATTTTAAATAAAACTCATCCCAATATGTGTATACCTTAAGAAAGGTTGTTTGTTTATTTGATATGCTAGAATCTAAGAAGTATTTGGTGGTGCTCTTGTGACCATTGGAAAGCTCTTGACAAGGAGTGGTGCATGGACTTTGCTTCATGGCATTTGGACCCATGGTGTGAAAGTTATTGAATTTCAAAGTTTTTTATGAATTGAAAAATGGAATTAAATTACATTTAATTTTGGGATATCCATAGCTTTTACATAGGGGTTCAAATGCCACAAAACAATATCCCTTGCACTCCTTTGTGCATAGAGCTTTCTATTGGTATCAAGAATGCAACGTGTCACACCATAACAAAGCCCTTGCATTCCTTGGTGCATAAAAAAACATTGAATTTTGGAATTATTTACAAATTAAAAAATAGCTTTTATTTTTACTCTTTACTTTTTATTTTTATAATAGCAACAACACAGGGCTACACTAGTATGTGCATGAAAAGATAATTTTATCCTAAATTTCATACCTTAAGTTATGTTGTTTGTTTGTCATAGTGAGATCTCTTGTACAATGCATCCCCTAGTCCCATTCTTGGTACCATCAAAAAACTCTTTGTGAGGAGGGGTGCACAGGCTTTTGTTTCATGGCATTCCAACCCAGTGAACCCACACAAGAAAAGATAGGGCATTTCAAAGTTTTTCTGATTTGAAATATTAAAAGAATACTTTTACTTTTATTTTATTACACTCCGGCAATGACACTGGGCACACTAGTATAGATAAATAAATATTAGGCTACATCATTTTTTCATATGTTGCCACTTCAGCACTTCTCCAAAAACAAAAACCCTGTTCCAGACTCCAGAGGCAACAAAGCCTGAGCACTCTGCTACAATCGCTCCAGTGCACGTGACGGACTGACGGCTTTTCTCATGCCAGAATAATTCCGTCACCATAGCCACGAGGATGGACAATTTCCGTCCGTCACAGGACACTCGTCGACGAATAATCCAATCCCATTCCCGTCGTCATCGTCGCCCTCTTCCTCCTCCTGCTCCTTTCTCCGCATGTCCGCATTCCCCTCCCCAGATCCAATCCACCGAATCCTCCTCTTATTTTAGCAGCTACGGCAGATGTACGAACAGATCCATCTCTTGCAAGGGAATCCCGATCTCACGACAGCATTCCTGTTACGATTGGGTGTCTTATAGCCGAACCAAATAAGCTAACTCCTGCTTTTGGCCGTCCGTCCCTGTTGCACGTACCGACCCATCACTCGGCCTTCACTCTCGTCGTCATTAGTCTTCGCTGTCCTCCCTAGATTGCGGCGATATGTACCCAATTGAATCATCAGCACAGGTTGTGAAATGCGGTTGCTAGTGAAGATCGGAGGTTTTAGCAGCGATGGGAAGCTGGCGAAGCTTATTGGAATGAGATGGACAGAGGTGTTTGGCATTCGAATTAGCAACAGGGGGCGATCGAAAGATCGCGTCGAGGAGCGACATTTGCAGCGATCTTTGCAAGGGGGCGGGGGAGTTTTGCGAAGATGAAGCATGCGACGGGCGTGCGGAAGCCGCGCTCTACCACGACGGGGATTTTGTTCACCATTCTTGCGGTGTTCATTATTCTTTCGTTCTTATTTGCGCTCTACGCGTTGCGGTATCCCATTCTGCGACTCGAAGACGCCGCGAAATTTGGCACAGGTACCGCCACTCTGTTCTCACGCTCTTGGAGGAATCGTCATTCGTCTTTTGTACCCTAACGCATCCAATTCAGGGGCATTTAGCGCTGCAGTGGTTGCTTTGAGCGCATTCTGTATTTTGCAATCGGTGACCGGACCGGAAATCTGGAGATTTGGGAACCGCATTGAAAGCTTGGGATCTTGTTAGATTCTAGAGCTCTGGAAACGCTTGTGTTCTGCGCAATTAGGTCTTCGGTATAAGGTCGATTCACTTACAATTTTAAATATTGTCGATTTAGCGGTACTGAAATTATTTGCATATTTGGATGACAGTATCAATTAAAATCTCATGAAAATGCCTGAAGAGCTTGTTAGAATCTAGAGATCTGGAATTAATTCAGGTCAGTGCGATTTGGTTGCCTTTCTATGCCTCAAAGTGATGGCTGTTTTGCGCACATTCTAGGAAGTGCCATTGGTGATTTGGGTGCAATTTAAGTGAGTAACGACGCCCTGAATTGAAATCTTGTTCTTGGCAATTAGGTTTTCGCTAAAGGGTCAATTCACTTACTCATGATTTAGAGTTGTTGTCTCACTGGAGCTCTGGTGCCGTATAGACACTCCAGATTCATGAGTGGCAGTGGTGCGTTGCATCATTGTCCTCTAGTACGAAGATGGGTCATTTCTAGCTACCTGATTGGACCCCCTCGTGCTTTCCACTGGAAGGTGAAAAATGTAGTACAAACGGTAGTTCATATAGCTTAGGTGAACAAACCATTCGCAAATATTCCTCATCTTTTTTAACCGTTTTAACCGCCTGTGCTAATCATCTGTGCTAATCATGTTTTGTACAACCTACTGATTTTTTCCCTTACTGTAGGACTTTCTGTGACACCTGCCCATGCAACTTCCCTCTCCCATGATGAGGGAGGATCTATTTAGAGTGATTACTGATACTTTATTTTTGGGTCCCTATTTTCAGTAGAAGCAATGGGACTCCACTAGAACTGAATAATGTTATGTATTTCCTTTTTGTTTCCTACTTGCGGTAGATTGTGGAGGGCACTGAATTAGGATGAATAGATTACCTGCAAGGTCCGAACTCATGACTAGCTGCGATTCTAGATTGTGCACCTTCTCTAGCATTTGGCTGCACACCAGAGTTGTGTAAATATTTAGGAGAAGATGATACGTATGTCAGTATATCAAATACCTGATTGGTATTACTTGATTCAATTCAAGTATAGATACTCATCTTGATATTAGTGTTTGCTGGAATCACTTTGATTCCACAATACCAGTGCTTTGAGATCTCTTAAAAAGAAGTGATACCCGCACAACTCTGCGTCTGAAATAGACCTCAGCTTTATAATTGAGCAGCATGCTGAACGTATATCAAATGTGAACTGTTTTTAGGAAGGGGTCTTGCTTGCCCTTGGGATTGATTGTTGTTACAGTGAGCAATATCCATTACATTATGGAAACACCTGTGCCAAGTTTGATTAGTTCTGTAACAAAGATTTTCAAATCTTGCATTACCTTGGGAGAGGCGATTGCTATTCTTACTCTGCGCAATGTTTCAATGACGCAGAGCCGGAGATTTTCAAAGTAGGTGATCCCACACTGGGCGGATTGCTTCTCCCACCCGACGATTACGCCCCTGCACAACAATGCGTGAGCCGATCAGAAGAGCATCTGATCCGAAACCCTAGTCCTTACCTCCCCTCTTCCCACTTGATCAGCAAGCTTCGCAAATACGAGGACCGTCACCGGAGATGCGCGCCGAAAGCTGCTCGAATCAGCCAAAATGGCAACAACTCCAGGGAAGACCTCGGCGACTGCCAGTTCGTCATCTGGATCGCCAACAGCGGCCTCGGCAACCGCATGATCACAATCATCTCCGCCTTCGTGTACGCGCTTCTCACGGACCGTGTGCTATTACTTGACCACTCCGGCACGGATTTCAACGGGCTCTACTGCGAGCCGTTTCCCAGAACCTCGTGGCTGTTGCCGGAGAATTACGACTACAATTGGATCAACGACATGACGTGGGAGAATAAGCACAAGCTGGGATCGTACCTGAACTCCTCCACCGGGACAACCCGAACCCTAACCATCCCGAGCCCTATTCCGAATAATTACATCTTTGTGAACTTGATGCACGATTACGATGAGTTCGACAAGCGATTCTTTTGTAATGAGGTACAGAAGCAGCTGCGGAGCGTGCCGCTGCTGTATTGGCGGTCGAATAACTACGCCGTGCCGGGTTTGCATTTCGATCGGGAGTTTCATCGGGAACTGGATCTCATGTTTCCGCAGAGAGACACAGTGTTTCATCATATGATTCGGTACCTTTTTAGGCCGTCGAATCTCATGTGGGGATCCATTCTGCGGTTCCGGCAAGCGTATGTCTCTGGGGCGCATCGGCAGGTGGGGCTTCAGGTTCGCATTCTGGAGTCCACGGTTACGGCTGGTGTGGTTGCGGATCAGGTGCGCACTCGTCTGCTTCCTTGCTCAGGGTTAAGGATTTAAAGTAACTGCACCTAATCGCGATTGTTGATCATAGTTCTTATAGTTAGAATGACTTCACTTTTGATGGTCTTTGTTAGCTATTGAAAGACAAGGAAATCATAATTTATCATGTATTATTTGGACACTATAGACTTGTCAGAGTGCTTGACTCTATCTCTATTTCCTCTTTCTCTTTTTTGAGTTCAGTACGATTTTGAGCCCTGGATCCTGATCAGAAATACTGGCCTTCGAAATAGAGTTTTGAGTTTTGTTTCAAAATTGTTTCCTCTCACGGAATGCAAGTCTTGCACCTCGCCCCCCCAGGCTCTATGGTTCAGATAGTGTGCATCCTCATAATCATTTTCTAAATTACCGGGTTTCACACTAGTCAGTTTCATGAAGTTCATTGAGCTGGAAGTTTCATATTTCATTTAGTACGGGTTACTTTCGGGATTAGGTACCTTACTGAGAAGAATACTTGGAGTGAAACCCTAAACCCTTCGTCTTCACAATGATTTCTGTCCTCGCAGCTCCTAGAATGCGTCTTGGCAAAGAAAGTGCTTCCCAACCAAACCGCCACTCCCGAGGACACCCTGTTCAGCCCCAAACGCGGCACAACGGCTGTAATTGTAACCTCTCTGGATGCAACTTACTATGACAAATTCCGCAGCTTCTACTCGGATCTTCCAGCCGAGGGCGAAGATTACATCGCCGTCCACGCCCCAAGCAAGGAGCTGTACCAGCAGTATGGCTTCGACCACGACAAGACGGCATGGTCAGACATGTACCTCCTCTCTCTGAGTGACTCTCTGGTCACCAGCCCCTGGTCTACATTTGGTTATGTTGCCCACGGACTGGCAGGGAGCATCCCTTGGATCCTCACCAAGACGCCGAATGCCGAGACGGCTCTGGAAACGTTCCAAGCGCAGGGACATTGCAATCGAGGAGCTTCGCTTGAGCCTTGTTTTCATGCACCTCCGGCATTGGACTGTGAGGGACGTGGAAGTGGACGTGACCCCAAGACTATCCTCCCTTTTATCAAACCTTGTGAAGATGTTGAAGGAGGCGTGAAGATTATGCCCAGCTTTGCCAATGACAGAACTACAGGAGCAGTGTCTTGAGAGGAAACCGGAAACCTACAGTGCCTGCACTTCAGGTAGGGTACTCACTCCTTTGGCTTTCAGATGTTTTGAGTGGTTTTCGTTTTTAGAGTGGGATGTTTTGTGTGAGGATTATTGAGAGGATTTTAATGTACTAAAATATGTAGTACTTGGATAGTGGGACACAAGATGAACAGACTCTTAATTTAGGCCAACCTCAAGATTAGGTTGGAGTTATGTCTATTACTTGGTGACAGTATGAATGAGCTATGGACTAGGTTACAGGAAAGTTGGGCTTCGTTATGAGAAATAAAACGTACTGTTTCTTTTAAGTGTCCACAGAAAGCAGGTGCGAAGTAGCATTGAGAAGATTCCAATATTTATTGTGGCATATTAAAGTAGAGAATATCTTAAGGCTTTGTTTTATACTAATTTCTGTTTCTCACAAATCATGTGTTCCTTGCATTTGCTTTATAATACAGTAGGTGGCTTCTCAATACCCACGCCAGTTTCAGCAGCAAACGCTTTTGGCATTCAGGTGGAGGATGGAAATGCGTATTGGAAACGGATGGAAGGCGGACTTGAAGGTTTAGCAATGGTTTATCATGTCAAGAGTCCACACCATTAGCCAGCACTTGTGAGATGCATGCTGTAAACTCAAGAAGTCTAATCCCTGCAGGGGATCTCATGGTTTCAAATGGGAACCATGAAAGGCTGAACCAGATCAGCATGAGGTTTGATGTGCTTTGTGCACTTCAATGATTTGGCCTTGTGCATATATTAGTAGACCATTCTTGCATACCTTGAAATGGGAGAATCTTGCATTCTTCACCTTGGATATGAATAAGAGATCATTCTTCACTTTTATCTGTGAAATGCCTAGTAGTAACTTATGGTCAAATATCTCTTTCATGAAATGCATGGATTAATTTCATCAACATTTTAAGGGTTAGCTACATCATTGAGTTGAATTCAAGTTATATTGTCATTGTGCTTGAGGATTTGAATCAATAATGACATTTTATGTAATAGTATTTGGCATTTTTTTTTAATGTTGAACCTATATTTTGACCCTCGAAATGGTTTCTTTTGCATTTTACTTAGAAAATGAAGCTTATGTAAAGTTTAGTTTCTAATTTATTGTGAGAAGATCAAAAAATTATGGCAAATGGTGAACACATGACTTTATTTATAAAAAAGTTGAAATTGGCACTTCAATTCAATTATAGTGGTCATATGAAGCATTCAAATTGGAGTTTATTACAATATTATTGTATGGATATAAATCTACACACATGCCTATACATCAATTTTCTAAATACTATCATTTAGGAATAACCACCAAAAATACAATGTTTTGGAATTTTCATTCTCCAATGTATTAGAAGTACTCTTTATCATGAACATTTAGAGAATCTTATTGTCATATTCTTAAAGAATCCTACAAACAAATTTCTTAAAGATGTCTTAATGAACTAAAAGTAGATGAAAAATTTGTCCCTTGGCAAATTTGTTCATTGTTAAGATTTTGGACAAAAGCTCCCTAATTAAGATTCCAGGTAACACATGATGTAGAGTATTGCTCCTTAATAAGTACTCCATATTAATCAACAATGGATGTCATTGAGTCCAATGCAAGTATTGTTCCTTAATCCTTAAGCACCCAATGTGAATTCCCAAAACAAGCTACAAATAGCCACTCAAATTGATCCTATGAATTAAAAAATAAGATCCAAGAGACATGACCGTTGAGATTGTAAGAGAAGTAGAGAGGGCATCTTTGGAAAAAACTTATGGAAGTTTTTACCGTACAACCTAGGATGTCATAATGGCCAAACCTCTCGTAGTAGAAGGCCAGATTTGGGGTGTTATGGCGTTGTGCATTGATTGTGATGCGTTACAGAGTTGTTTTCAAATTGCAACCATTTCACAATAGCTTTTTTCCAATTCCACCATCTAACTTTGAACTAGTTGCAAATTTTTCCCAAACATCATAGTATGAAGCCTCTTGACTTTTGAGTATTTTTTTTCAATGGCTTGATGGCAATTACACTCTCCCTATTTAATACAGAGTACTAGATTTGTCTTACTATGAAGTAGGTACATCCCAAATTGCACCCTACCTAAAACCATCATCATCACTCTATGTACATCTCCAAAATCAATATGTACCTATTGAAGAAACAATTTTAAAAACTCTACCAAAAAAATTTTGACCATCATAACTTTTACATATGATATTGAAATGTCATGTTCATTGGTGCATTGGAACTTCCTTTCACTTGCCAACCATAAATTATGATAATTTGACCAGTCTTATAATACTCCATAGAAACTAGTTACAAATACCCCAAAATTATGATTTTAGGGGTACCTACATTAACCTTGAAATGACATTGAGGACTAAAATTGTCAGATGAATGACATAGGATATCTTTGTAGTGGACATAGAAGCAGTTGTTCATCTACTATTTTTATGGTAGGAGGTCAATGGGAGGCATGCAGAGTCTTCTTAACCCCTCACCGCCTGAAGTCCAAACATGTGTAAAAGCTAACTTGCTTTTCAAGTCCTATAAGTCTAAATCTCAGTGAGGTATGAAAATCTCAACCGTACAATATTGTAGTGTGCATGTTGTAGATGGTGTGAAAAACATTTGGGGTCATTTGACCGTATAGATTGAAAGATTATAATGTTTTAGTGTTGAAAAAAGATGCTGAAATTTTCTTAAAAACACATTTGGAGGTGAAATTCGATTTCTAAACCTACTCAAATGAAAAAATTTTAAACTACAAAGTGATTCAAACCAAAAGAAAAACACTTTGGTGAAAAAAAATCTCATTCAATTGATTCATTGTGTTTGCAAAATTGTTTTGAAATGTCAAAAAACAGTGAAAAAAGTAGCAAAAAATCACATCTATGTCTGAACCTCCCTCTACTAAAATTCTTCTCAGTCACTCATAACCTCTTGGATTCATATGAAATTTTAATCTTATAAACAAGACTAGTATGTGCAACTTTTCCAACAAAAATTATTGAAAACAGACCACGTATGAAGAAGTTATAAGGCGCCGAAGTTCATTGTAATGCAAAAATGACTGGATTTTGAACTTCGAATTGCTCCAAAACATTCAAAACAACTTGAATTGACATGAAAATTTTACCACAATAATTAGTATTTATTGGGAACAAAACCCAACAATTTTTATTGAAAACAAACATTTGATGAGAAAGATACAAACCTCCGAAGTTGCAGCCATTAGAATGCAGTGAGGTGAACTCAAATTGAACGTGTGAACTTCGAATGGCTCTCAAAAACTCAATAAATCTTGGATTGATCTGAAAATTTTACCACTGAAACTAGACTAATATGCAAAACTTTCCCAACAAGTTTTATTGAATTCAGACATTGGATGAAAAAGTTACAGCACTTTGAATTTTAATGCCAGACTATGAGAGGACACTTTTCGTCCCCTCCGGCAGTGAGGGATTAAGCATGAGCCAACCAACCCTCTTTGAAGGCCTTTCTTTTTTCAGAAGTACGAAGATTTGATTACAACAGAAGCCAAGAGCACCCCTACTTCATTCCAAGGTTAACCCTTAACCCTTGAACGCCAGGCTGGTGACCATGGAAATCAAGCATTTTGGAATAGTGTGACATCATCCACTTTAGAAAAAACAGAAATACTCATTGGGAGTCAAACTTTTGTAGAAGATCTTCCCTTTCCACCCCTAATTCCGAGGATGAATAGTTGCAATTTTGTCCTACACAGGAGAATTCCTTGTCATTCATTGGACAATAATTGTCCGCAACATCATTCAAGGGTTAAAGAACGAACTAGTGACTGTGGAAATCCTCCCTTTTGGAAATGTGTGACATCATCTACTTTAAAAAAATAAAAAATATTCATTAGAAGTCATATTATTGTTGAGGGCGTACCCTTTTCTCACAAAATTATGAGGATGAATAGTTCTAGTTCTGTCCTACATGGAGAGATTCTTTGTCATCCATTGGACACAAAACGGCTGCTTCTACATATAAGGGTTAAGTACATGCCACTGGAAAAGATCAAGGCAATGGGCCAAACCCAATCCTGTGATCAGTTCATATGTCCAACTCCTTACTGTCTGAAACTGCCTTGGTAGACTGAAAAATATCAAAAGGTCTTTGACCCCAATCTTCAAGAAAAATGCGTACAGATATGTACTTGTTTGTTTGTCATGACGTGTATGTGAAAGGAGGATACCAACATCAATGTGCCGTCAAAGTGACTTCAACGTGATGTCAGTGTTTTTCAATTTTCAATGTGATAGTAGCTTGAGAAAGCATACCATCATTCACAATGGCCCAAAGAGTCCTTTCTCTAAGGCAAACAGAGCCCTTTCAAAATACTTTCAAAATACTTTCAAAATACAGGTAGAACTTATCTCAGTGCACCCTCCCTTGGTGCATAATATGCATTAAGAGAGTTTGTAAACAGTAGGTGGCCCATGTCCATGATTAAAAATAAAAAGACAAGTGGCACATGATTCAAGATGAAAATACAAGTGGTCTTATGGTTTCCCGACATGTATAAACCTCTCTTAGTATATAGTCCCAACACCATGCACTAAGGGAGGTTCTACCTATATATCAAAGACTATAAAATTATAGTTGTAGCTGTCAAAGATTAAAGAGTCATCCAAAAAATAATTCAATTGCAAAATTAATACAGGCCTCATGCAAGTCAACAAGCATATACTGCGATGAAAGGAACTAGGTTGACATCACTTGCACATGGACTCCTTCATCAATTGTTTTAACCTTAGTTTGTAGTGAGTGTATTATCATATTTTGCATGAACTAAAAAGATACTGTGCCACCATTTTTGAATAAGGTCATAAAGTATCATTGGTAGTTGGGTATAAAATTCATTGGGTGTCTTAGCAAAAGCTTGATTTCTTAGTGTGGAAAGCTCTTGGAGATGAATTCCAACTATCTTAGGTTTCAAGAAGAAAATCATACAACAACAAATTCTAAAAAAACAATGATAAATCCTATTTTAGTTTGAAGTAAATAGCTATAATTATAAAAATTGACAATTTTAGTATCAATTTTGTTTAGAACTAAAACGTAGAGTATGGTGGGTAACAAAGTTTTATGTCACCCTAGTTTCCAACTTGTTGTTTTAAATTGTTTTGAGTGTTTAGTATTTTATTTTGGATTTGAAATGCATTTGAATGAAGGTTAGAGGGAGTTGCACGGATTGTAATTGAGTCACCCACTTGTAATGCAAGCATCATTCAAATACATGACTTGTAAGAAATGATGAGATACATCTTGGTACCAATTCTATCATTTAACTACCCTTAATCTTTTATATCCTAAAAATTCAAGATTTTAAGTTGTGGACTTTGATTGATGATATTATAGAAAGTATAATCTAAATCTAAAAATCTATTATATCATCAACTTGAATGAAGAACATTGTATGCACTCGTTTAAATTAATAATTATAAAAAAAAAATCTTCATATAAACTCTTCAAAATTGCTTAAAAAAATATGAGGCCTAATTTGGGCTTCTTAGTCTATAAAGGGTTAAAGGACATTTGAGATCTTAGGAAGGCTACCCAAACTTGGATTTCACAATCTTTCTTGCATCATATAGCTTGTTGAAATGACCAACCAATGATGAGCTTTTGCCCTCCATGGACAAACTTAAAGTCACTATTTTAAAATTTCATTAAAATTCCAATGCAAAAACTACAAGTTCAAATTGTGATTTCAAAACCTAAGACTTAGATTGATAGATGTATCTTGTGAAGATAGAGAGAATGATATCAACAAAGCTCATATGTACTTGAGTACTAGAGGAATTTTTTAGGAGATTTTTAGAAAATCCAACCCCTCTATTCTAGTTGTATGAGACATATCAAAGATGGTGTAAACATTGTTCAAAGATAAGGTAGGAAGCCCATTGTAGATTATTTAATATTTGGTTATTGCACCTAGATACAATTACTGGATTCACATTATTTATCAACATTTAGAGATGATAGCCTAAGTACACTAATATGTACATAATTGTGTCACTACCTTGTATGAATTTCATCAAGTACCCATGAATTTGTCAAAATAAAGAATTCACTTATAGTACAAAGGAACTTGAATGTCAAAAAAGTATCAAATGTCTAATTATTCAATAAGAAGCATTATTTTCATTTTGCAAACATTATGAACATTAAGTGCCCATGAATTTTTTAAAATAAAGAATTCATTCATAGTACCAAGGACCCAAATGACAAGAAGTATTGAATGTCTCATTGTTCAATAAGAAGCATTTAATTACACAAATATTATGAGCCATTAGTACTTAGTTGCACTAAATTTGTTCTTTTTCATATAAAGTATTCCTTCAATGTACTAAGGATTTGAATGACAAGAAGTACCTCACGTCCCATTATCTAATAGAAGACATGCAATTGTGTAAACATCATGGAGTAAAAAAATGGGTGGAGTAGAGCAAAAATATCCTTCTTTCCTTGAAAAATATGCATTCAAATCCACTAAAGGTCCCCTATTAAGGCCACTCTAGAGAGCACTTCAATGACACTTCAAGGGCTTGACTTTCTTCTAATGTAGCAATTCCTTTCATACCCACGAATACAAGTTCAAAAGTTGTAAGATTAAAATAGTTACCATGTCACAAGATCCTTGCCTTTGTGAGACTTTAGGACTTTCAACAATGAAATTAAAATCTAATGTTGGCCATAGTAGCCTTTTGCTAAAGTAGGTCTACTTTGAATGGAGCCAATTGAGATTCATGAGGTGATGTATTTATGCCATAAGAAGATATTGAAGAAGTCAATTTGATTTAGGGTTGGAGTTTTGGTTGGAAAATTCAATTATCTAATCTTGTCTTGTTTTGTAGAAAATTGTTGAAGTGGTTCTTTTAGAAGGCTTGCTAGCTATTGTAACAATCACACATTGCACAGTGACCTACATCTTGAGATAAGAAGTAAAGCGTACTTCATTTAGGATGGTGAGTAGGCTAATTAAAAATAAATAAAAATAAAGGATATGGATAGAAGCAAATGGTATACGAAATAATTTGAACAACATCTCTTGGACACATTTAAAATTACATATGATTTTTAGAAGATGAGAAAAATATATTCTTAATTTGTAGAAACATGCCATTGGCCAATAAGATTTAATAAAAATAATTATATTTAATATTTTTCCCAATGGTCAAAGATGCCACCCCTTGTTAGATAATTATTTAAAATTGAAAAATGTAATTTCTTAGATGCTTAAAATTAGAAAGATTTATATTTTTCAACATCAGCAATTCATTCTTTTATCTATTTTTAAAAACATTTAAAGCCGATTATGACTTTAAGTAGCATAAGATAGTCAAAAGTATGCTCAACTGATATTAGTGTCAATTACAAGTGCACTTCCCCTTAACCCCTAAAGGACCATGAGGCCATCAGGTGGCTTCTACAACACTGCATTTAGTACCCCTGGTCCTTTAGGGGTTAACCCCTAAATGCCCAAGGCACCAAATTTTGGTGTTTCAAAAACTTTGAAGTTAAGAAGAGTCCAACCAAATTGCTATTATTAGTATTTTATATTTTTGGAGAACTCTTTTTGAAGTCTAATTTTAGGATCAAAAAGCCGATCTCAAAAATGAAGGATTATGATTTTTCTATTCAAGATTTTGTGCAAGGATGCCCATTGCAATCTTGACCTTAGGTAGTGATGAGGTCTCTTGGAAATGAGCCTCAAATACACTAGATCTTGGAGGAAAAATCACATTAGAAGTTCATTTTAAAAAATCGTAGAATAGATTTTGAAAAATTGTAAATTGATTGGGGTTGTGCATGCTAAGCCCTATAACCTCATATCTTTTTAGTGACCAAATTTTTAGAGTTGACATGCGAAAAGAGAATTGAAAAAATTTCATAATTTTAACACCCTCATGATCAAACATTATAATCTTTCAATCTGTAAGTGATATTGTTATGTTTTCTTTTCTTTTGTGATCTCTAATATGTCTAGTTTTAATTTGTATGGTTAACAATTCAAAAGAAATTGGTATAACTTATGAAAACATTGACTTTTTGTTCAATTTAGAACAAATTTCAAAAAGCTCCAAACAGTCCTTGGGCATTTAGGGGTTAAAGCATCTCCAATGATGCATGGTAAAATGCATATACCAAAGTTCATGTAGTGTAGGGTAGTCATTAGGCAAGCTTCAACTCGTTTCCAGATCCCTACTAGAAATGGTTGAAGACATGGTAAGCCACAATCCCCAAGCCACAACAAGTAACCCGTAAATGCCCAAGGCCTTTTTGGAGATTCTTGAAATTTGCTTGAAATTGAACAAAAAGCCAACATTTTGATAAGTTTTATCAAATAATTCTTAATTGTAACCATAAAAATTCAACAAGATATAGATCAAATGGAAAATAACAACACAACAATATCACTTATGGATTGAAAGAATATAATGTTTCATCATGAGGGTGTTAAAATTGTGAAAGTAATTTGAAGTCTTTCAATCTTCATTTCACAAGTTAAATCTAAAAAATTAGTCACCATAACTATACGAGGTTAAAGGGCATAAGTAACATGCATAACTCCAATTAAATTATGGCTTCTCAAAATCTACTCTACGTTTGTTTTAAATGAATTTCTAATGGTATTTTCTCTACCAAATTTAGTGTATTGGAGACTCATTTCCAAAAGCCCTTAACACTAGAAAATCAAGATTTGCAATAGCCCCCCTTGCATATAATCTTCAATAGAAAAATCATAATAATTCATTTTCTAAATCAAAATTTTGATGCTAAAACCAAACTTCTAAAAGGACTTTTCAAAAATATAATCTACTAAAAATATTAAAATGGTCAAGTTTTATTTAATTTAAAAGTTTTTTCAACACAAAATTTGGTACCTCGAGCATTCAGGAATTAAGAGGCATGGTAGGATTGTAATGTGGCTAGAAATTTCTCTTCGATATGCACATGCATAGCTTCAAATTCTCTCTTCTTGCCAATACTCTACTACAAGTCAATTGTGCAAGACACGTGAAGATGAAGTATGGTGAGGTAAATTTAAGGGTGCCTACATTGAAAAACAAGAAATGTAACATTCAATAGCCTTCAAAGAGTCTACCTTTTCCTTTTTGGAATACCTGTCCACTACTTCATACGCATCATTTTAGGAGCTTTGGTACCAAGATAGTAGCAATACATTTATGGTGTGCCCCATTTTTTCTGCTAGTTCTAGAACTAGACATACAAATCAACAACTAATTGTAAAGATAAATGATTTGCCAAAAATCCAAAGACCATTGAATAACATACTAATGCAAATTAATCATCTACCATCAAAGACAATCTTCGACGGTATAGTGGAGGATTGCACCATTGATATTAGTAGTAATGGGAAGCGGAGATGTCATTTTTATATCCATGGTCCATCATGAGTCCTCAGAGGATATGGGATAATTTGAAGATGAGAGCTTGACCGCTCATTGTCGAAATGTAAAAATTGTATTTGGAGTACAATATCACACCTCATTTAGGCATAGTAGAATAACTTTTTCCAAAAAACTTTAAACCAAACCAAGTTGGGAAATCAAGTTAAATTTCATCTCCAAAAATTAGTTTGAGATTTCAAGCCTCCATTCAAAATTTATGAACAAAGTTCAAAGTGGATGTTTAAAAATGTGAAAGAAAATGTCCCTTCCAACTCTTCCCTAAACTTTGTCCATAACTTTTGATTGGATACTTAAAATCTCAAACTGATTTTTTGAGATGAAATTTAACTTGATTTCCCAACTTCTTTTAGTTCAATTTTTTTTGAATTGTACTGTGCCTAAACGAGGTCTAAAATTTTACTTCAATTAGAGTTACTGCTTTAATTTGCCTTAATTAGGAGTGATTGAACTCCTATGAATTCTAATTTACATATCCCACATTATTTGTTGTACCCTCCTATCACCCCATATGTATATAAACAACTATCTTACAACTTGAAATAACATGTTATGAATGGATTCCATAACAATGTGAGGTAATCGTGAAGTTGAGATCATTGATCTTGGTGAACTAAATGCCTTTGATGAAAATTTTCTTCAAGTAAACTTCTTGTAACTTACTACTTGCCTCGGTTTGTAGTTCCAACTAGGGCTTTTTTTTGGCTTTTTGGTGCCACATTGTACCAAAAAAAATAATTTGGCTAAAAAATGCCAAAAAAATGTCAAACAACTTGGATGAAATTGTAAACAACTTTGAATTAAAAAAAAATCTTAGATGAAATCACCAAATTGTAGATGAAAACCATACTATACATCCAATATGTGGATGAATATTATAATTTGGAGCACCACTGTAACATTTAATATTGCCAAAATGAAAAAAGAAGCCCGGGTTCCAACACACACCAAGTTGAGTACCTCAGTACCCTTCGCTTTTCTGACGAGCATATCTATAGCTACTGATTGGATGTGGAATATTTCACAATACTAGTACTCCGTTCGGGGAGGGCAGTACCAGACTACCAGGGACTGCTACTGAATGTTATGAAGGCTGCAACTGCTCGGACGGCTACAGCACTTACTGTAAGGCCTGCCGCGCTGGAGATGCTCTTAAAGGGGCCGTGACAAGAGCGACCCACCTGTAACCCAGAGCAGCAACAGACCCTCCTTTGATTCTCCGCCTCCAGTCCCCTCGATCGAACTTCTGTCACTCGCGCACTCACTTCTAAGGTGAAGCAGAGGCACCAAATAAACCCAAACACCAAATCACTAAGTTAAAGACTAAGACTGCCTAGTCCTTTACACTAACATTTCCTTCTTTTTCTTCTAAGATAGAGAAAAATCCAAAGGCAGCGATGTTTCAGCCCCCACGTGAATGCCGTGCTCGGGCAAGCATGGCGTGCGCAAACAAAGGATGCTTGAGATCTGGAGATCTCTGAGAAGTTAGAACGATCACTGGAAGGCGGTAAACAGTACGTAAACAGTACAGATACATATAGACAGGGATCTGTTTTTGTAGTGATTCTCGGAACAGGACTTTTTGCTTGCCCAAACTCCGAAGGGTTGGTGCTTTATTATTCTCCACTGAATTTGGGTCGCTTCAGGAGGTATCCCTATGTGGCTTGATGGCAGCCTTTTAATTTTGCTCCTGAACACCAGTTATTGTACGGGGAGGTCGGGGATGGTATAAATCCTGTAATGATTGCATAGAGCAGACAGAGCTCAGTGGAGAGTGCGTGAGTTACCAGGTGCTTGTTTGGAGAATTCATCAGCTCTTGTGGGATTTTTTTTCATTGTTCATGAGGACAGAAGCTTGTAAGTTTTTTGCTTGGTTGCTGCAAATGCGCATTTGCTGTCATTTTGGGGCTTACTGAGAGCTTCCTGGCCTTTTTCACCATCGATTCTGGGTTTGGTGTGGCTATTGTTTGCGAATTAGTTTCTGATGATCAGTTTAGTAATCGAATTTCCGGCGGTAGATTTCTCGGACGTGCGAATCATCTGTGATCACCTGTTGCAATTTTTGATGATGCAGGTCAGCAATGGCGGTCTGCCAAACTTGAGACTCTCCATTTTTGAGAATCTCCATGTTCTATAGCGGTGGCGGAAGAATCATGGAGAGCATATCCGCTATGGTAGCTCAGCAAGTAGGAGGTAAGAACCACTAGCGAATATCTCAAACTTTCTTCCATGCATTCTTGGCAGATCTCTTTCCGCCTTTAGGTTACTGAGCACACGTTTTAACGTTCAATTGTACAATCTTTTGCAGACAAACTGTAAGTTTTAAGTTTGATTTAGAAATTCAATACAATCACGACAATCTCAACAATTGATTGTGTTTTTGTAATGCAGACTCGTGGACATGGTTCTGTGGGGGTGCGAAATCCCCATCTGGTGAAGGAAACATCTACAGCACATCCTGCACATCCTGTCTCAGTAGTAGAAATCCCCTCACAGGACCGTTTTCTTCTGCATGTGTGCAGCATGCCATTGTTTGTTTTGGCCAGCTCCTGCTTCTGCTCATCTTCTTCGCCTTGCTTGCCCTTTCCAAGAGTATTCCTCCGGGGGCCTTGACGGGTGCTGAGCTTCTGTCCACTTTTGAAGTGGGCTCCGTGTTGTACAACGTGACTTCGGTGCTCTCGGTGCTTGTGGGATTAGCAAATGCTGCACTGGGGGCGTACCGTTTTGGGAGTGTGCCTGCTGTTGCTGCGCATGAGGAGATCTACTTGTTGGTGCAAGGGGTGGCTTGGATTACCATTGCCATTTCACTACGAATTAGGTATTTAGTTATGTCCTCAAAAACCTCCAAAGACTCACCCTGCTTGTTGTCACTTAATTACCTTTGTATTAATATTTTCATTTGGGCACCCTAAAGGACTTTGCTGTTCCGTGATAATCTGTAATAATGCCGTAAAATGTTTGCTCATGAGCCATTTCTCAATTATTGTAAAGATTGGCCGTTTTTAACTTAATCAATCTTCCAAGGGGTAGCTTAGATCACCATTGCCATTTCACGGCAAATTAGGTATGTAGTTGAACTGAGAGAAACCTACCCTGCGTCTGTCCTTTAAGCACTTCCTTTATTTGTCCCTAATAGTACTGTACGGTTCTGTGATAATCTTTAGTATGTACTGAAATGCTTGCTTATTAGTCCTTTCTCAATTGTTCTTGCAAAGGATAGCTTGGGTCACCATTGCCAATCTCGTCCATTCCTTGTAATTGAACCGAAATCCCTGTCTCAGTGCTTGTTGTCTTATAGTGTAGTCCTTTAGTACTATTTTCCTCATTGTCATCCTACAGATCTGTACTAATCTTTAACAATGCGGTACAACGAGTCCTTTCTCAATGAATATAAAGATTAATCTCGTCTTAACATTGATTGTGCCCAGGCTGCTGAACCCAGCGAAGCAAGTGGCGTACATGTGGTGGATTCTCACCTTCTTTCTGACGACACTAGCGACTGTGCTCTCTCTCATCGACCTTTACAACCGCGCCACCTCACCCTCCCTGGAGGTCTACCTGGCCGTGGCTTCATGGCCTGTGGGGTGCCTGCTTCTGGCCTGTGCTATCCGAGGTGAGAGATGGATAGCCATTGAGCCTGAAGGTGGCCTCTCTGAGCCTCTCCTCAACAGTGCTCCAAATGGGGTTGCAAATGGTGCAAGAGAAGTGAACAATACTGTGGAAACTTTTTATGCAACTGCTCATCCTTTCAGTGCTTTGATCTTCTCCTGGTTGGACCCCTTGTTGACCCTTGGTTACAAGCGCCCTTTGGAGATTAAAGACGTCCCCCACTTGAGCAAGGAGTTGCAAGCACAGACTGCCAATGAGAAGTTTCTCAAGGCATGGGAGTTGCAAAAGGAGAGACACCCGGAGCAGCCACAGTCGGTGTTCTGGGCACTGGCGAGCGTGTATTGGAAGCCCATGGCCGTGAATGCTTTCTGTGCGCTTGGGAAGTCCTTGACCCTTGTTTTTGGACCCATCATTCTTCAGCTCTTTATTAGATATGAAAGTGGGGAAAGGTGGTTCAAGTATGAGGGCTATACTCTTGTTGCTGCCCTTTTTTTTAGCAAGCTTTTGGAGTCTGTGTTTCAACGACATTGGTATGCTCAAGCAAGAATGGTGGGCGTGGAGCTTCGGTCCGGCCTCATTGCTACCATTTATCAAAAGCAGCTCAGGTAAATAGTATATCTTCGTGTTGTTTCAAATCCTTAGCTTTTGGTAGCTCTTTCACTAAAGTGAAGTCTCCATTTCACCGCACAGTAAGGGAGAGGTTCCTTTCACCATACAGGTGAACTTTGAGCCTTCCCTACAACAACCTAGAAACTTGAGCCGTCTAAATTTTTTCCTATTGATTTTGTGTCAAGATATTAATCAATTGCAAAAAGCTACATGTCAAAAGATTCAAGTGTTTCACAGTAAGCACAAATCAAAGTTCATGTGTATGGTCTATGGAGCCTCTAAGTACTGCATGGTTAATGGAGCCTCTACGTTGTTGTTTTTCTAACTTATTAAGACCTTTAACCATACAGGACATTTTCAACTTATAAGGTTATATGTACTGCATGGTTAGTTTGGCCTTTATGCATTCCCTATATCGAAGAGAGCATTTCCAATTCAATATGCATTATAAACTTGCCACATGTGCAATCCATGTTATTATGCTTGAAATGTATTTACGTTAAGTTGATTTCTATCCATGTGCAGATTATCCAACACAGGTAGGGCAAGACACGCAGCGGGTGAGATTGTTAATTACATGTCGGTGGATTGCTACCGCCTGGGAGAGTTTCCTTGGTACTTCCACCAAATCTGGACCACACCCCTGCAGCTTACGGTGGCATCCATCATCTTGTTCTACACAGTTGGATTAGCCACCTTTGCAGGGTTGGCAGTGATTGCAATCACATTGATGCTCAATACTCCGGTTGTACGAGCTCTCCAGATGTACCAAGTGAAGTTGATGGGAGCTCAAGATGAGCGCGTCCGAGCATCTTCTGAAATTCTCAACAGCATCAAGATTATCAAACTCCAGGTTTGGTCGCCACCTCTTGTTTGTTCGAAATGTTTAACCATGTTTTGAAAATTACTGCTTCTGCCTGCCTCCCAAAGAACCTTTTTATGTACCTACCTTCTGTATCTCTCGAGGGTTTCTGGTTTCAATCCAGTGTCATAACCCCATTTATGCCTTTCTTATTTTGTGTAGAGTATTGGGATTGTAGTCGAAAGCTAATGGTGTAGATCCCATAATATATTTGAGAAACTCCCTGAACACCCTTGGAATCCATGAACAATGAAGGAATCCATTTTCTTTTTTTGCGTACTCTGGAGCTCATATTGTGTTTGCAAGGCGCGTGTGGCTCACGCTAACATTTACTTATTTTCTTTCATGCAATCCTCGGTTGCTGTGTGTACGTGTGAGGCTCATCTGATAGCGATTGCATGCTTGACAATGATATAGATTCCTTCAAAAATGGTCCAGCCGTCTTTCTGTAGTTTGGTGCTCTAGATGCTTTTTGTGCTACAGTCCATGCTGTACACTACTCTGCAGTCATTGTGTTTCCATTCTATGGAATCTTGATTTTTCTCATATATCACTGCACTGTTATGAATAAACCTCATTATGTTTCTGTCTCTAAAGTATTCACTGGATCCTTTTCCTGCAATCCTCATGTGGCATTCTTGACAATGGAATTATTTTTCTTGCCAGTTCTTCAATTTTGGGGAGCTCTTAATTCTTTGTGCCACAGTACAAGCTGTACACTGCTCTGCATTCACTGTATTTCCGTTTTTGGATTGACGTTCCTTATAAAGCACTGGCACACTGAGTAATAATACTCATAATGGAATTAATTTTTTCAATAGTTTGGTGCTCTAGATTCTTTTCGTGCAACAGTGCAAGCTGTGCACTACCCTGTATTTCCATTTTTTGATTGTTTTTTCTTCTGAATCACTGTACTTTTAGTAACGATACTTATTATTATGTTTCTATCTAAACCTCGTTCGTTCTCTGGATTTCTGTAGGCGTGGGAGGAGAAATTCGAAGCGCAGATGATGAAGCTGCGTGAGAATGAGTTCCACTGGCTATCCAGATCCAACAGGACGAGGAATTTGGGCACCGTCTTGTATTGGTTGACGCCCGTGTTGGTGGCTTCTATCACCTTCATGACGTACGCGCTGCTGGGCCACAAGCTCTCTCCGTCTGTGGTCTTCACGTCGCTTGCAGCTTTTCGCATCGCTCAAGACCCTATCCGTGTATTCCCTGAGCTTACGACCATCATTATCCAGGTCTGTTCTCTCAACATGCTTGGAATCATTCAAACCTTACAATTACTTTGAGCATACTCTACTTGTCTGTAAAAGTTAAAACAAATTCGTTTAGGTTGCTTTAGCTCCTAAAGGAGTCCAAGTTTGAAAAAACCAATTTAAGTGATCATATTGTGAAAAATGTAATTGAGATGAGGCCACGCTCTTATGTCACCAGAATCAGTGAAGAACCTTGCACGTCTTGGTAAAAAATAAACCAAATTGAACCCCCCCAAAAGTCCGCAAAAGACCTACTCGAACTGTCTCAAAAAAATATGAGGCGCAAAACTGAACATCTTGGGTCCTCGGGGGCTAAAGAAGGCAAGAAAATGTAGCAACAGAAATCTTATCCTAACGATGAGAGTTCAGAGGTTTGCTATGATGGATTATTGGCCTGCCAAGGTGTGTTTTAGGTTTTGGATTTTGGGGGTGAATGTGGCTGTGAATTGTTGACATGCAATTGGTATGTTGTTGTGCAGGTGCAAGTGTCGTTGGGACGGATTGGGAGGTTTTTGAAAGACGATGAGCTGGACAACTGTGTGGAACGGAAACCAAACGCGGCACAGGCAGTGGAAGTGCAGGCTGCCACGTTCAGCTGGCAACCTGGAACCAAGATCAAGCCCACGCTGAGAAATATTAACCTGGCCGTGAAGCCCGGGGACCACGTAGCGGTGTGTGGGGCTGTGGGATCAGGAAAGTCCACGCTTTTGTATTCCATCATGGGCGAAATTCCAAAGCTAACTGGACGGGTGAGTACAAATTAATCCTCTCCTTCAAATATTGACAAAACAATGAGCAAATTTTCCGGAACCCGTAAATGCATGTCAGTTTTGGACAATTCTTCAAGTAACTAACTTACGCCCAAAATTGTTTGAAGAATGATTTGAGCATGCTTCCTATTGGTAAACTGTCTTAAGTTTTGGCTGGGAGTCAAAAGGGGATTCTCGTACCATGCAGTTTTGGGATATTGTACGAATAAACTACAATAAACTAAAATCTTCAACCAGTGTAACTAAAGTCGACCCTGGACTCTCATGTATAGAGGCTGCACATTTGAGGCAAAAGTCTGTAGGGGTTGGTTTTAGAAACGGGTTGCAATGGGGTGCAGGTACCGTACACAGTACCCGCAGTGCAGGGTCAGTGGAAAGCAATTCTCAAAGTAGATAATTGAGTTGGCCCATATTTCAATCCAAATTAAAATATGGTGCAATTCATTACCGTTCTCCCCTTCCATTTTCTTCTCCGTTGTATCAACGTACAACACCTTGTCAAATGCTGCTTTTTCTCTTCATTCTTGACACGTTTATTGCATTTTCAGCACCTCACAATCACAAAACAATCGGCCCCTCTTGCATTGCATTGCGGGGGAGCTTCCAATCTTGATGAGTAAAGTCATGAACGATGTCTTCGTTTGTAATTTGTTTACCTTTGAATATCCTTATGAATTTGTTTTGATTTGTTTTGATTTTTGTTTTGATCTTCCTTTTGATTTTTCTTTTGAACTGTTGTAGGTCTTGGTATCAGGGAGGCTTGCATATGTAGCACAATCGGCATGGATCCAAGGCGGCACCATCCAAGAGAACGTCCTGTTTGGTTATCCGATGGACGAGGCTCGCTACCGAGCTGCCCTGAAGGCGTGCGCACTGGACCAAGACCTGGCGCAATTTCCTTTTGGGGATCAGACGGAGATCGGCGAAAGGGGCCTCAACATGAGTGGAGGACAGAAGCAACGAATTCAGCTAGCCCGCGCTGTGTATTCCGATGCCGACATATTCTTACTGGATGACCCATTTAGTGCCCTTGACGCGCACACTGCTGCCGCCCTTTTCAAGGCAAGAGCTCTAAAACCCCTTGCCCCCAAACCCCTAAATCCCTAAACCCTAAATTATGTTTGTCACATCCAAGTTATCTCCACTCTTGAGTAACCACACTTAATTGTGAAATTGTAATTGTGTTTGTCTCATGCTCGTTTTCTCCACTCTCATTGAAACCATGTTTGTCACATGCAAGTTCTCTCCGCTCTTGGGTAACCGCACTTAGTTGCGACATGGAGCGTCGTTTCTATTATTACAATGGTCAGATTTTAATATTTATGTTAGCAAGTCAAAGAGGATACCGATGCACCAAATAACGATTTCTTTGGAGTTCATATGCAAATGTTATAAGGGTTCCTAGTTTTGGGGAGTAGATGATCTATAATGAACACTGATTCTGATGTTGAGGTGGTGTACGATCTCATATGTAACTCCTTGTGCAAGACTTTGGAATGCTGCAGTTTGGTAGGTGTGGAAATTATATTTGGTTATCTTTCACCCTAACCTCTTTAATCTGATTGTGTGTGGGCCTCACAAAAAATGGAAGCCATGACATACTTTTAATGGTGTGACAATTGTGCTACAGACAATGACAATGTGATAAGTTTGCAGGATATTCGAGAATTTTAGTTCTAGAGAAGGTTATATTAAAGAGGTCTGAGTTTGTAGTCAAGCTTGCAGTGTGATTGAAGAATGGTCTTGATAATGTGTGCAGGATTGTGTAATGGGAGCATTGAAGGACAAGACTGTCATCCTGGTTACACATCAAGTTGAATTTCTTCATGCTGTTGATCTCATTCTGGTACGCAACGAAAGAGTAAAATATTTTGCTCTTTTAATTATACAAGGTGGCACCAAGTACTCCGTATTAATCAACCAGCACAAGTAATATGGTCCTAATGGAAGCTAAGAAGTTGTTTGTTTCATTGCAACTCTTTTTGCATGAAGGTGATGGAAGGAGGAGAGATAGAGCAATCAGGAAAATACGAGGCCCTTCTGGAAGAAGGCCGAGGCTTCAGGCAGCTAGTAGACGCGCACCAAATCGCCATGGGCGGTGTGCACCAACAGGAGGAAAAAGATGTCCACGTGGAAGAAGTGCGTGCAAGTGAAGCCACGCTCAGCAAATCTGGTATTCCACTCTCTGCTACCTATGCAAGTTTAAACTGCAGTATAGGGAAGTTAATTGCAATATGAATCAGCTAAAGACATTATAAGTAAGCTAACCATGTTGAAAGCAAGTTGTAGATTACTAGTTGCTCTTTACAAAGTTGAAGCTCTCTTTATGTAGAAAGTAATGCAAAAACACCCCAAGAATCTCTTAAAAGAATTCTACACCATTGTTATCTGGTACCCTATGCAAGTTAAACCTACATTGAAGGGAAGTTAACTATGTTGAAAGCAGGGTCGGGATTAGTAGTTGCACTTAACAAATTTCAAGCTTTCTTCGTGCAATAAGTAATGTTTAAAACCACAAGGATCCTTTGAAATAGATTCTACATCATTACTTCCTCACATCGTCTATTACAGTATGCAAGTTAAAATCTACATGAAAGGCAATTTAACTGCACCATGAATTTTCAGTCATTAATGCGAAGGAATATGTGATGTTTATTCAGAGTCCCAGGGTGAGAGAATGCTGAGAAACCTCAGCCGAGCAAGGTCACGTCGAAGCTCTAGTCAGCGTGAGCGAGTAGACATTCCTGCAACCCAGTTGACCCAACAAGAGGAGCGCGAGGTCGGTGACCAAGGCTGGACAGTTTATTTGGAGTACATTCGCGTGGCCAAGGGGTGGTTCGTGTTTTGGCTGGCGTTAACTTCTCAGCTTCTGTTTGTGTTGGGCCAAATGGCCGCGAATTACTGGATGGCTGTGAAAGTGAATGACCCGGGGACGAGTGATGGCTTACTCATTGGGGTGTACTCCACCTTGTCCATTGTCAGTGGCATCTTTGTGTTCATGAGGACAGTGTTCAGTGTCGAGCTGGGATTGAAAGCGTCGGTGCAGTTCTTCCGAGCGCTCGTGGTGTGCTTGTTCAGGGCTCCCATGGCGTTCTTTGATTCGACGCCCATGGGGAGAATCCTGTCCAGGGTGAGGGTTTTGAAACTTTTTCACTTTTATCATAGATTTTTATGTTTAAGTTTTTTTAAATTTATGTGACGGTGTTTGAGCTGAAATGACACTCTTTTTGTCTACTTAGTGTGGGTTTTGAAACGAAGTAGGCAATCTACTTGTCATTGAAACATTTGAGTGTGAATTGCGTTGTCATCAAGTCATTATGTTCTATATAGGTGGATACTAGATGATTGATATAGTGAAATATTGCTTGAAATAAAGTGTCTCACACTAGATAGTGGTACGAGTGTAATAGCCTATTGTAGCTATATTTATTCATTGAGAACTTAACTTTTAAAGCTAGTAGTTGATGGTAGTAACTTTCAGAACGTGTAGGATATGATTTCTTCTTTCTGATGGTACATTACATTCCTTCGAAGCTTTGTGAAAGGATTATTTCAACGATCACACATTTGGACATTTGGCCAGTTAGGAATGAGTGTGATTGTGATCTTCTAATTGGAGGTTTGGATGTATGATATTGTGCAGATATCATCTGATATGACGTTGCTGGATATCGATGTACCCCAAGGATTTCAGTTCGTCTCCAATGTGGGACTTGAAATCTTAGGTGTAATCGTGATTATTGCCGTCGTCACAAAAGAAGTGCTTATCGTCGTCCTTCCCTTGCTCCTCGTGGTCAGATGGCTGCAGGTAATTTCCTTTCTGACCCGTCTGTTATACTATTGGGCTGCTCGGTCTTTGAAGAACATATATTAATACTACGATGAGCATGGAGCATTTGGTACTGTTTGAAATAATGAGTTTTGAATATTTATATTTGGTTGGTTGGTTGATGTTCTATCATTCCAATTTCTGTTTCATTTTCAATTTGTTTTACTAATTAAGAAAATACAAATATCGAAGTATTCATTTTCTGTGAAGATCTAGCCCAAGTACTAAAAAATATTATACTGAATTTCAATAGTACTTTGAGCTTTACGAATCCAAGTTGAGTTCTACTAATGTAACAGATTGACAAGGGTAAAACCATATTGAAGCCTAGTACTAAAATGCTCCAAAAAGTACAGGAGTCGAGAAATGGGTGAAATGTAACGAAAAGAAAAAATATTCCTTGCAATTGCCCTAATATCTACAGTTATTTGTGACATATTGCCCTTCGGAAATATGCATGAAAGAAGCAACAGGAATTGGTTTTTGAAAGTTTTCATTCAATAGAAGTTTGATATATTCAGTTGGAGTAGAAGTTTGATATTTTCAGTGGGAGTAGACGTTTTACGTTTTCAGTTTTTGAGCTGAAGTTTGATATTTTTATTTTGAATGAAAAGAAGTTTGGTCCTTTTAGTTTGAATGAGTAGCAATTTGATACATTTTGTTTGAACAGAAGTTTGGTATTTTCAGCGGGATTATAAGTTTAATATTTCCAGTGGGAGTAAAAGTCTTCAGTTTGAATGAGTAGAAGTTTGGTCTTTTTCGTTTGAATGAGGAGTTTGATAGTTTTAATTTGAGCAGAATTTTGGTATTTTCAGCTGGAGAATATGAATGATATTGTCAGCTGGGCCTGAAGTTTCCTATGTTCAGTGTGATTGAAGTGCTTTCTGTTGTCTGTGTTGTGCAGAGATACTACCTGACATCTGCTCGGGAACTAATGCGAATGAATGGCACCACAAAGGCTCCCATAGTGAACAACTTCGGTGAGACCATCTCTGGGGCCATGACGATTCGAGCGTTTGAGAAAGTGCCGCAGTTCAGGGAGAAGAATTTGGAGCTTGTGGATGTGGATGCCAGTCTCTTCTTCCACACTTTCATTGCCTACGAGTGGCTGGTGCTGCGCTTGGAGACTTTGTGCTCCATCATTGTGGCCACGTCTGCTTTGCTCATGGTGGTTCTCCCCGCGGACACTGTGGATGGAGGTACAAGAATTTTTCTAAACTCTCTGTCATACGTATCATTATGAAGTAGAAGGCAGAAGGCTAAAGACATGCAGTAAATTTATTCTGCAGTTTTCAGGCTCTGAAACTGAAGTGAATAGGTGAATTGGGGCAGAACATCTGATTTGTTATTTTCTCCCCGTTAGGTGGATGAATTATCTTTTACTGCTAGACTCCCAAACACAAAGCAAGTCAATTGCTTAAGAATGTTATGTAGCGGGGGGAGCTTAGTAGTGGTTACTGTAAATTGTTTTAGTCATGAACTGGGTTGTCTTATTAGATGGATGTGGCCTAATGGATGTTCTATTTGACAAATGATGTTTGGTGGCTTAGTAGACAGGTGTCGAACATGTTACACAAAACTGCGTTGAATTATTGTGAAATATTCATGAATTTTTTGAATATTTTCTAAGTTTTTGTGGAAGATGAGGGGTCTTTGACGTTTTGTTGAACGTACAAGATGCTGTGTTTGAACCATCCTGACTGGGTTGAATGATTGTTTGTGCAGGATTTGCGGGATTGTCACTCATATACGGATTGACATTAAGTGGTGTCTTAGTGTTCTTCATTCAATTTGTTTGCCAGTTGGCCAACAATATCGTTTCTGTTGAGCGTGTTCAACAATACATGAAAATTGACAGTGAAGGTCCAGCCATCGTTGAAGCTAATCGACCGTCACCCGTTTGGCCAGATCACGGCACAGTGGAGCTCCAAAACTTGCAGGTACACATATTTTAATGTGGCCATATTCGGTCAAATACTGTGTTTCAGAGCGTCAAAATTGTAATGTTCCAAGTATTAATAGATCTACAAACTAAGGCAGGTATAGATCTGAGGTTCAAACTGCCCCAAGTTCAGTGAAATCTGCTATTTAACGAACACGAGGTTTTATATTCGATGTAATTTCTGGTTTAAAGCAATACCATGAAGTTTACTCTCTTGTCTTTTATTATTGCTCTTGTAGATCCGATACAGACCTGGAGCTCCTCTAGTTTTGAAAGGCATCACATGTACATTTCAAGGAGGACAACGAGTGGGTGTTGTTGGTCGGACTGGTTCAGGAAAGGTAATTAACTTCCAAAATCACCTTCAACTTTGGTAGAGTGCACAAAGAAGCTAACATACAGATTAATTCAGGCTGTATGTCATTTCAATAGTTATTTGATCCTGAATACGTGTTCAACACGTTCATTTGTTTTGACGCATGCAATCATTTATTTGGTAGGGATGTGCTTCAAATGTGTCAAAGTGGGGTGCTGATCTTATGTTAGTAAAAAGTAGGGATCAATCTGAATTTGTTCAACAATTTGGTGCCCTGATTGATTGAATCTGTAGGGGTTGGCAAAGCCTTTTTGGTTGTTTTTGTCTTTTCTTCGAAATAGGTTTGAAAATCCTATGAGTTAAAAAGGATACTGTAAGTCTAGTGTGTTATAGAATTACTCGAACAGAGTCTAGGTGGTCTAAATATGGAATGTGAATGTCAGTTTGTTCAAGATTTAAAACTCAATCTTCTTCGTAGCTAAGTTCAACTCAACCTTTTATCCTACAGCTGAATGAGGACATGATTACTATGCTGATTTTTGTTTATTTTGGAATGAATTGCAGACCACTCTGATTAGTGCTTTGTTCCGGCTGGTGGAACCTGCTGGAGGGCGCATTCTGATCGATGGGCTGGACATCAGCATGATTGGCCTTCGTGACTTAAGGTCACGCCTGGGAATTATTCCACAAGAGCCTACTCTCTTTCGTGGCACTGTGCGCTCTAATATGGACCCTCTTGGCGAACATGAAGACAAGCCAATTTGGGAGGTACGCAATTTCTCATGATCTCTTTCTACTGCAATCGACCCTCTCTATTGACAAACTCCATATCTGCACATTCTCTGTATATTCCTGAGACTTTATCACGTTATGTACAAAGACAACACAACATAACATTATTAACTCTGCAGAAGGGTGAATAATACAGCTGAGATATGTGTAACTAGTTGGTCTGTCTGCTTAAGGTTACGAGTCTGATAATTGCAAAAGATTTTGCATCTAGGCATTTGCTGTGGAAAATGGTTGACTTGTTTAATAGTGTTATGACCTTTCACATGTGAAGTTGTGGACACATGTGAGTGCATTTAGAGGCTCATGGGTGTCATTATGGAGGGTTGAGTTTTTAGCCATTGCTTCAATATCTACTCAAATTTTATGCAATAATTGAGTTATTTCACAATGACCTCTTTCTGACTCTGTATGATCTTCATTACAGGCATTGGAGAAGTGCCAACTTGCAGATATCGTGCGGTTCATGCCTGAGAAGCTTGATGCTCCTGGTACTTTTCTATCTATTGTTTATATCCCGATCTTTTTTATGTCTCCTTCTCTAATATCACATCGTTTGCTTTCTCACCATATCCTAGGGAACCAAAGTATCTATGTTCTCACGATGTTCAATAACTCACTATTTTCTGTCATTATCACTCTTTTTGTTACAAGAAGTGGGATGCAAGTGAAAATAAGGAGTGAAAAGGGTTCTAGTCCACCTTCCTCCGTCCCACCACATCATGTATCTCTTCATATATCATTTCTACATACAGCACTATTAATTGTCACAATGATACAAAACGTCATTGATAATCACATGCTTTGTAGTTGTCTAATCACGATAATCACGAGCCATCATTACTCTATTAAAGTATGGTTAACTGTTTAATGTTTGTGCCTGAAAGCTTGACGCTCCAGTACCTTTTTAGCCATTTAATATCATGGTCATATTTGTGGAGATGGTATTTTCACGGGAGCCAATTTCAGTGCAATCCTCCCTTTCAATGAACATGATGTTTTTAATACTAACAAGCTATCAATCAAATAGATTCAGTTTAGCTAAGTATGTAATTTCTTTGAGCTGAGAAACAGGGGTTCTGTGAGTGTTTTGGAATGGTTAACAATTGCAACTGGTTGGGTTATTTGCAAACTGCAGTGACGGATGAAGGCGGAAACTGGAGTGTTGGACAGCGGCAATTGTTCTGTTTAGGACGGGCATTGCTAAAGCACAGTCGCATCCTAGTGTTGGACGAAGCCACAGCCTCCATCGATTCCACCACTGATGCCATCATTCAAAGACTCATCCGTTTCGACTTCCAGCATTGCACTGTGATCACCGTGGCCCACCGCATTCCTACCGTCGTTGATAGTGATATGGTGTTGGCCCTCACTAATGGTATGCTTTTCTACTCTCCGAAATTTTTACTTTCTTAACGTCTGAATCCTTTATAGTTTTTTCGCACATTTTTCGCTAATGTCTTTGATCAATATATTACTTAAATTTCATTAGATTTGTTAGTAAGGGAGGTTGTCTTCTAAGATTTCAAGTAAATTACTTTGGATGAATTTGAAGTTAATTTGGACGAAACATTGTCCTGAAGCTCTAGTTTAGCCCTAGTTTTCATGAAGCTTGTTCCACGATCTCTCTGTCATCATGTTCATGTGGATGATTCATTGCTTCTTCTTTTTCAAATCTTTTGCCCATTATTGTGTTATACGGAGTATATTTTGCATTTGGAAAAGTGTTTTGTGTAAGTATTTGTGGATACATAACTTTTGAGAGGCATAAATGGCGAGTTTTTTCTTTGAATCTCGAAGTGTAAATTTGTACTTCTTGGTGGATCGAAGGGCTCACGTTGAGCAGAAGGTTTATGGATTTTAGATTTTGTAGCCAACAAGAGAGTGGCTTCGTCCGCCTTGAAACTTGGAGTTAGCATAGTGGTTGAATAAGCATGTTTGTTGGTTGTACTTGCAGGGGTGATGGCAGAATACGATACTCCAATTCGACTTCTGAACAACTCTCAGTCTCTCTTCACAAAACTGGTGAATGAATATTGGAAGAATACTCAACACTTGCAGTAGGACCAGCAACTGGACTACCCATGGTACAGCCTACAGATTATTTTAGTATTCAGGGACTCATATTTCAAAAATTTAGGCAGTGCGAGTTGGAATCTTTAGTGGAGTGATGATCCTACTCATATTCATGGAACATGTGTAATGTGGATGAAATATCATTCGTTCATCCAAACCATGTACATTTATCCAAATCGTGAAACCGACTCTATATTAGAGGGCATTTCAGCAATATCATCTGCTCAGAAATGGGGTATTTGTTGCCCCAAATTTTGGCACTTCTGAGTGATAATATGCTCCCTAATAAAAGTTCTTATTGTTATTATCGTAGTTGTTCTCACAATGATATCATCTTGTAATTGGTACCAATCAATCTAAGTTGTTCCTGTATTTAGTAGGATCATCATGTGACTGGTTAGAATGAAGTTTCGTAATACCGGTGTCGTGACCATTGACAGAGTTGTTGTAAGAGAGAAGTCCCTGTGAGCACAATTTCTTCTCCCCCATTCCACAGAATGCATTGTACTTCTTCAGCCGCTCTAAAACGTCTGTTTGCGGGCCTAGGCAACAATGATCTACAAACTATTACTGTACAGAAATGAGAACTGGATTGTTTGTCATCTTGCCCTCCACTGGTTTGACAGCAATTATCAGGACACCTGGAAGAGGAAACGTAATATGTCTAGCTTTGACAGGACCATTAGTGTTTCTTCAGCTAACACACTCTTGATTGCTAGTCCAAGGTTTACTTCAAACTTTCCAGGCGAAATTCATTAAATTGGCAGTTTCTCGATTGCCTAAATGAGATGCAAAAATGGAAAGTAATACACTATGGCTTTCATGTTACTTATTTTCTTGGTATAATCCTTTGAATGTAAATGTTCCAAACTCAAACTCGATCCTGGAGTGTAGATTAATGAGTTCTAATTATCTACCTTTCAAGTGAGCAATGCTAATGAACCTCAAGCCTTAGGAGGAAAGGTATCTTAAATATCTTAAAGTTATCTCCAAGTAACAAGTCTTTCTTTACAAACTTACAAAAGCATTAAGCCTGATATACATGAACAGCAATCAATCTTCACAAAATCAATAACTGCTACTTCTCAGCAGGGGTACTCGAAAGTGCAACGTCATTCTCAATACGTAATGTTCAGGAATTTGCTCATAGCCTTCATGATCCCCGGTGGCCATTGTAACTCACTAGCAACCCACCTGCACCACATACAATTGAAAACGTCCCGATCAGCCACTTCAAAAGTGTGCATCATTACCTATCATAATGAATATGCAGGATTTCGAAGCAATGTAGCAAAAGTCTGGGTGCTTGAAAGGAAAAGGATTAGAAATTCATAATGCTAGCTCCTCTTAATTTTACTTGAAACCCACGACAGAATCTAATGGAGAAACACATGCAACCAATGAGATTCAAATTCAAAAAATTATCCTCCAGGTCAAATGCAAGTGCATAATGCAGTGCTAAATCTTGAAGTCTAAACTTGTATAGTTACAATTTTTTAGCATACTTAGAATCAACCACTGAAAATTTGAAGGTAGGACAACCAACATGATCTTCAAGACACTACAATCGGATTTATCACATTAAGTACTTCACAAGGATCAGACTTTGGTAGGGAGTTAAAACGCCATTTGCATTGACATAATGTCCAATAATGGCTATCAAGACCACGGTTATCAGAAATTATTTGCAGGATAGTACCTACCGAGTAACTTGAAAATTATTTTGATAACCACATTCTTCAATGCCATTACCTAGTCCAAATTTGAAGTATCAATCAAGCCTTAAAAGTTATTGAAAAGAAAAAGGATGTCCAAAACCTGATGTCTTGATATCTTGGCTCTCGAGATGTTGCTTCATTAAACTGCCCTTCAGCCTGGGCACGATTCCCTTCTTTCCACAATACAGCTGCTAAGACGGCATGAGCCTCTGCATAATTTGGGTACTTCCGCACAAGTCCTTGAACCAGTTTCCTGGTCTCTTCTAATCTGTCCAGCTGTGGAGAGACAAGCAACCATAAGGAGAAAAACCAACATAGAAAGACAAAACTGGAGCGCTGAAGTACCATTAGAATGTAAGAGAGGAATAAGTTTTGCCACGTACTTCAAAGAGGACAAGTGCTTCCTTGAGACGATACCCAGCGATTCCTGGAGCCAGAACAGAAGCTCGAGCATATGACTTCAATGCGGCATCAAAATCAGATACCCGAACCAACACATTCCCCAGATTAAACCAAGCTGCATATTCCTGAAACCAATTACAAGCATATTAGCTAATTATCCCACTTATGCAATTAAACCTTCACCTGCAGCATTATATACCCTCTGCTATCGAGAGCTCGGTAGATGAGATGAATTCAAAGCAATTCTGGTTTGAGTTACAAACTTCAGGATCATTGACGATAGCAGTTTTGCAGTCCACAATGGCATCGTCGTAGCGCCCCATTGCCTGATTGTCACTGGCCAACGTTAGGGCAAAAATTAAACCTCCATCTCCATCAATTATAATATAATGTAGAAGGTACTAAAATTGTTCGGAAGCTCATCTCTTCTCCTGTAGTGACCTCTGTTACAGATAGCAAATCATCAGTTCATACACTTGGTTAACAAAACGTGATCGTTGGCCTTCAATCAGCAAGTTGTATGTAAGCAAGACTGGACCAAATGTCTCTAGCCAGTGATCTTTAAATGGAAAGGAGTTTGTAAACAGTCCCCTTGAATAGTGACACTTTGAATGATTGCATAAAAAGTTCATACATAGAGATTAAAAACAAACTGATCTCAAGCGAGTTTCTCTGTTGTAATACCCAATGTGATCACTCAAAGATTCTATACTGCGATCTCCCAATGAAAGCTCACTCCTACATATTAGCAAATGCTTGAAGTGGCGGATACTGTATCTTAAGAATCGATGATAATGTTAAGTCCGAACATATTATTGTCATTGTACAAAAGTTAAATGACCATGCTCACAATATAGTATTCTTAAACAGGATACTGGACATGGACCTTGAATGATCACCCAAGAATCATGTTAAATGGTTTAAAATTATGCAAAGGGTTTCCTCCACCTCATTTCAAATTAGAAATTTCAAAGTAGTATGCATTGACGATAGTGTTGGGTCCGACTTTACCAGAATCGTTACACGAAACTGCCAAATTAGTTGACCCCGTTCACAATGCAGTATTCCAAAACAAAATGCAGGACAAGGAGCAAGCTTGAAAGTTCTGTCTCTCACCTCATACGAAATGGCACGATTCAAGAAGGGCACGGGCGCATTGGGCGCCAACGCAATTGCCTTCGTAAAATCCTCTGCCGCCTGCTCAAACTTCTGCAAGGAAACTCGCACACTCCCCCTGTTCGACCACACACTCGCGCTCTTGGGATCCTCCTCCAGCAACTCCGAGAACAAGGTCTCAGCATTCTCCAAGTCCCCCACCACTGCAGCTCGCAAGGCCTCCTGCAGCTTCGGATTCTCTACGTCCTTCAACCTCACTCGCCTCGACACTGACGCTGCCTCCGCTTCTTCGGGTGTGGCCCCCCATGCCAGAAACGGCAATGCCAGGCCAACTTTCGCCATCCCTCGCCGTGAAACCCTATCTTGGCTCATCTCTGCCTTGGAAACCTTAGAAACCTTCGGGAGCGCACAACGCTTGGGAACTACGTGGGTTGCGCATGGCTGTAATCCGAAGAAACTGCTTCTGGGATTCAAAACTTGTAGGGGTTCGATGAGAATCATAATGTCGATTGTACTAACAGTCGAAATTGAAGTGCAACGCGAATAGGTGATAGGTTGCAACACCCCCAATTGACGTGCAACCGGGCTTTTACGATTTAGGATTGGAGAAGGAGGAGAAGTGAGAGATTCGAGATCTGTGAATGGAGATTGGGGGATTGGTGGGGATGGAATGTGAGAGAGGTGAAGGTGGTGGTGATGGAGATGGCGGAGGTGGAGGGGAATTGGGTTGCGAGATTGATGATTTGCTGTGTGCTGGGGAGCGCAAGGAGGAGTGTCCACGCTCTGGTCGGATTTGCAGCCCCGCGTGTGTGCGAGAAAGCAAGGGAGAGTGGATTGGATGAACATCGATCTTGGATGAGTGGGATTTGGATGAATTCTGGTATTGGATGAATGTCGAACTAGGATGAATGTTGAGCTTCGGTGAATTGAACTTGGATGTGGTTGATATTCCTGGAAGGAGAACCAGGAAATCTGTCTCAATTTTTTCTTTGCTTCCGCTATTTTGCAACTAGAATAAGTTTGAGTGAGAATGATTTGATTTGATTTGATTTTTCAGAGTTGAAATCACATGATGTTTATAATTCCTAAAATTTTCAGATTTATCAGTGATGGTTTCAAATTACCATGATTTTTTGAAGAAAAGCAAAGATAATTCATATTTATTTCAAAATTAGCTAAAAAAATCTGAATATTTTCCTACAGTTGTGAATTATGAGGAATAATATTATAGCATAATGAAAGTTTTTGTGTCCAACTATAAATAGGAAACCAATAGCCAGTGATTGCAAAAAACACTTGTCTTTTTTTTTGTCCCCTTTCCCTCCAACAAGTGGTTGCTTGCTCATAACGAGTGGCTTTTGCATTGTATGTCAATTTTTCATGAAATTTAAAATGAAGGTACACGTGGTAGTTGTAGACATTAAGTAATTTTTTCCACTTTTTAAAAATTTGTTTACTATTTTTGAGCAACCCAAAAAATGCAAATTGGAATGTCAAAATTGGAATACAAGGACATCTACTCAAGTTACACAAGTGCAAAGAACACAATTTTTTTTCCCAAAGATATAAATAGTTGAAAAGGAACACCTTCAAGTTTGGAAAGTTTTTCAATTTGAATTTTTTACTATTTTCTAAAAATCAAACATCAAAGTGTCCATTTTATTGGTATTTTTCTATAGCTTTGTTTTGTGCATAAATGTTAGTTATAAAATTTTCTACGTCCAATTTTTTACAAAAATATTATTTTTAATGATTTACAAATTTTTCGTATATTTTATTTTATTTTTAAAAATTATTCCAAAAGTCAAAGAACTCATTGAAATAGGTTGTTTTGAGACAAAAATGGTAGGTATTTCTTGCAATGATCCTAGACTATGGTAATAAGACCACTGTTCAATACACAATAAAACGTTCAATTTGAGGAATTTTTGAAATTTTAAAATTGGAATAGAAACAAGACTCAATAAGATTCATTTCATTAGTTGGGCTCAAATTCCTCAAAGATCATTTATATGGCTCAATCCAAATCATGAGCAAAGAGGTAGGAGTTGCCAAATGACACGAGAAGGACTTTTTTAGTGATCCATAGTACACACTTCTTCATTTCAATTTTTGGACACCTATAAGGCCCTTTGTACTCCTCTCCAATATTAGATGAAAATATGTTGTTTTACAACTTCCAATAAGCTTTTCTAGAATTGTCATTTGAAAGCCACATTGGGGCACCCTTAGGTTTTAGGGTTATTTTGGATTTGCACTTAGCATATTGAGCAATCATTCTATTTTGGGCCAAATATCATCAAGTTTTGACAATTGTTTAGTACAACTACAAGCTTATAGGAAAATTAAAGACACATTTAATGCTTTTACTTAGTTAGATAATTATATTGTAAGTATCCAAATAAATTAATAAAATGTTATGCTAAATTTGCTAGATTTAGTAGCCTCAGTCAAATTTTAGAGCCACCAATTGGAAAATATAGAATGAATGGCAAAATAATAATAATTGAAATTTCTTTTTAAATATTAGCTTATACCATCTAGACCATATAATTTTGGTCTCGTAAGAATTATAACATTATATGATAGAGTATTGGTTCAAAGAAAGGTATCACCCTTTGTGTTATCTAAGGAAGTTAGGCTACCTCATCTTCACCAATTTCAAAATCTATGTATGTATATTTGTATGTATATATTTATATATGAAAAAAAATTAAAATATATAGAAAGATGCGTAAATTTATATGTCTTTTTTTCGTTTTTTCTTAATTCAATTACAATGTTTTTTCTACAGTGAAAATTTAATATTAATTATTTATTCAAAAATACATTTTGAAATGCATAATTTAATCTATCTAGTAATAAAATGTTTTTATTAGTTATGAGAGGAAATGCATTCTAATTATAAAAAAACCATCCATGAATGAATGAATGGAGTATAATATTGCAAATTGTTAGTTTATTTCTTTCTTTCTAGACGTATGTTCATAAGGGGCATCTTCCAAAGAGTATTGCCACCCTTGCACATTGAGATTTCATATCTATATTTGAAGAGCCATTTAATAGAAGTTCTCTAAGTTAGGCACCAAATATGTTCCATATATAATTAGGATCTTGAATATCCATTGTATCTGTGTGTAGGGGTATAAAATGCTTAGAAATGAAGAAACAACCAACTTTTAGATAAAATATGATCATCCTCATCAGAGTTTGAAATATGACATAGGGTAAAAACTATATTTGACTTGAAGAACTGTGCTTGAGCCGTTTATTGTGAATCAAATTTGCATTGATTGATTTATAAATCAAGCTCAAATTTACCATTGCAAACTATATGTATTATATATCAATATTATAAGTATAGTATTTTATCTTTATAATTTGTAGTTAAAATAGTTGTTATTACCAAATTGGTGGTCAAAGTTGGTGAAAAAAATTCAAAAAGTAGATGTTAGAATTTTTAGAGAAACTAGTTTTCTTTAAACAAAAACTTTGTTTGGAAAAAAATATCTCTATTATTAATTTCTATCAAATCACTTTTCTAGAACTTAAATTAATTCATTATCTAGGAATGTTATCTTGTCTACTAGGTATGATAATATACTAAAGCACTTGATGTTTCTCCTCTCCATTTGTCTAGACCACTTCATTTATGTGCATAAGTGGATATCATATTTATGTATCATTATAGTTTGCAAAGCCACCTTGAGTTGTTTAAAAAATCTTCACCACTAAATTCTTGATTATTTCAAGAATACAACTGTCATCACAAGTAGAATGTAGCTTATTTTACCTTTTTAAAGCCTACATTCTTTCCTAGATTTTTGCACATTTTTGCTTATATCTCTAATTGAACATAAAGAATGACTATCTTTTTATGGATTCACAAATTGTTTGAGATGAATAAGTAAATATTTGGAAGAAACATTTACCTCGAGTACTCTATTCATCATCATAAATATGCACATCATCATCATAAATACTCACATCAAAGCTCTTTGGGATTAACTTAGATTTGAAGGGCCAAGCAAAAACAAGTGCAAAAGTGCAAAAGTGAACAAGTTGTAAGTGGGGATTATACAATAAGGTAGGAGGCTCATAAAGCAACCATTTAAGAACCGATCACCTTTTCATGGAAGCTCATTTCCTTGAAACAATTATCAATAAATTTGTGTAGCAAGAATAATGTAATTGGCATCTAATCCAAGTTGTTTCATATTTTTTGGACCTTAGTGGAATTAGTTACAAATTTTTGAAGTTGAAAAAAAGTAGTTGATAGTGGTCATCAAAAGCAACCAACTCCTAAAATGTGCAAAGTTGGTACATTGGAGAAAGAAAAATGTAACTCTAAGTCATATTCACTTTCAATGCCTAGTTGGAGTTCGAACCTCCTACCTTATTGGATGTTGAGTAGGCTTTGGAATTCCAAGGCATCACAAACCCTACACACTTGCACGCACCTCCCAAGTACTCACAAGTAGAAGACAACCTTGAAGGGCCATTTCTTGAAACACTAGAATAGAGGCCTTAAAATATAGCCCATTGGCTTTGTCATAGACTCTCTTATTGCAAAGATTGATGCCTTTTCCAATCACTCTTCTTCTTTATTGGTTCAACGTTGCCATACCTTCAAAAAAAAAAAAGTGCCTCATCAAAATTAGGTCACCAATCTTGAGGACATCATTAATTTTTTAGGGAAATGTAAACTCAATTCCAATGAGTCATGAAACAAGACTATGAGAATCACGGACTCTCAATCCGCACCATGGATTATGGTTGGCATTCTCTGGTTCTTCCTTCTCTTGTCCTTTATAGATCATGTGCAACAAAGGATTCCATTTGTAATTGCCGAGTATGCTCCCTTTGGCGATGCTGTGCCCCTATCCAAGTTAGGGCATATTCAATTTCATCGTGGACAAGATACTGCTTACAAAAGGTCGTCGCCCATTCCTCAACTACGATGTGTGAAGGGCTGTGAATTTGAGCCTTGTGAGTTGTAACCCTCCTTGTGTAATTTTGCAAATCCAATTATTCCTTATGATTAGACTATTTTAGGTTATTATGTGATCTTGTGATTAGGGTTTATTGGGTTATCGTATGATTAGGGTTTGTTGAAGGCTTATTTTCATTCTTGAAAGTTCTTCATAGTCCTATTTTATGGTTCATAGTCATGTTTGACCCTCATAGCATTGATATAAGCGTTGCTTTAGAAGAATTTTATAAATGATTTGTGATTGTAGTGTCTCTGGTGATTCTTTTTTTGAGAGGCCAGCTATTGTTCACTGTACAAACATCAAACCCCGTGCACACAATTCGAAGTGGCAATGTGAAACCGATCTACCTGGGCACCTCAAGTTTGATGAAACAACCATTGTTTGTGAGGTGTGATTTCATTTTTTTCTTACAAATGATACTTTATTTGTTTGTAAATTTTGGGATTTGAGTCTTGGGATTACATGAAAGCTAAGATGCTCATTTCTTAGAAAAGTGAGGGATGGCTTTGAAAATAGGGATTCGAGTCACCAGAGGATGATAAAGTTCTAAGAGGCAGTTGTGGACTTGAGTACAGCTTAGTCCGCACTCGTATGGAATAACCTTGAACCTCGCTACTAATTTTTTATTCATATAATCTAAAGCATACAAATATAGGATTTTAAAGTAGGTCCACATGAATGTAGACATGAAAGGACATTGATGCCAATTTTTGTACTATGAATAGCAATCCTTTCAATTTCACTATGCAAATTAGATGGTTCTCATTCAATCATTTTGCGCAAGTTTTGCTCATCTTATTGAATTCAAGCCATTTATATTTTAGGGGATTTTACAATAGGCATGATTAAATTCATCTATTTTTTTCTTCTTTTTGTTCATTTTAATTTTGACCATCAAATTTTGATCACTTTTGAATTTGCATTCAATTAATGAAATGAAGCTTACTAAGTCTAGTTTCTCCTCTAATTTGAAAATTTGAAAAAAATATAAACTTGAGAATTTAATAGTTTTAAGTTTACAACCATGGTTAATTGATTTTTCTAATATGAAATGGCATTATTATATACACCTTTAGTAAAAAATTCAAATTTATTAAATGTCTAAATTTTTCTTAGACTTTTTATTCAAAATTCATAGTAATTTCAAGTCTTCACCAAAAAAATCTAAAAGGATTATGACTTGTTGGAAGCATAGATGGTGAATTTCATTACAATGGCAATATTATTCCACCATTTCTAACATAGTCCATGCCACTTTAATAGAATGTCTTGCAATTTCTAACATATTCTGCACCATTTTAATGGAATGTTGTGCCATTTTAATGAAATTCACTATATAGGTTTTCTTTAGTGACCAAGAATATTATAATTTTCATTTAGTATACCAACCAAGTAGAGCTCAAAAATTAAAAATTATTGAACATTTACAACTTATATATAATCCCGTCTTTGGGGGTTATCACCATTGTGTGGGAGCTATTTAATGGAAGATTGGAAAGGATTTTTGGATAGGGTGGTCATTGCTACAAAGTCGACATTCCAGCCATTACATAGCTCATAACATTGAAGATGAGGTACACTTTCTAAGTATATATTCATTCTTGATAATTTTAATTGCTAGTTGAGTGGTTATGTTCCATGCAAAATTATGGATTCAAATGGATTGAAATAACAATGTTATATTAACTCAAAGCTCTTGTAATTGTCAAAAGTAGATGAAAGGTTGGAGTGCAAGTTGGATGATAGTATTGGGGGTATTATTGTATTTAATCCACCACAATTGGAGGGCTTTCAATGTTCCAGGTGTCAATTCCTCTCTAAAAGCTATTGTTGAACAACAAAATGGATTAACATAGATAATTGCAATAATTGTTGAGCATTTGGAGTTGTTTTTTGTTCCACTACTCAGGTTCATTCAATTTGTGCAACAATTTGAATAGTGCAAGATCCTCACACTAATTTAAATGAATTTGGATCAAAGTGGTCCAATTGATTTGAGCATGAGGATGAAATTTGGATGAATGTATGTAAAGCCGTTTCGATGAAAATAGATGAAAGTTGTTGAGTAAAAAAAGGTCATGTGTGGATAATGATCATACTATATGAGATAGTATGAAAATAATGTATATTGCAACATAATATATATATATATATATATATATATATATATAGTAGTGAACATCCATATTACCTTAACTTACAAATTTTCATTATTCCAAAATTAATACTTGGAATATCACTAATTGAACTAGTTGAGTAGTTTATGAAATGGTGTTGCTTTGAGCACCTAGTTAGGAAATGACTCTTTGTTTAAATTATACTTTGTGGACTATCTTCAAAGTGCATTTCTTTCTCACATATACACACTGATAATTGATCTTCTAAGCTTTTATGGATTGTACAGGAGATGCAAATAGAGAATAGACACACAAGATTCTAGAGCTCATCACACATTGGGAGGAGGCAATAGTAGTCACAAACATATTCACCTCAATGTTGAAGAATTCCCAACAAAGTTTTTCGAATGCATTTTATTTCCCTTTTGTCATTTGCCTGGATACAAATATGGTTGTAGATATGCCAAGGCTTTTGTAAAGCAAAGAATCAAAGATGTCCATTAAGTTTTTAATGAGTTTCATTTGGATTTTTCCACCAATTTGATGTAGAGTTTTGTATCTCATACCTTCCTTGTATTGTATTTGCACTACTTAATGAATATCTCTTGCATGTTGTGATGTTGTAAGAAGGTTTTATTGTTGTATTCTACTCTTAAGAAGGGCTTCAATTGTCTTGAATTCAAAATTGATCTTAGCATTACAATTGCTCATTTTCACATTGGTTCAATATAACATGTTTAATTTTTTCATCCATTGGAATTTTTTGTTGTGGGATGCACAGTTGAAGTGTAGGCCAGGGTTCTATCTTGATGTGTCTTTCCTAATATAATATTTTAGGCTTCTTATACACTGTATAGCAAAAGAGCCTATGTAGTTTCTTACATTGACAATTTTAGAAAGGAGCTTAAGGTATAAGGTTTATCTTTGATATTGAAACAATTTAAATTAAGAAAAACTATATTGGGACCTTATATTGTGTTTGATGTCTAGTTAAGTATGTCAAAATATGTATTTGAAAAGTTCCTGTAATGTTGATTGACATGGGATTATGAAACTATTGTTTTTTATTGAACAAACCATGAACGTGATGATGACAACTAACCCCTAAGCACTCTAACGTCCATTTTCAAGACAATAAATGGATTGAAACTGAAGTTTTATCCTCCTAACTGCTTGGATGAAAGTTATTCTAATTCGAGGAGATACTTTATGAAGTTGTTATCTTATCTAAGGGTTGGATTTGGTGTTATTAGGGTATACATTTTTCTATAATTACCAATGTGCAAGTATGTCAAGTAGTTGACCAAGTCAAAATTGCATTGACTCTAGTTCAAAACTGAATTTGCTAAAATGAGGTTATAGATTTTAAAAACAAAAATTTTTCAAAAAATCACCATGTGAAGAGAACCTCATTTCAAATCCATTCCAATAAAGGATATTAAAAAAATGATAATATTTTGCTAGTAATCAAATTTTGAAGGAATTTTGAAATTTTCCTTTCAAAATTTATTAGAAAAATTGGTGATAGCATTGGTGAATCTAACTATACGGATAGAATCTACAAATCTTAGTCTACAACTTTTATTTGTCTATCAATTCCAAAATATTCTTCCAAATAGCACTTTATAATGATTTTCTTCAATTCTAGAGATGAATCTAGATGTCTAGGGATTATATTGAATCATTTGTGGGAGTGCATTAGTTTAGTATAGAAGCCTAACCCATAAATGTCCAAATTCATCTCCAGAATTGATAATTTGAGAAAAATCATTATAAAGTGCTATTTGGAAGCATATTTTGGAATTGAAATGCAAATAAAAGTTGTAGATTTTGATTTGCAAATTCCATCTATATAGTTAAATTCACCAATACTATCACCAATATTTATTTCATAAATTTTGAAAGAGAAATTCCAAAATTCCTTCAAAATTTGATTGCAAGTATATTATCATTTTTTGAGTAAAATTTGTTGGAATGGATTTGAAATGAGGTTCTCTTCATATGGTGATTTTTTGAAATTTTTGTGTTCTTCCTATGTATGATCTCATTTTGGCTAATCTAGTTTTGAACTAAAGTCAATGCATTTTGACCACTTGAATACTTCCACATTTATAAATTTAGAAAATATGAACTCTAGTAACACCAAATCCAACCCTTAGATAGGACAAAAACTTGATAACGTATCTTTACAAATTAAGATAATTTTCATCCAAGTAGTTAGGAGGATGAAATTGGAGTTTCAATTTGTTCATTGTCGAAAAAATGGACTTCAACTTGTTTAGGGATTAAGAAAATAGTTTGGTTGCCTTGCTTCCCTTGTTCTTGACAAGACCTAAAAGTCATTGAAAGTGTATTGTGTGTCTAGGTGTATATATGCAAGTCACTATAGGAATGGAATTAAAATTAAAATAATGTAGAAGTAACTAGAAGGAGAAAATTTAAAAAAGAGTAGGGTAATATTTGAAACTTAAAAAATTGAAACTACTTACACTAAGGGGGGAAATCTTCACCCTTATCCAATGTGGCACACAATATGGTAGATGGGGTATATTTTAATTTCTTGAAGGTTATAATTTGCACCCACAAGGTTAAAATCTTGAAAGTAATTATATGTTGAAAAGGATTGGAGAGGATATTTAAACCCTGTGGGGAGGGTGGGATGTTTTTGTTCCTTGCTTATTCATTAAGGGTTTTATTCCCCCATTTCGTGTGAATTAATTTTCAATCTTTATAGGAATATTTATCTTCACATAAGATATATTTAAATTCTTGTTAACTGCACAAGGTAAAAGTTTATAATCTGCCTTTTCTTCACTGTGGTACAAATATACCCATATGGGTTCTTGTGGGGTAAATTGGGTTAAATTGGGTTAAATGCAAACACAGTTTCGGAAATTTCCGATTCTTAAGACGAAGAGTTCAGAGTGCTCTTCCGTTCACAAATAGCTCCATGAACGATAAACGGGTAACGAGGTGAAACAAAGGAGAAATCATCCATCCACGATGTCATAGTTTTAGGGTTAGGGCATAGGCGAAACGGGGAGGAGAAGGCCAGAGGCCCTCGCGGAGCTTTACCCTTTTGCGTCCTTCGTCGCCATCGCCTTCCTCGTCTCGGACTCCGGATCCCGCAGCTCGTCACGATGGTGGAGAAGACAAAAATCCGGAAGGATGAGGTCGTTACTCGCGAATATACGATCAATCTCCACAGGAGACTGCACGGCTGGTATACGCCTGCATCCCCCTTGCCTGAGAACATCAAATTGTCACAAACACGCCGGTGGCGCTAGGGTTCGATGGCTTTGTTTTCCATGGTTTTGTGGTGTCTCTCTCGTGTATTTCTACTCTGTAACTTATTTTGGACTGCGAAGCGCATTGTGAAAAATGCTTCCGCTCGCATTGACAAGGGATTGTCGCATGTACTCTGTTGGGGCAAGGTTTTGATGACATTTTCGTTGAGTGGCTTTTGTTCTGGGTGCGAGGTGTCGCTCATACTTAACGTTTTTTCTATATTTTTTGTTCGGATCCGCGAAGTATGCAATGAGTACTTTTGCCACATAATTGGAGAGAATGTGTAGTTTGAATCTAGAGTTTGGTGGGAGCATTGACTTTCGTTGCCCGCGTCAAGCGATATGAAATCATCCGAGAGATTCATAGGAGCGTTTTGGATGTGAGATTAGGTTTTCAGGTTAGCACAAATGGCCCGTAATCGACACTGTGATGTTATCATTTTAATTAGACTTTCCATTTTTTCGGCCATTACTGGTGAATGAAAGAGGATTCCAGCGTGCTGAAAAACGCGCCTTATTGGGATGCCCTATGTCCCTATCGCCACGCGAGAGTTTTATTGACAGATATTTTAAATTCGCTTTTTCAACAATAGGTTCACATTGATTAGGGAATGTACATTAGCTGAGGATCTGAGTGGCACATTTGGGTCCTTGGCGATTTTGGATGTCTGAATTTTTTAAATAATGAGAACAAGAAAATCTGTTTTTTTCTCGGTGTTCGCAAGCTGATTAGTGCTTGACTCATCTTCTGCATCTCTTTAATTTTTTTGCCCGAGTTCTCACGTGACATTTTTATTCATTATTTGCAGCACCTTCAAGAAGATGGCACCGAAAGCAGTGAAGGAGATCAGGAAGTTCGCTCAAAAGACCATGGGAACCAGTGATGTGCGGATTGATGTGAAGCTGAACAAGCACATCTGGAGCCGAGGTGTCCGCAATGTGCCTACCAGAATCCGAGTGCGCATTGCCAGGAAGCGTAACGATGATGAGGATGCTAAGGAGGAGTTGTACTCATATGTCTCCGCCAGTGAGGTGCCTGCGGAAGGGTTTAGAAACCTGGGAACCAAGATCATAGAGGAGGAGGAATAGGTCTCTGTTTTTGAGCTTGTAACATGAAAAAGGCAATCGTTCCTATTGGACCATCTCTTCCTGCATTTTTTGCATCCCAGCTCTACATTGAAGTGTCGTCTCTGCTTCTCGGGACAGGTTTATTCGGTCTAATTTTTTGTGCTTGTCCGTCAATACTGCTTCTGCCCTATTGTTGCGACGCTGTGAGTAACGTCTTTCTTTCCAGAATTAGTTCGCAGCTTGATACTCATATTAAGAATTGTGAACTTGGATCTCTCGTGGAACTGCAAATTTTCTGCAGGTTGGAAATATCACCATTAAGTGGGGTTTTCCACAACGTGGTTATGCTGGATGTGAAGTTCAATTTGCAGTAGATTGTATCGAACAAATGAACTCTTGGATTTAACTTATCTTGTACTCACATTTGAAATGAATTTCTGAGGGATGGTTTCCTGGGAACCAGTGTCATAGTTTCACTGTCTCAGTTTCCATTTCCAATCACCAACTAAGAAAGTGAAGGACACTGAAGGGTAAAGGCACTGATACTGGAACGATTGCCACGAGGACATCATTTCGAGACAATATGATCACTAATTGGCCATGTCATCGAAGTCACTGACGTAGGGTAAGTGCCTATGAGTCCTTTCAAATTCATTTTTCATTTTTATCTCCACCTGCCAGAAGCGTGGGTTGTATGTCAAAAATTTTGCAACCTGACTTTTTTTTTGCAGTGGTCAGGTTGCAATACTTTCTCTTTTACTTTAGGAATTTGTCTACAAATTTTTCCTTGGCTAGAAAATTTCAGCTACTTTTGTAGCAGCTTATTGGGATATAAATGGCAACTTTCAAGTTTTTTTTATATACTCTGTGGCTATGTGAATAAGTGATGTCTAAAATCAATCTTCAATAGTTGTTTTATTTTATAAGTTATTATGCTAAACTTGGACATGTGAAATATGTAAACTATCAATGGCTCCATAGTGGAAATAAAATACAAAGCAGTCTATAGTGCCAATAAAACAAAATTAGAAACAAGAGAAAATTTGTGAAGCAAATGAGAGCTTTCAACACTAATAGTAAGATGAATTTCTGAAACAAACAAGCCTTTGAGCATGCAAACAAAAGTGTATTTCTTATTACATTGAAGCTTTGAACAAATGCTAATAGAACTCTAAGTCACTCAATGGGGAATTGAACCCCCAAGATGCCCACTGTAGATTGAGTGTCTTGCACAAAACATGCAAGTTTAGCATAAAAATGCCCTCCAAGTGTTGGTGTTGAAGTTGTACTTCCTCTTGTCCCCATTCAATCTTCAATTGAATGAGCTCCCTCTTAGAATTGGTCAAGGATTCAAAAGCCAATCTAAAACTAACAAACCAATTTTGCACCATCAATCTAAAAACATGAAAATGGACAAAATTCCCATCAAGCCCATAGACAAATGAAATTGGGGATACTCAAGCCTTAGTAACTAAGCATCTCCATATCGCTTATGTGTCTTTGTGTTAAATCTTCTTTCTATGCTTGAATGAAAAAGTTTCAAATGTAAAGTATTTTTGCCTAGACATCTAAACCACCATTGGCAAGTTCTTGCCAACATTGTTTTTTTGGATTGACTTCAAGAACTTTAGGCTTGAAAAACAATGCTCATCTTCAACCGACCCCAACACATTGTAGTTTTAAAAGGGGCTTGTTAACAATCTAATTTTTTGCTGGTCAAGAAGTTAGTGGCAACCAAACTACCTTCACCTTTGTGTCCAAATATTGTTTGAGAATGTGTACAATGTTTTTTCAACATTGCAAGATGGTGTGGAAAGTTGTCTTCTATCCCAACTTGGTTCTAATATTGGGGATACAAAATGCCTAATGCATCCAATTTCCCATTAGAAGGAAATTAGGTGTCAAACTCGTCAATAAGAGATTATGCAATCTTCGCAAGCATTGAAAAACATTATTTCAATGACTACTTCAAGCAAATTCAAAAAGTTCACTAGTTGAGCAATGTAACAATTTAATAATGCCACAATTTAGTAGTTCACCATATTCACCAAATGGAAAAGTAAAAGAGAAACAATGCAAGCACAATTAATTATATAAGGAACTTACCAATCAATTGAGCTCTCATTGTATCTACATACTGGTTCATCACTTCATAGGTAACAAAAAACATTTTCCCTATGACATTGTCTTGGCATCAAGCAAATATAATATGATCTCCCATTTGGAAAACAAGATGGGTGATTGGTATACCCTTTTCTTCTAGTCACCGCGTGGTCAAAAATTCGTTTTTGCACTCCAAAAGTGAGTAGAATTCTAGAAACAAATCTATGCTAAATTGTGTTGTAGGATCAATAAAGTAAGTGGCCAATTGGTATTGACAAACTTTCATAACAACAAGAAAATCAGACACATATATATACATCTTTACTCTAAGAAAATTTGATGAGACAATGGACAATGGACAAGAAAAGAAGAACGCAAGATAGAGATAGCAAGTTCCCAAAATGACAAAGCATTTCAAAGTTGCTTTTGGCAACACCAATGGTAGACATGTCCAATCCCATATTCAACAAGAATGTGAGGTATTTAGCCATTACCCTCTTTGGAGGGCTCAACATAGATATCCATCCAGTCTTCATGTTCCTCAACATCTTATTGCCCTTTGTTTCTATGATGCTACTATGCTAGTAAGATTGATTAATTCAATATGTCATTTAGGACTTTTTGCAAAGTGCTTGTGCACAGTTTGCATCAACACCTCCAACTTCATGACCAAGAGATATGCTAACAAAGTTTGAACTACCAAGTTGATGCAATGCCTACAACAATGCATTTCAAGGGTGAATGGAGCCCAACCTTACTACAACATCATTGTCACACTAGTCTTGCTACCTTAAAAAACTAAAGCACATCAAAGCCACAACTCACCACTTTGCCTACAATTTCTTCCCTAGACATGCCACCTTCACCCATCAAAGCAATTGTTATCATACTCAAGATGTTATCAGAGGTGCAAACTTGAGTCATATGCCCCAAATGAAGTAACAAAGGGATTTTAACAAAGTCCTTCACAACATATGCATGCACTAATAACCATTGTGTATTATCTACTCTTCTAACCTCATCAACAATCATTGAAATAAATCTAGCAAAGCAGGTAGCATAGCAAGAGCATGTATTGAGCAATTTCCCAACTAGATGATTCACACCAATGTTTCTTAGGCATGTGTTTCATCTTCAAATATTCAAACAACAACCTAGAAGAAGTATACTCACACACAGGACATCTATTCTATAAAACTGAAAAGAAAAGAAAAAATTGTACTCCCTTGCATTGGTTTTCACTAGCCATGACACCATTAACTTGTTGAAGCACTAATTTGGGACATCTTGAAGTAGACAAGCTTACATTCTTCAAATGAGTACAATCCTTGTCAATATAAACTTCACCTTTCAACACACCAAACTTTGCATTGTCCACCATAGCCGCCCTCTTCCCCTCCTACTTTTTAAGATTATCCAACTTTGGCACTATCAACTTAAGTCGGTCATTGATGGTGCTACAAGCAAGACACTCCACACATGTTAGATTACCATCAACATAATACCCTTGAGCTCAAAAAAACTTACCTATCTAAACCTCTTGCCAATGGCCAGTAATATCCACTACATCTTGTTTTTTTCGTTTCTTTGGTGATGACTTCTTCACTATAGAATTGTTGTTGTTGAGGTTGGTCATCTTCATGGAAGAAGAGAATACATTTGAAGGCAATGCATCTTTAGAAACCAAGGCCTTCCCCTTGGAAGTAGAAATGCCACCCCCTATCCCAAGAAACTTTGTTTTACAAATTGGTAGAGGCAATAAGTAATTGGAGATGACTCCACTATTATGATTAGAGGCAAAGAAACGAAATTGATATTCAGTAGCTTGTAAAGTAAATATAGGGTCTATGGTGACCCAAAAATATAGACATTGCAAATTAGCAAACATTGTTGATTAGGAAACATTCAAATCAAACAACAAGGCAAATTTTACAAACTATAAACATTGCAAATTAGTTGTTGTAATTTATATTGCAACTACCCCAATAATATATTATGCAAAGACTTAATAGAATAAACCAATTTTTTGATCCCACCCTACTAGAGAACTAAAAAAAAGGTTGCATCTACCTCAACAATACTAATTCAACAATAAACTTAGTATTCAATTTTTCAAGGCTCTAGTTGTGTCTACAATTTGCAAAAAAAGATAAAGTATCTTGTAGAGAATAAAATGTAGTTCCACAATAGTCTTACCTTCTTCTAGTACAATCAACCCTAAAACAACAACATTCAAACAAAATACACATTCCAAACTCCAAAAATGTTTTGATCACATACTACAACATCTGGCAAATTAGTGATTGAACAAATTCGTATGAAAGGACATCTAAAGCACATTGATTTCACAACACTAAGACTTGGGCAATTCACGCTTAGTGATGGAACACATTCGTGATTAGTGAATTCAATTCCAAATGTTATCATTGAATAAATCATGGTAAGGATTGATAAAGACTTTAGAAATCCTATACACACTATAAAATTCCCTAGGCGTAAAAAGTTCTATAGACATTAAGTAGAAGCAAACTTTTGAAGGACAGTCTAGAACCACTTTAAATACTTGAGAACAAACAAAGTTCCATCAAAGGCAAGAGTTCACTAAGTCCAAACCTTGTACAAATATGCCAATCCCTTGAATTGGAAATTAGACTCCTCCAATACTTTTTAATCCTTAAAGCTTTGCACAACCTTCAAAATGCACATCATATTAAATAATAAAAAAGTAATCACAAACTATTTATAAAGACATCATAACAATATTTAGGCCATTCCATTGCATTAGCTATGCACTACAATCCTAGATGAAAAAATATTCATCAAATATATAAAGGTTTTCACCATAGTGACTAGTAGACCATGCACCAAAGTCAACATGTAGATCATTGCCCTCATAAATGAACAATAGTCTAGAATATATATTGACAACAACAATCAATAGACTCAACTAATTTTTGGACAAAACAAGAAAGGTTGCATCTACCTCAATCCAATAACAAACTCACCGCTATGCTTTCCAAAGCTATCGTCATGTCTACAACTTGCAAAATCCATAGAGGTAAATCACTAGTATTAGAGAGCTCAATTGCACACTAAAGTCCATAATAAGAATTTTTACCACTCAAAATATACTCTACATTGCATTCAAATGACATCAAGCACAACTAATAGTACTAAATTGAATATTGCATACTCACAAATTACTAGTGGTTGATCAAGGTAATCAAAACATGCTTTGAAAATAGAATATACAAGCATACAAATTAAATAACAAATTGAGAAATTAAACATACATATAATAACATTTGTTTAATGGCCATGAGATTGGTAAGTATCTGAAAAATCACTTGCCCATCATAACAATGAGTATTTTAGTAGGCAAAATGTATTAATGCAAACAACCAAACATTAACTCTTAGAGAACAAAATGCAATTCCACAGTATTCTTACCTTTTGAATTATAATCAACTCTAAAATAGCAACATTCACACAAAACACAAATTGCAAATTGCAAACCTATTGTCATCACACATACTATAGATGTAGTGAATGGTTGCCCAATCTTGGCGTTGCAAAACCAAAATCCTTTACCTTCACCAGGTTCGGAGACATAGATATAGAATGGCTGGAATCAATAGCAAGGACAAACCAGCATGTGTATATTGCTTTGTCTTTGTTTGACGAATAAAGCTGTGGTATGGGTTTCCTCTCTAACCCTAAATCTGAAACCCCCATCAAAATTCACATCTACTCCATAAATTGAACACTAATAACAAATCTGCCAAATGCAAACTAAAAGAACACCCCAATTTCATTCAAATATAGAGTCATCAAATTCTCATGGCCAACAAATGCAAACAATACCTACAATTAGATCAATTCATCACAAATTGCTTGAAAACATTCCAAAATTCAATCCTTCAATTTCAAAAATTCTCAACATGTTATGTACTTCAAAATAGGAGCTCCTTAGAAAGAAAAACATAGAGTTGATCCTTTGAAGGTATGTGCTCTCTCTAGATCTCCTAAATGGTTATTGATCTTGTACCTTGGGTAGCTAGATGTGTATAATTTGTCAACTAACAACTAGTACCAAACAAAGTTGAACCAAGCAACTCTATGATTCTAAAAAAAATTCAAAAGGTATCAATTTACATGTCCAATTTTGATCACAAAGGTTTCAATGACCAAAACTTAACTAGGCACAATCAAACTAAGAAACTCTTCTATTTTCCAAACAAAAGATTTAGAGAGTATACTAATTTCAATGGCCAATTTTTTCTACAAAGGTTTCAATGACCAAAATGTAACCACAGACAACAAACCAAGAAACTCTTTCTAATGTTCCCCGCAATCAATTATGCAACATACTATCTATAGCACATATTGATACAACCAAGGAAAAATTTTGAATTTAAAAATTAAGATCATGGAATCAAGAACATGGAGGTGTTTTGTAACATAATACACACGTGACAAATCATCGAAAAATTGAACGACAAGAGTAGTCTTCTTATCTCTTCTTCGTCTTCGCAACTCTGGAGGCATGCATTACAGATATCAACTATGCTTCCAAAGAAAGAAGCTATCTTGACAAAAGTGAACTCCCCGCCACTTTTTAAGTAGTGTGAATATGACATGACAAAACTTTAACAAAGCTTATTTTAACAAGCTTGAGATGCTCTTCACAATACCACAAAACAAAATAAAATTTGAAGAATGCTACTACGACAAAATCTTTGACCTAAAAAACAAAATTCTAAAAAATTGAAGAAATAGCATATTATTTATCAAGTGAGATAGTATAGACAATTGAGTGGCTCAATCTCTTACCTTTATAATTTTGATTGATTGATGTTGTCAAAAATGACAATGGCAATGTTTCTTCAATGGCTAGTTGAAATCTAAGAAGATTTGGCTTTGATCAAATGCTTCAACCTAATGAATTAGAGTAAGATATGAACATGACATGTTGAGGAAGTAACATCAAAACAAAGGAGTGTATACGAGAAAAACAAAGAACACCAACTAAAATAACAATATAAAACAAATGACACAAAACAAAAACCAATAGTAATCCAACCTTCTAACACACATCAATCTATTCTAAAAGTTCTTGTCCATCAATTGAACCCAAATCATGAATTTTCCAATACAACTATGAGAATACATGCAATCAACAATCATAGACCCTAACATGCAATTGCTTAAAATTTCAAATATAATGAAATTTTTGGGAGTTTTACCTTAGCTTAGCTTAGCTTCAGGATTTTAGTGTCCACGAAATTTAGCGTTGATGACTTGCAATCTTGGAATTGAAGTTTTCAAATGACAAACTCCATTCTCCACAAGTAAAGAAATTGGCAAAATTGAAACAAATCAGCAAGTTGCAACTAAATCACAAATCAACAAATTGAATAGCATAGCACTAAGAGGTGAGATTGGCAACTAGTTAAAATCCAATTCAAACTTTAAAGTGTAAACAAAAGAACAAATGCAAAAGCATAAAAACAATGGGCAAGAAACATAGCTTTATTCTTGTGGAAAACATAACATTGTAGCACTACAACTCTCAAAACTAAAAACACTATTCTACTAGAAATGGCACTTTCTAGATTTCAAGACCCTTGCCTTAAAAGCAAAAGCTTCAATGGCGTCACTGCCTTCAAGCCTAGGTGGTACCTTTCTTGTGAAAGAGTATAGATTGTGGAGTTCTAGAAACTAAAATGGCATCCCTTTCCCTTACTTTCAATGTCTTGCCTTAAAAAAATTGTCTTTCAAAATTATTGGCTCTTTGTTGTCCCTGACTCCCTCCTACACCAATCTACACCAATAAGAGAAAATTAACTACAAGTTCCAAACCCTACCATGGCATAGTGGCAACATCCAACCATTTGAAGGAGGGCAGATAGAGAAACATTGGACTTACAACTAGCTTGAATGCAAAGTGGGGGAAAGGCAAATTTGGCCTATGGCTATTCAAGTGGTTTTAAAATGAAGTCCTATTAGCAACAAGGTCGCACCTCATCTCAAAGGCAACTTGCCATCTTGAGATTTTGGCTACTTTTTATTATTTTCCTCTCTCATTTCACAGTAGAGTTTTAGCACAACCATTATAGAACTAAATTTTTTGTGAAATTTAGCCAAATATATTACTGTTGATGCCTATTGATGCTTAGAACCCCATAGTTGCATAACTCAATCCTATGATTGAATTGTGCATGCTATAGTTTTCCACCATTGGATCAAATGTCAATGGATAAAGTATATGACTTGTTTCCAATAATGTTAAGTGTTTTAGCATATGTTTGATTGAGCGATGGTGGGGGAATTATCTTCTCCAATCATAGAATAGAAATAATAAAGATTGTACTATTTTTTGCTAATTTTTCATCAAGTTTGGAATCAATTGAAATTAAGGAAGTGTAAATTACAGTCGGACTTGTTCTTGATGTATAGGCAAACCTATTTTTGAGAAGTACAAAACTAAAAACTAATCTTAGCAACTTCATTAGGTGTCAGTGTGTTACTTGTCACATAATAATGAAGTTTTTGAAACCATATCATATTCCCTTGGTTGAAAATAGATCATTCTATGTAGTGCAAATGGAGTCTTGGTTGGAAACAAGTCATATACTTTATTAGCCTTTGGATCTATGCACCCTTCCTTGTTATTTTTTAGTGTTTGTTTGTTGTCGTGGCGATTGTTTGTATTGTTGTGTTCATTTTTATTTTCACTCAAGTAAGCTTTGCCATAGCCATAAGTGCCATTTCCTTGCAATATTGTGGATAATACTTATAATGTTAAGTAGAAGCATATTCTTGTTCAAGATCTAGAGTAAAGTATGTCTAATTGCGTTTTTTAGAAATCATTGAAAGTGTAGTAGTAGCTTGTGGAAGTTTGTACAATGTCACAGGTAAAGAGAGCTTTGTCATGGCCACAAGCACCATTTCCTTTTCATATCATGTGAAATGGAAGAATATTCTTGTTTTAGGATCAAAAGCTTGCAAGAATGCAATTGCTATTTGTGTTAACATAAGCATTAGAAATTGCGCATTGGAAATAATCTAATTTCTGCTGCTTTAGAAAGTTTGTATAGTATAAGATGAAAAGGAGAGTTTTGTTGTAGTTATAGCCATGAGCTTTGCCATAGCCATACAAAGTTACGATGTAAAGTGGAAGCATATTTGTCTTTCATTTTGTGAGGTGCAAATTGGTCTTTATCATAGCATAATCATAGGTGCACCTATATAAGATTTTGTTGATTGTATATAATAATGGTCACATCAACATCGATTGGGCTTATAGCCAATTTATCTTGTAGCAAATGGTTTATTGACTTTGAGGCCTCTAAATTTTTTACAAATAATTGAGATCTAATTATTTTCACTCTTATTGGCACCTACTTTACAATTCGTTGGTATGGTTCACTATATGTTATTAGATGTTTGGAGTGGCATGCTCGGAGTCGCAATCCCACATAAGGTAGATATACCTAAACATAACAAGAGTAGTTTATTGACGTCTAAAAAATGACCAAAATCCAAGCACAACTAGATGCAAAGTAGACAAGTGGGGTTATAAGAAGTTGTCACAATAATGAGGGTGGTTTTTACATTGGCCAATCTCCTACACATGACACAAGCTTATGGTCTGTTGTTTTGGGGTGTTTTTGTGATTACATGTATGTTAGTCTATGGTCTACAATAGGTACATCCGTATGCAAGGGTTGCTATTGTGTTAGCCTAAGATCGTAAGCCTATGTGTGTAGAAGACTATACACTTGTGTTATAGGTGACTATATTATAGAGACCTTCCATGATTATAGAATAAGTATGTTATAGATACCTATATTATAGGTGTTTATACTATGAGCACCCTCAATTGTTTTAGGACATCTACTTATACATATGCCCAAGGCTCATATGCTTGCATTTTCATGCTCACACACTAGCATCATTGTATGGGTGGATATAGAAACCTACAAGTCTTCAATTTGAATTGAAATATAAATTTTTTTATAGTATTATTTCTGAATTTCTTTTAATGTCTTTGAACTAGCCATTAAAAGGCTAATCATCTAAATATTTTCTTTAATTTTTTAGAGTCCTTGTAGTATCTAATCTCCATAAATAGATGGATAAGGATTCACCTATTTTAGAATGCATTGATTGTTGCACTTATGGAGGCGCAATGGAGGACTCATTTTATGGGGTATTGTCAACTTCTTTAAAACAGAGTGAAGACATTGGTTTAGGTAGTATAGTGGTGGGGTAGCTCTTAAGCCTTTAAAGACACTAAATTCATAGGTTAAAGGTGACTCTTTAGAAATATCACACTATTGAAAGTACAAATTGAATAGGGACAAAATTTATACTACTAGACAATTTATAGACTGTTCATGCAAGGTCTTTGCAAGAAAGTGTAGTCAAATATAAGATTCAAATGATGTTTCCCAAAGTTTCAAGAAACTTTAGATTTTTTAAAAGTAGATAGGTTTGTTGGGGTAGAAGGTTTCCTAGGAAAATTTCAACCCAAAATATAGTTTTAGCAATTGAAAGCAAGAAACACTGAACACTTGTACAATTTTGTATCTAACTTTGTGCACCCAACAAATAGTTGAGCATAATTTCTAGGAATTTTGTTCATTAAACTTGAAATTCATATTAAAAGTAACTTGTACATTACTTAGGTTAATCCATAGCTCTCTAATTTGTCACACTTCAAGTTCTAGAGGGTTTTAGTCCAAATTGATGGGGGTGGTTTCAAAATTTAGACACCCTTTTCTCTACTAAGGTTGCAAAATTTTGCTACAAGAGTTCTATAAAAAAAAACTATTTCCTATATATAGATGCAAAAAAGGTTATGTTGTGTGTGCATTTCTAAATATTCAGAAGGGTTGTTATGAAAAACACTTGCCATTTTTTAAACTCAAAACCACCTATTTCAATGAATATAATGATTTTTGGAATAATTTTGTAAAATTTAAATAAAATACAGGTAATTTGTAAAAGATTAAAAATGGCATGTGTGTCAAAATTCATGCCTAGAAAAATTTATCTCTACAAGTTATGCAAAGAAAGAACAATGGAAAATGACTAGAAAATAGTTTTAAAATTCAAAAAAGAAAAAGAATTTTTTTTCATTTTTCCTAACTTAAAGGAGCTCCTTCTCAACCATTTATATTTGGGGGGGGGGGGGAGGGGGGGGGGAAATTGTGTTTTTTGTACTTGCGCAAAGGTAGTATACTCTGGAGACATGTGGAAGATAGAGACTTTCCTATTAAATTTTTTTTGGAGGGGGCTTGTGTAACTTCAAGAAAAGTTCTTGTATCCCAATCTTGACCTTCAAATTCAAAATTTTGGGTTGAAAATAGTACTAAAAATCCCCAAATGGCTAATATAGACATCCAATTGGGAACTGTTTAAAAATAATAAAGTGATTTTTAAAAAGTGGATAAATTATTCAAGGTGTACAACTATCAATCTACCATATGTGACTTCATTTCAAATTTCATATCTAAGTGACATACAATGAAAAAGTTATGAGCAAATACATCCACTCAAGGGAACAATAAAATATGACAAGTATTTCTTGCAATCACCCAAAAGTGCAATTCTATATTTTTTTTGGGTGAAACATTCTATACATCCAGTTTTTATAATAGGCTTTTTTTATTTTTTTAAAATTTCTTTTCTTTTATAGAAATTAAAACCAAAAAATAAAAGATTATCATTGACTTTTTTATGGCCATTGAGCTTTGAAAGGAAATGGGATTTTCTACTATTACTTTTGTCATCTTCAACATCTCAATTTGAAACCATATAAAATATACGGACATAGCTATAGTGATAAAAATGTGATCTCAATAGATTTGACTCTTATATTTTGAAAGGTCTCTCTATAAGTCTAATCATTGGCCTAAAAATCTTAGTAAAAGTGAAGCAAATAGTTCATGCTATCTATCTTAACCCTTGAAGGACAAGACCTATGACCAATGTACATTGTCACAAATTATATGATTTGTAGACCAATAATTGCATTCTTCATTTTTATAGTGATGTGGAAAGTCATCTATTAGCTACTTTTTGGCCTCAACTTCCCTATTTAATATTTGTGACATCATTGACATGGTTGTTATTAGTGTTTTTCACAAAATTTCACCAAAGAAAAACAAAAAATACTAGGTGTTTTAATAGACCATTCACAATGCCAATAAAAACTAGTACATAAGTTTAAGGTCTTAAAATGTAAATGCAAATTCAAACCAATTTAGAATTTCATTTGTCCATATGTATTGATCCTAAATGACTACATATAAGATGAGGTGGTAGCATTCGATTTAAGAAGAGTCTATTTTCAAAAGACATTCAAAATCCAATATTGGTCTTTGATTGGAAAAGATCAATGGCAAGTCTTGCTTACACCACTACTTAGTATCATATGAGAAAGCATGAATAGTTTGACAACAATAATCAAAATACAACACAAGATCAAGTTCCCATGCATTTAGTATCCACTATCTAAGTTTTGAAAAATTACACTATTCATTTTATTAAGTGTCATCTATTATATAATTTGCCATCAAATATTGTAAATGAACTTTTTGTTTTAAATCTCCTAGCTACCATCAAAATAAAATAGAGAAAACTTTGGAATAAATAGCCAATCAATCAACCAATGGTTTGGAAGCTTAGGACTTACCTTTCTTCACTAAATGATGTTCCAATATTGTCCATCTAAAGATATTGTTCATGGTCCAGAATGACCCTAAACTACCCTGAGTGATGGGCAAGTGGTAGGAACCTCTAGGCACATCCACAAGGTTGCCAGTTCAATTCCCCATGCTAACTTTGCTCACATGGTGATCTTGTTCATGTTCCTCTACTTGTGTTCTATCGGGGAAACCCATGGCGTGTAATTCCAATTAAACTCTGGTTGCTATGGATGCGTCATGTCAGTCCTTGTTGCGATCCTAGAAGGTTCATATGTTCAAAAAAAAAAAAAATACTGTTCAAATTTGCATTGAACCTACAAAATAGTATATCATACACTAAACAGTATGTTCGGTGTAGTCTTGAAGCTCTGCTTTGTGAAATTAAGAAAGTGGCCGTAACACATAGACAAGTACAAGTCTTGGTATGAATTATGAGCTTGCACATTCTTGAAGAATCAACTTCCACACACTTGACCTAGTCCCTGTGGATGAAGAACATTGCTCTGCTTTCCTATATAGTAGCAGCTCACCCCACAAGATTCTAACACTACCAAATCTATGATCTCTAAAAAACACTTCAAGCAATGCAAGATTGGACTGCGTCCCAATGACCTCTTCGCCACGTCCCTGTTTACTCATCTCAATTGTAGTCAAAATTGGTGTTACATGCTTACCCTCACATATCTGTTCCTAAAAGGGGTGCGTCGCCCAAAAAACGAAACTAAAAAAAGACCTAAACATTGGCATAATCACCTATCCTTAAACCTACAACCATCCAGCAATCTTTGAAAGCGCCATTTAGTACCTGCATTCAAGAAGCTTGACATGAATCACAAAACTTTCACTAAACCAAAGTTGTCTTCTGTCACATCCCTATCTAAGACATTTGGAATGAAGTTTCGTACTGGAGGTAAGAATTGCAAACTCTCAGTCCCACGAGATTGAGCAGGCCGCTTTACGTTGCACAAGTCGAAGCAAGAAGTTTGAGAGAGACAAAATCTAAACCTTGATTGAAGCAAGCGTCATTGTTCTTTGTTTACCTCATTTTGTTCAAAGTCAACTACACAGTAACATAGTTACGACAAGTCATTCGGTTATGTATTAAACGTTTGTTTATCTATTTGACAAAACCATCTCGTTCTTATTTAGAAAACCGTAGAATAATCTCACATTTTCTTCCAACTCTCCATTAAGTAATATTTATAAAAAAATTAAAATCTTCCAAAAAAACTGTTTTGGAAAGTTTTGAGTTGTTTAATGACAAAAGACAGGTCAAATTACAGTAGTCCAAGTAATTAGAATGAGAAAGATAACTACTGTAGGTTACCTCTTTGAGCACACTTGGTATGTCAAATGCATCATAAAGAGTCATATATGCTATAGATTGTTTAAGCTTGTTATCTCACCCCTAATTACACATGATGTTGGTTCAAATTTCAAACTTGTTATCTCATGTTTGTTGCTTGGGCCTGTGCAATCTGAAGTGGTCTCAGTGTACAGAATATGCAAGTGCATTGTGCATTAGAGGCAGACTAACGTACCTTCTCTAAACAAAACGTGAAGACCCTCTTCACTTCTTCCCCGTCCTCTGAGTTGAACTTCACCTTCACTGCTTGTAGACCTCTTTTATCTCCTGGTCCATGAAACACCATCGGTGATACCATCTGCAGAAGCATGAGAGGAACCTCAGAACTGGAGATGCACAACACTCAGGTGATCATCTGTGAGGTCAACACGAACTGAACTCAAGGGACGATGAACGGACAAGGATATATTGTTGAAAATATATGGAAGTGAAGAGATGTTCATACCTCCCACTCTGAGAAGTTGAGAAGTGGTGAATACATTGGATCACGGACAATAGACCCGAATTCCTCAAGAGTCAAGTATCTTTCAGCCGCGTCCCAAGCTCTGGCAGCGCTCACTGGCCCCCTTACCTGAAAGCCAAAGGGTTTCAATGTAATCAGGTTCAGATCACGGGCACATTAACCCAAAAATGTCCAAGCTAAAAAACAGAAGTCCACTTTGGAAGCTACCATGTTGGTTGCAGTAACTTTCAAAACATGTTTCTACTGTTCAAAAATCTAGGGTATGATTTCTTCTTGCTCTTTGAACCTTCCTTGAAGCTTCCTACATGATTTATTTCAAATCTCCAACGATATGAAAGTGTCCGCTCTTGACCATTTGGGTACTTAGAAGTAAGGCGAGGAATTATAAAACAGAAAGTTAAAATTCGCTGGATTATGAAAAAGGGCGTCAGAACTTAAATAAAGTTTAAGAGAACACGTCTTCAAATTCGGCAATGTAATTTCACCTGCTAACGCAAATGGGAAAGCGGAAATCAAAAGGTATAAATACCAGTTTCTTTGTGAGCAAAAGTTTATTTTAAATGGATAAAAACATAGGCTCCGAGACAAAAGATTACCTTGCCCGCAAGGATCTCCTCCACCCTAGCGGGCATTGCAAATGCAAAAGCTGTTTTGATGCCACTATCTTCCTCAGGCCAATCATTGCGCATCAACGCATCCATCTAAACACAGAAAGGATGTCACTTAGAAAATAATAATGCAAGTAATGAACAACAATAACTCTGCTGAACAACCACAACGTCATCACACTTGTTTCGGATGTGACCTTGTGGTAGAAATATCACAAATACAGTGCTACTGCAACAATTATATTTGAGACATTGCAAATAAAAACAAATGTTCACGTTTCTGAGACTACCACATCATAGTTCTGATCCAGTGTCAATGTTTCACTTTTGAAATGCCTGTTCACTGTAGACCCAAACACTTCAACAGACGCATGAGATGAACATTTCCTCCCAAGTGTGCAGGGTGAGTAGTGATTTAGACCCGGCCTCAACCACCAAGTAGCGCCAATTGCCTAGCATAGGTGTTAAGCCACATTAACTAGTGGGAAGTAAACTAACCTATTGTGTACTCACATTTGCAAGGTATCGAATTGTAACTAAAAGGGAGTTCTACTTTCAAGCTAGCTACCTGTTCGCTAATGAGTTGGTGCAAGTGGATTATACCACTTCAAACCATTGATATACGCACAGTTAATGTATTATCCAAAATCAAAGAATTAACAAGTGGAAACGAATGTAAATTCATGGCAAACTAGTTGGTGGGAGTTAGCACCAATTTGCTAAATGATGATACTTAGGCACTGCGGGCACTTATAAGTAACAAATTCCAGTTAGCTAAAATTGCTACTTGGTTGGTGTAGGCGGGGCCAAAGTCAAAGCTGCATCCTCTATCAAACAAGGAAACATCAAAATCAACTACCTGAAGAACGAGGCACCAGAAACTCTCACCTGAACCCTAACAACAGTGGTTGGGGGCATGAGAGCCGTGGGTTTGCGTCCCTCCAACGGCCACAGCTGTTGTGTGGTATCCACATGCTGCATGAACTCCGCCAGCATCGTATCCGCCTCGGAACTCTCGCCATTGCTCCCTGCCTTACCACAAAATTGCTTTCCACTTGAGAAAAAGGTTCTAGAATCATAAGAAGGTTCTAAAATGCAGTGTAACGACTGTAACAACTCTATGTAGTGTGTTTACATTCATGCGAACAAAATTGGTCTCGATCACGTAATGAGCCTGACATTGATAAAACAGAACTGCCGAATCGACCAAAAAAATCAACAAAGCCTATGGGAGTGAGCCCTCCTAGCTTTCAAAACAAATTATTAAATGAACCGCAACTTTCGAGATAATGTTGATTGCTACTACTCAGAGCCATCAGTCAATTCATCTTGGTGTAGCTCAAAAACCACGTTCTCAGTAAAATTAGATCTTTACAAGAACTTTTGCCAACATCGCAGGGAGATTGATCTTGCAAAGACAAGAGAAGCATGGACATGTCCAAATTAATTAGTTCCTAGCCATCCAAAGAAATTCAATGAAGTAAATGGGATGTCTCCCCATTATCAACCTACTTCCAGACCATCTCCCCATGACACGTCTCCCTATAATTGATGTTCACAAATCACAAAAGAAAATTCTAGTTTTCTATAAATGCAATTTTATGAGTCACCTTAAACCCTAAAACCCAAAAGACGAGACCGAAAATCGAGACCTCAAACGGAGTCCCTCGTTTCAACCCCAACTCTTAAATTTCCAGAACGAACAAGAGCACAGAGAAAGAAATAAAAATCACTAGAAACACACTCAAATCTCTTGAATCTTACCACTTGGGTTCCCAACATTTTCACTCTAACATAATTCGAATGTGACAATTTGGCAAGCGTAGGATATTCCAGAATGCCATTTCCGAGAAGGTCATATTGAAGATCTTTGAGTGTAGATTCAAACCAGATGCAGCACGAGGGACCACAACGCAATGACGACTGGAGCGCACGGCTAATGGAGCTCTCCCGCTGTTGTTATTGTAAACTCTTGTTATTGCAAATTGGCACATGCTCTTGTTCCATGAATTCGGAGACTTGGAAGCAGCACCATCGATGCCCCGTCTCTGGTCCTTGCATAACCAGCAGGGGTGCGGAGCAAGGGAGGCCATAGCTGCCGAAAACCTTCAAAAGCTTCGAAATTCTCAAGCAGCAGCTGCAACCGACGGAGTTCTGGGCTTCGTCGTCTTCGCAATCCTTGTCCAATCCTGCTGTACAGTGACCTCCCGGTAATAGGTCCTGCGGTTATAAATACGAACCCCGCGGTAACGATACGGTCCATGACCTCTTTAATATCTCATTGAAATAGACATTCTTGCACTCGGCCAAGATGTTAGAGAAATTTCTAGAACATCACACATTGTGGTTTCTTACCATAAATAGGTCAAAATCCATGAGCATTTGCCTCATAATCCAACCCTCTCTTCCAAGACGAGACACATTTAGATTGGTAACCTCACTTCGATTACTTTAATCCTTTAGCATTCAAACATCCAAAATTTGGACAATGAATTTAGGTGTTTCAAGAGCTTTTCATCATCCAAAACAATGTTGGACTCTTTTAAGAATACACTCTTATATGATGAATTTGATGAAATTGAAGTAAATAATATTATATATTTTTAAAGATATAAGCAAAAATATGCAAAAATTTAAGAAAGGTTTCATGTGCTAAGGAGTTAACTACTTAATATGCATGTGGTTGGCAAGGGTAGCTTCGTATGTTTTTTCTTATCAAATCCAATCATTGTATTCAATGAGAGGTCCATCAAGATCAACAACCTTTAAAAAATGCCATTGTCACTCATCACTTTTGAACATCCTTATACCTAAGATTTTGAAATTTTGAAATTAATATTGGAGAAGTCGAACTTAAATGCAACAAAATCACATTGAAGAATTTATATTCTAAGGAAAGCCATAGATTTATCTTCCACCTAACTTAAAAATTGTCTCAATTTGTGGAACTTTTTGAAAGAATTGTTGAAGTTAATGAGAATATGGTTCCTTTTGCTACATGGATCTAGGATGGTAGGACCAAGAATATCACCAAAAAGGTCACAAAGGTAAATTATTTCAAAATAGATGATGTATCTAGTCAAATGAAACCATTTTGCCTCTCACCCATCTTTGAGAGCCTAAATGGTGATACCTTTGTTAGGCTAGTTGTTCCTAGTTAGGAAGATATCAACATGGTACATGCACATGAATTTGAAATACAAAGATAATTCCTTTCGTGCCTTTTAGGACTACCATTCTTATAAATGGAAAGACCTAATGCTTGAATCCATGTCCAAGCATTTGAATATGGCAAAGATGTAGATTTCAATATAAAAAACCCCATCCAAATCAATAGTTAGACTTAGATCAATTCTATATCATCAATTGGTCAATTTTTCACTCTCTTATTGATTTTATAGTTGACTACATTTACATAGATTAAATCTTTGCTTGTTGGATGATTCTAAAATATGTAGGGAAATATTAAAATTGAAGCTTGACTAATTGGACCTAAGGTTTTGATATTCAAACCCAACTCTTAAGATAGTTTAAGTCTTCCAAGGGGTCATCATGTTGGTTTAGGAAGACCATAATTGTAATAGTAGAAGTCTTAAATAAAGCTAACAATTAATCATAACTTTTTGTATTTTAAAGAACTATTAATCTTTACAAGCACTAAAATGCATTCAAAAACCTTTACAAATGCAAATCTCTTACTTTGCAACTATAAATCTTGACATGTACACATTTGCAACTCTCATCCTACTCTTAATATTTGTATACAATTTGCTTATGACTTTGAATTGCTACCTAGAACTATAGATTGTGATACTTGTTGAAATCATGTAGACAAAGTGTGTGACCATTATAGAGTAGATGGATCCCAATGGCATTATCAACTAAGACATTGCAAGAAGATGAAAAGTTCTAGAGCACAAATTTGGTTGAGAATTTGAACATCCAGATGTCAAAGAAGCTTTGACTTTCATACATTGATGCAATAAGAAGGACCCTCAAGGTAATGTATATATTAATACAAAAGTGAAAAATAATCACACCAATATAGATTGATATAGGTATTGTTAAGAAACTTTGTACATTAACTAGAAGTAGTGAACAACATGAAAGACTTGGCAGACCATGCAAGATTGTTGAAATTAATTCATGAAAGCAAATTTGGCAAGAGAAAGTATTACATGGAAAGGAAAATAGGGGTGCAATGGATTTGGGGGGATTGAAAGATCTTTCTAGTATATGTTGAATATTGTAGGTGCAAGATAGCCTCACCACTCTCTTGACAAATATTGAATTAATTTAACATTTTAATGTTCAACACCTAAAAAGTAACTTTTTGAGATTCAATTTTTTTGAAAAAATAAACAATTATAGTTTCACCTTTCATCCAACCTTTATTCTAGATTATCTACCCTACCACAACTACTACCCTTGTACATGAGTCTCTAGCATAGCTTTTGTAGAAGAAGCATGTTGGCAATTATCCTATGAGTATAATAAGTTCGTTCCAAGGGAGATGGTCAAGAAGGAAATTTCTATGCTAATAGATTCATCCCTTCACTAGGTAACACAACTTTAAATATACAGTCTCTCATTTGAAAACACATTCAATCAATTCAAATAATAGTCAACATTCCAACTTAGAAATCATCATTCACACTATACACATGCACGTAACCCCAATACTCAAACATCAATTTGGACTTTAACTTCGCTCCAACTTAGCACACATCTCAACAACATAGGCACACACCTGCAACAACCAATTTGGTATATAATTCCCTTTTATATTAACCAATTTATTAATAGTAATCAATCATTGTTACAAATTCATCAATTTATTTAGTAACTCAACATCCTTATGACAAACCTTGATAACTCTAACCTCAACCATGTGATCTTTCACACATTAATAACTTCATACCTTCTATTAACTCTACAAATTCTCCAATTTTCAGCACACTTTTCCAACTAGAAGACCAATATATACATCAATCCATCAACATTCTCACAATTAATTACTCACACATATACAACCCAAAAAACCGAAAATACATAGCCTAACTAGTTGGGATACGCACTAGACTTTCACTCAACAATGGGTAATTTTTAACTTGGAGACACTAATTTAATAGGGGACAAAAATTGGCAGTTACCAACCTAGGAGAGACAACCCAACCACTCACCAACTACTAACTTAACTTCCAAATTGACTTGACTTAAAATCCAATTGGCATCTCCAACATCTGGACCCTTAATAATTTTATCATTGACTACGAAATAGGAACCACATACACTTAAGTAATATTATTTACTAACCATCACATTTCCATTTGATTCCACATAGATACCACTCCAACTCAGCACATATCCATTAGTTTGTCAAATCAACCACATCATCTCATCAAACTCTTCCAAACAAACTACAGAAATGACTCCAATTTGTAACAAAAAAACTACCCCCAAAATCACCAAATTGGAACACAACTAGTGAAACTCTACCAAAAACTACAATAACTCACACAAATTTACACAAAGATATTCAAAGTTCTACTACATCTGAGTGTGCTAGAGCTTTGTATGTCATTGCTTGTGCAAAGAGAAATGAGAAGACAAGCTCTTTATACAAGTGAGGTGGTAGGAGGTGAAACAACCCATGTGAGGTATGTAAATTAGGATTAGTAAGTGCTCAACTACTCATAGTTAAGTCAAATTGTTCCATAGCCTTTGAGGATTCATGATGAACAATGAATTTCTTTATAAAAATGACCTCTCCATCTCTACCAACTTATTTGATTCAATGAAGCATTACATACACTTAGTCATGAAAAGTTCCCTTAATGGTAGGTGGCCCGAACCTTGAAGTCCTAATTTATTTGATTTTTTGCTCATGTGCTACAATTTCTAAATATTCTGTCATTTCTAACTTCTTTTTTCATTTCTTTCACCAAATGTTCAATATAATTACCAAAATAATTCCCCATCATTTTTTTGAATTATTTTGGGGAAGTTGTCCTACACCTACGGTACTTGAATTGCACCACCTAAACCTTGAAGGAAATCATGAAGTATGTGTAACTTGGGATGAAGATCATCAATTTATATTAGAAGACATATGATTGACAATGACTACAACATGTCCTAATAGTGTCAATCATGGAAGGTACTTTAAAGACCCAATTACTAAAGTATATACTACTACAATTGAATTGAATACATATAGAAAGCAATGAATTTGCATTATACTTTTGTTTGCAATTCATCAATTTTTAAAATATTTTTTAATGCAATATTATCTTGTTTCAATGCTACAAGAAAAAAAATCCACAATGTAGACACATGAAAGATGCTTGAAATGCTTATGGTGAGACTAGTACCTAAGTTACTCATCACGAAAGTACCCCTATTGAAACAATATTGTTTCAATGGTTTCATAGTCCAATATTGAAAATATATTATTAATATACAAAAGTAGTACTATAACAATCTAGTTTCAATGGGATGCACTATTCTAACTGAAAACTATATTGTTGCAATATTGATGTTGTACTACAACAATATACTTTCAATATTGGACTATGAAACCATTGAAACAATATTGCAACAATACTAAGACAATGGGGGGGTAGTACCTTATAGTAATCAATATTTCATCCACATACAAAACTTGTTAGAGGATTCCTTTGCATTTTGGGGGCAAATTATACCTGTAATTTCATTTTTTCTAATGGGCAATGACATTATGTGGGAACCTCATGTAAGGCACCTTTTATAGAAATTTACCTATGGAAAGTAGACTCATCCAAAATTACCATACAACACATTCTTCAATCCCTAAGTGTCCAAAATCTTCTCCAAAATTGACAATTTGGGAAAAATCATTGTAAAGTACTATTTGGAAGAATATTTTGGAATTGATTTAGAAATAAAAGTTGGAGATTTTGAATTCTAGATTTCATCCATATGGTTAGATTCACCAATGCTATCACCAATATTTTTTTATAAATTTTGAAAGGAAAATTTGAAAATTCATTCTAAATTTGATTACAAACAAAATATTATCATATTTGAGTAAAACTTGTTGGAATGGATTTGATATGAGTTTCTCTTGAAATGGTGAATTTTTGAAATTTTTGTGTGCTTAGAAATGATTGTGAAGTTAATGCTCTTAACAAGTTTAGTGCACATTTAGAATTTTGGACTTGGAATATTTTTCATAAATGGCAATGCAAACAATGAATTCTTCATCCTCCAAAAATTGAGGAGTTTGAAAGCATTCAACAACTAGTTCCTATATTTGAGAGTTTCTTCTATTCATTGCATACATATATTTTGTTTGGGAGAAAAGGGCAAAGCATGTTAGCTAATTTTTTTATAAACAAAATAATTCAAATGAAACAATGATGTGCAATTCCCTATTGCTAAAATATTGTTTATCTTCAATTGTTTCAACCACATTTAGGTAAGTTAGCAATTTGATCATGTGAACTTAAATGGCCTGCAATCTATGCAAGTTTGTAGATGTTGCTTTTAACAACACCTTGACAAATGAAGAATCTGTGTAAATTTATCTACCTTAGCTTGATTCAATTTCTAATAGATTTTTAATTAGATTTTGTTAATGTTATATGAAACCCAATCAATGCAATAATTACAAAAGTATCAAGAACATTTTGGGTGCATATATTTGTTTGCACTGACAGTTGCAATTCTTAGCCCCTAAATACTTAAGCTAGGGCTTCTTAAAATTTAAAAACATCATTGCTTTTGAAGTGTTATATGTCTAAATGTCACTAAGGTATAGAAACTTCAATTGTACAATCTTGTAGTATATATGTTGTAGATGTTATGAATTGAATTTGGAGTCATTTGACCACATAGATTAAAGATTATAAAGTATTTGCGTTGAAAAAGGATACAAAAATTTTCCTAGCAACACATTTGGAGGTGAAATTTGATTTCTATACGTACTCAAATGAAAAAAAATGAAACTATAAAGTACTTCAGAACCAAAAGAAATGCATTGTTGGAAGAATATATCATTCAATTGATTCATAGTGTTTGCAAAATGGCTTTGAAATGTCAAAAAATAGCAAACAAAGTTGCAAAAACCACATCATTCTAAGGTTGAACTTCCTTCTACTAAAATGATTCTCAGTCACTCATAAATTTTTATCAATCCAAGAAGTTATGAACTAATCTTGTAAGTGCAACTTTCCCAAAAAATTTATTGGAAACAAACATTGTATGAAGAAGAAACAAGCCTGCCCCATTGAAGTTCACCCTCATCCAAAAATATCCATATTTTGAACTTTAAATTGCTCTCAAACATTTAAAACTACTTGGATTGACATAAAAATTTAACCACAATAACTAAGTAAAACTTCAAGGGAAATGTAACCCAACAAATTTTATTGAAAACAAACATTGGACAAAGGAGGTACAAGACCAAAGCTGCAGCCATCAAAGTCCAGTTCGGTGAACTCAAATTGAACTACTGTACTGAACTTCTATGGCTTTCAAAAAATCAACATTACAAAGAATTTGGACTGTGTAAAAAGTTGTTCGACTTTTGGCCGTTGTGCAAATACAATGAATTTAAAAAATATATAAGTATAAATATTTCTTTTTTGGAAAAAATGAAAATGAAAATGAAAATTGCCAATTTGACATGGCGCAACTACAGCAGTGCCTATTTAGTTCCTAATTTTTTTTAAATTTTAAACCATTTTTTGACTGTAATTGCATTTCTACTTACAATCAAACAGCCCATAGCAAGCCTGAATATTTTTGTAATGTACATCTTGAATTGATCTGAAAATTTTACAGCAAGTTTTATTAACCCCTAAGTGCTCCAGTGAATAGTTTTTGGCCATTGCCCAACTTCAGGCAACATTTTTTGGCTGATAAAAAAATTTCATTTTTTTAAAGATTGGGTTTTCTTTCAATATTTCTATTCAAAAATTAGATCGCTACAGTTAAACAAAAATTATAAGAGAAATAGCAGAAAGTGTTCATGATTTGTTTAGTGTTGAAAAACTTACTATTTGGAGAAAGTATCGGTGTTCTCATTAATAGATCTTGGGCATTTTTTCATAAATCAATAGAAACCATAATTTTTGACCAATCAAAAAAAATTCAAATGCTAAAGAAAAAAATGATATTTTTAGTTTTTAGATATAGGTCTCCCAATGCTTTTGTAATCCTCTATGTTACAAAACTTGTATATCAATTGTGAGGAATAAAATTAGGTCTATAAAATCATACCAAATGAAATCCCTATAAAGCAATGTATTTGATTACTATATGCCAATCTGTCCATAGTTCCCTTGCATTCCATTACATACACATTGTTTCAATGTTTTTGGATACATTCTATGTTAGGAAATCCTCATCAATGAATTGAAAAAAATGAAAGCAAACTTAGAAAAATCCTTTAACCATTTCTTTATGTTAGTTAATTGAGCGCCCGAACTCCTCAAATCTAGCCTCCTCCAAATGAAAGGTTGCCATGTTTGACTATTATAATCTTTTCAACAATATGGTGAAATCATTTGTCCTTTCCCCCACAGCTCCATGCCTGTTTCCACTACCAATCATTATGGTCAATTTTTGTAGATTTCGTTTAGGGCAATATTTTAATTAGAATGAGTTCAAAAGGGTCAAGATTTTGGTTAACATGCTTTGGGATTTATCCCTAATGATCCAAGTGAGCATTTTTTGATCTTTGCCCCTCTTTTTTGAGTTACCCACTCTCACATTTTTGAGTTTTTTTTCAGTATAATCATTTTCAAAGGGTGTTTTTGTTATGAATCCAATGGTGGTAGTTTCATCAAATTATGAGTTAAACTCCGCCTTGTGGAATTTTATAAAGTTTAGTGGTGTAATATAGTTCATGACTCATGTTTTAGTGTTCAATTTGGGCATGGACTAAAAATCAACCAACCAATGCGATTGTTATCCATTTCAATAAGGACAAATTTAAAGAGCTGAAGGAGAAGACGAGTGTACCTATTCTTGGTTTTTTTACAAACTTACTTTACAACACCACACTCATTTTAGTACCCACTGTGCATTGCAAGCTCCACCAAAAATTGCAAAATGACCATATTGTTGTGAAATTTAGATGAGCATTCTCAACTCTCTTGTCTTTCACTGAGCACAAAAAGTTCATCTTTTCAAAATATTCTCACTACAATATGCTCCTTCAAAGCATGTAGCCCTATTTTTCCATTGACCTAAAGAAAACTTCAAACTTAAATATCTAATAAATTGCAATATTAAATATTCTAAATAATCCTATGGTTACATTTTATCCAATTTCAAGAAAAAATGAGCAAACAAATTATTCAAGTTTTTGGCAATTTTGACCTATTTTGAAAGTACACTCTCCTTGGGCATTACTCTAGGGGAGGCAACCCATTCTTGATCACCCCCCCATCATGGCAATGTAAAGTGTAGTAATTTCAATCAAGAGGTGATTGACATAATTAATGATGGAACAATTCTTGGCGCAGTTGTGGTGCATTATGATTGGCTACAATACTCTCAATATTGCAACCAACCCTTGTTAAATTTTGCAACCAGCCCTTGGTTGGAAATAGGAAGGTATGTATGGTCAATATGGGTTGGAACATAATCTTTAGCTAAAAATTCATAGTAATTTTGTTCTGAGAAATAAAAATCTGAAAATTATGGGAATCTTATGAACTCTATTTTTGCACATGGAAAAATTTCCTAGTCTTAAAAACTACCTTGCAGATACATGTATTTGCTTAAGTGGTCAGAAATAGGTTGCCTCCCCTAGAAGTTAACAAATCCCTTCTCGGAATTTTTTTTATGTAAGTTAACTCTAGAACTTCTAGATTCATCTCCCAAATTGACAATTTGAGAAAAATCATCATAAAGTGCTATTTGGAAGCATATTTTGGAATTGACATTCAAAAAAAAGTTGTAGATTGTGAATTATAGATTCCATCCTTATGGTTAGATTCTCCAATGCTATCATCAATATATTTTTTTATAAATTTTAAAAAAGAAATCTTAAAATTCCTTTGAAATTCGATTACAAGCAAAATATTATCCTTTTTTTTAGTACAATTTGATGGAATGGATTTGGAATGAGAATCTCTTCATATGGTGATTTTTTGTGTTTTCAAAATCTATTAAATTATTTTCACAAATCCCATTTTGAACTAGAGTCATTGCAATTTTGGCTTGGTCAACTACTTGATATACTTGCACATATGTAATTCTAGAAAAATATGTACTCTAATAACACCAAAACCAACCCTCAGATAGGACAACAACTTGATGAAGTATCTCCACAAATTAGGATGACTTTCATCCAAGGAGTAAGGAGGATGAAACTTCAATTTCAATCTGTTTGTTGTCCACTTTTGGACTTTAGAGTGCTCCAGGGTTAAGGCCACACCGCTTCACTAAGGTATACCAACCCATTTCCGCCAACTTCTTATAACCGCCATCCTATTTTTGGCCCCATCTACACTACAAAACTCATCCAAATCCATTTACTTTTCTGACAATTTCAATACAATAATTCCAACTTGATTGGTGGATACTCATGTGCTAATAGGTACATGGATTGACGGTTATAGGCTTAGGATAGGACATTTATGATTCGATCTAGTCTAGTGGCAGTTTTGTAATTTCAAAGCAGACCACTTTAGAAATTTATAGAAATTACAATTTTAATTGAAAAATTATAATTTCACTTGGGTTTGATTCATGCAACATGAGCAGACCTTTTAAAAATATATGCCCCTTCTGGAGTTGATCTTAATATACTCAGATTGCGAATCAGGGTGATAATAGGCTGGTCTACCTTACCCAGAGGGCGGAGGGTGGAACCCCAAACCCTCCAACCAAAGTGAGGTGGCGTTCCCACTTCCCACGAAGCAAGAGACAACGTGGTCCCAAGCAGAAACCCTTTGCCTTCCAAGGGACAAGCCTCTTTGCAGCAAGACAGACGCATGGCCCCGACGCCATAGCCGGACCCTCTCCAAGTTACTGTACTTCAAGCTTATTGAATTTTCTGGAACAACATCAACAGCAAACGTTGCAGCTTGTCCTCCTCCTCTCCTACAGCTGTGATCTCTGCTTCCTGCTCTCCTTACTTTTGTTTCACATCGGTATTCTTAGGTTAGTCCTTCATCACGAAACCTCCCGCCGATTGTCCCCTCTGAAAGCGAGCTTCGCGAGCGCAATTGAAAATTCCTTGGAGTGAAGCGATTGCCGAAGTCAAATTTCTGAGTAGACACATCTAGATTTCGCTGCAGACAAAGATCCCGGTGTCGCTAAGACCACAACCATTTACACAGAGTGCGGGAGGTTTAACGCTCTCTTGTTACTGGCAGTGCTGGAAGAAGCGGCCTTCTGTAACCGCGACGTTCCTTTTTTCTGGTGTGAAGTTGAGATTGCGGTCGCGCTCGTTGTGATGCTTAGCAACGAGGTGAGACTCTAGAGCTTTGAGTTGGCGCTCTGCATTTTGGACAAACCCTAACTCCTGACCGTCGTCGAGCTATGCTTGATCGGGTGGAGCTCCCGAGCGGGCGCGTGTCTATGATCGATCACGTGTGAGCCATTGCTGAGTTTGATTCACTGAGGTGCGTTTCAATCTTCCTTTTCTATTGCGTCTCTATTGTTGTTTACAATTCAATATCGTATTTCCGGAGTCTGATTGGGAGTGAGATTAAGGATGGTGTATCGCATGGGCCCGAGAAGGCGTACATTATTTTCTTGAGGGATGAAGATTCTCTCGTGGCCTCGCAAATATAGGTTTCCGTCTACTTCATTCCAAGCCATAGCGCTTCTTACACGCAATTTGAATTTTTACACTCAACCTTCTGTAATGACACTATGCGGGGACAATTAGTCTCCTGGCGCATGTGTTCACAACTTAAGATGTGGAATTTGTCCAATCAGATGAGTAAACAACATGAAATTTGCAAGGAATTTCCCATTTGCAGAGTGTGTCATTACAGAGGGTTGATTGACCTGTCAACGCTAAACCCTAAACCATGTTCAGCTTTCACCTTTGGTCTAGATTCTCTGCTTATCATAGATAGATTGCTCGACCGGTGCGGTTGCAGTTTGCGGTGGATTGGTTTTACTCTTTGTTCTATTAAGTATGAAGCAGGATGTGTCCTTATGTAGTACAAACGAATGAATGAGAAGTTTTCTCCCTTAATCTGTCTATCCTCTTGTCATCGGGATACACAAGCGATGAAGAGTATCCAACGCTCTACGCTGTCGTCTCTGCCTTCAGTATCGAGTATGATGCTTTCATCTACGTGATTGCCAGGAAATGTGGAGGGCTCAATTGGAAGTGATGCGCTTCTTGGTGGCAGAAATTGCGTAGCGCCTTTTTGTTTTTTCGATTTAGGTTTTGGTGGAGACGGAACTAGCCAGTGTTGGGGTTTTTCCGATTTAACGGTGGAGGTGGCGAGATGGATAGTAGGACCCCGGATGCTGATCCCGAAGGACACCGAGTGGCGGATGTGCAGCTGTTTCAGGAAGATGTTGTGCAGAACTTGTCGAACCCCGGGCGGATTGGCATGGTGACCAGGGTTGGAGGAGACTCTTCGGATTCCGAATCATCGGATAGCGAGGACGACGAGGACGGAGAACATGATCGCACTCTGGCGGAAGGCTGCGCTCGCATTGTGTGGATTGATTCGCCTCAGGAGTCGGTGGAAAACGTGTCGGACTTACAGGTCGTGGACAGGGCATTTCTGCATGGCGATATTGTGGCTATGGCGTCCGATCCTTTAGGGCAGACCGGGACGGTGATCGATGTCGATATGTCGGTTGATCTGGAGATTTCCAACAAGGAAATTGTGAAGGATATCGACAGCCGGCTGCTTCGCCGAGTACGTGTACTTTTATTTTGTTCTCTCATTTAAATTGTGTCCCTTCATTTCTGGATAGCAGCTACGATTGCAGGGAGCCGACTATTGTGCAAGTCGTCTGATGACTTTGTGTTTTTCCCCTGCTCTTGAGTGTTTTACTAACAGCGTTTGCGTAATTCTATCTGTTTTTATCATCCGGGAGTAACGTAGTACAAACTAACCCGCGAGCTGCAAGTAAAGCACACACTGCATGTTCTTATCTCTTTAGCACTGCCTTTATCTCTTTGCTTCTGTAAATGGAATTCGGATCTGTCGGTTCATTGTGTTCCAGTGGTAGCTCATTTCTGCAGTTTAGATTCTGCATTACCCTTTGATAGGCGAGGGTTCTACCAAGATCTGCAAGCGAGCCACTATCTGGACAGTTCTAATCCTGATTCGGATTCATTAGTTTCGATCTGCAGATTTTGAATCAGTGTACAGTTGGAAATGGGAAACGTATGTTGCTAAGCTACCTCATGGTGAAGGTGATGAGAGTATATCTAGGGCCCTAATTGGCTCCAGTGGAACCTTGGTTTATTCACATCTTGTCGGTTATTCAACTGGCCTGCGGACTCCAGTCTACCTTCTAGAAAAAAACTTTTCCTTGAACTTTTCAGTGACTCCTTACCTGTATTACCGAGACCAGTATCCAGGAAGTGTTCTTGTCAGCGATCTATAAAGTGTGCTTCTAATCTTCTAAAATCCACTTCATGTAGCTTTGATGTGCAGTTTTGCTTCTGTCACATTATGTTTGAGGTCTGCCTAGTCATTTCCTTTATTTCGAGTGGCAGGTTGAGCAGCATCTCCATCGTCTTGTTGCAAACCGTTTCAAAATTAGGGTTTATTTCACGAGAGAATATCTACTGTAGTTGCTGATTCGAGGTTTATCCTATTCCAACGATTTCAGGACTTTTTGCCATCCATATATTACCGCCAACATCTCGGTTTAGTCGTCTGTGGTATACAATATCGGTCAATATAAGAGGATATGTCACTCACAAAGGGTCTACTTAGGATGCAATCTGAGAGCGATCTGGTGTATCGGCTGGAATCATTGAAGTGGGATACGTTCAGCTGTATTTATTTCAGCAGATTTATACAGAGCAGTATATGCATTCATTCCACCTACCTTGTGCAAAGATATGAAGCGGGAAGATTAAATTAGTTATGTGTTAGATGCAGAGCCAATTGGACATGGTGGAGCCTGCTGATTAGATGGTTGGAATTTGGAATCTGGAACCATTGTGGTTTTTCTTCATGAGAGCTTCATGGTTAGGGTTCCTGCTATGTAGCTTAGGTATAAGTATTGCACTCACTCAGTAGGTAGGTATCAGCAGGGACATTTTTGTTCAATTTTTGTTGTTCAATGCAGACAAGACCTACTGCGTATATGAAATGCTGGTTGTTTCAGGGGAATTCATATTTTGCTCTAAATTTTGCAGGTGCGTGCATTAGCACCTGGGGATAATGTTATACGCGGTCACTGGCTTGGTCGGGTGGAGGAAGTATTGGACAATGTGACGGTGGTATTTGAGGATGGAAGCAAGTGTAAAGTTCAGCATGCGGAGCCAGGCCGTCTCGTTCCTAGTAGTGAAAGCTTAATGGACGACACAGAATCGCCATACTATCCTGGGCAGAGGGTTCGGGCAGCTACTTCAGGGTTCTTCAAGAATGCAAAGTGGTTGCGGGGCTCCTGGAAAGCGAATCGAATGGAAGGGACAGTCGTAGATGTTGAAGCCGGTGAGTGGGTGGGATAGGATGAGGGTTTATTATTGTTGGAGCGTTTCTCTTATTTTTGTATCTGTTGGAGGCCTTCTGTCGTAAGGTTTAAATACACGTGTTTAATGTTGAGCAGGTATGGTGATCGTGTACTGGATCGCTGTTTCAGCCCTGCACTCTTCCACGGTTCCTTCGGAGGAGCAAGATCCCCGGGATCTTGTACCCATGACGTTTTTCACTCATACCAACTGGCAAATTGGAGACCGAGCCCTTCTTCCGCAAGGGTTTAAGTTTACTGTTGAAGAGGCTGGAGGAATGTCAGATGTTGTTTCTGAAGCAGGCGCACCGGAATTGCGGAACGGAGAACTTGCCTTGTTGGAAGGTCCATCTGGAAGTACAGATGAGATTGCTGCTGGACCGACTCCCCAAGCAGATGGAACAGTCGATGAAGTAAGAGATGGAGGGGCTGACGAGATCATTGCTCCCAATAAACGTAAGATAAACAAGCTTAGGAAGGTGACGAAGAAAGAAAGGAAAGCATCAAGGAAGGACAAGCATGTGGAGAAGGCTGCCTTGGTTGTAAATACCAGGACACGTGTGGATGTATTATGGCAGGATGGCAGCAAATCTTCTCAAGTTAATTCCTGTTCTTTAGTCCCAGTTGAGCACCTTGGCGACCATGATTTTTGGCCAGAGCAGTTTGTGCTTGAGCAAGGCCCCGATGGAGATGAATTCGATAATGAAGTGCGTCGTGTAGGTGAGAATTTTATTTGTTTATATTTCAAGATAAAGGTGTCATTTTGGAATTGTGTTATGCAATTTGGCTCTTTCTTTCTTTTCTAGATTAAGCATGGCGGGAATCATAGGTTTCCAACGCTCTACTCCTGGGTAGTGGTTTCTATCCCCGGATCCAAATCCTCTTCTTCTTCGGGCCAACTCTAACACCTTAACGTAGCATGAACATAGATCTTCTAACATTGGAAGCTCTGACGGCGTCTTTGCCAATTTCAATTCTCTCCAGTTCTCAGGGGCCTTCTGGGCTTGTGCTCCTAAACCAATATCAAGGATAGTTCTATTGGAGTGGCTGCAGTGACTCTGGTGATTAATTTTATTCGTTTTGTAAGGGAACTCTCACGTGCAGTACCATCGTTCAGTGACACTGATCCTGGTGTTTAGCTGTATCTGTTTAACATGTGATCAATTATGAAGCTTTTTTTCCTGCTTCTCAAGAAATGCTAATATAATGGTATTCAGGCATTTTGAAAACCGTTGATGCAAAGCAACGCACAGCAGTGGTTAGATGGCTGAAACCTGTTGCACGTCCTGAGGAGCTTCGGGAATTTGGTGACGAAGAAACTGTGAGCGTGTATGAGCTTATTGGACATCCAGATTATGCGTACTGTCTAGGAGATGTTGTCATTCGTCTCTCTCCTGCACCTTGTGGTGTCTCTGAATCCCAAGCAGATTTATCCGAAGCATCAAGTGTAGAAGGTATGTATCTGATGTCTTTTGATTTCGTTGCAAGGGAAACTTTCTCTTCATAATGGTGAGAAAGATATACCATGCGAGTCTGTTATTGCAGTGGGCAGCTTGCAGTAAGCAGTGTTATGTAGGGGATGACAATAACATCCGTAGGAGTATCATTCTTAATTGTTGGGGATGTGATTTCTGCTCCTCACAGACATCATATGTTTGCAAAGCAGATGCTGAGGAACATGATTTAGATGCCTCTGAGAAAGAGGGAGGACAGACTTTAAATTTGCAGACGCGGAAGATGAAGACAGAGGGTCGTGCCTCAAAATCTCTGGATTTATCATGGGTTGGGATTATCATAGGTCTGCAAGATGGGGACATTGAGGTCCATTGGGCAAATGATATGGTTTCCAAGGTTTGTGGCTGTTTCTTCTTCCCCTTCCTTCTTACGTTTCCTTTCGTCAAATTCAATGTTTCTGTAGTACAAAGGTGATCTGTTATTCCTATTAGGTTTTTATACTGCAAGCGTTCATTTTTTTTGTTAAACATACCCTTGAGTTATGTGGAATGCCCTCAGGTTGGACCACAAGCAGTATTTGTAGTTACTCGAGACGAGGATGATATGTTATCTGCACACACATCTGATCTTTTTGACGACGATGAGAATGATGGTGATGACGCTGGCAGCTGGACAACTGTAGACTCCGCTGAGCAGCGCGGTCGTGAGGTATTGATTCATTAGAGCTTATGCGTTGTGAATGTTAAGTGTGTAAGGTAGGATTAACTAGACTAAACATTGAATGTATCTGCTGAATATTTTAAGAAAATTTTCCCTACTTGGAAGATTTTATTCAATTCTGCTGGTTGTCTTGTTTTTTGTTTAAAAGATTTTGAATTGTTTGAATGGATGGATCCTCAATTGTCCTTATCGGCTAGTAGGGTGGGAAATCCCTGTTTCAAGAAGCGCTGCACGATGTAGCGGTTGCTAGAGTTATCAGTATCATTATTTGCAAGGAAGTATGTCTAGTTGTGCCCCATCATAGTTCAAAGAATTATTGAAATCCTTTGGGGGGGGCTTGCTCTTTTTAGTGGTGTTTTAACCTTAATTTAATTTCTTCTAAGCAACATGTTCTTTTTCTCATTCCTGATTGCTCTTGCAGTTAGGTGACGGTTTGGAACAGTTTAGCGAGGAGGAAGGTCTGAGAAGGGATCCGAGGCTCGCACAAGATACTGTGGATGATGATCCTGACAACTTGAACCCTCCTCGATTCAGAGGTCCGATTGCAGCAGCGATAGGACTCGTTTCTCGGATGGCTAATGGTCTCCTTGGACTTAGGGGCCATAACAGGGATGCGCCGCATAATCGTAATGTTCAAGGTTGTGCACGTACAACACATGGTTTGGAAGAGATTCTTGGTGATATTAATTCAGGAAGTTCCGAAAGAGATTCTCGCTATGTAGTTGATCGTCTACGGAAAAGGGATACAGCCCCTCCTGGTAGGATGCATGCATACTTCTGCTTATCATTCTCGCCAATGTTTGTTAGGTTTATTGTAAGGTTCCAGTAATCACCTTTTAGCTCTTTGGATCTTTACATTCAAGAAAATTATAGTATTGGAGTACCTGTCCGTTCCCTCAATCAAGCTTAGGCTCACATATTGCATCTATTCATTGTCACTTGTGTTTCAGTCGTTTGTTTTTAATTAATTTTTATTATTTCTTATTGCTAGTTATTGTCTGGCATGCATTTTCTCCTCTGTTGCGTCATATAGTAGACTAACATTGCCATGATGCAAAATGTAGGTATCGTAACTCATGAAACGGATGAGAGGACTATCTCAGGTGAACAAGGTAATCAAGGTAGAATAGTTGATGAACTTGTCTTTCATCATCTGAAGAGACGTTGATGGAATATTTGCATGCTTACACCGTTTGATCTTCACCGTCGTATAATTCATGAAGAGTATTGTTCATTATGAACTCGCCTGAGTGGTGTACTATTCTTATGCTGCAGCTACTGCAAAGGATGACTTTAATGGACGTGCTGCATCAGGCGAGCGAGTTGATTCAGATCTTGGCGGTGGCTTAGAAGATACAAGCATTTCAAAGCTTTCTAAATCAGGAGTAGATACCACAGTAGACAAAGTATCTCATGTAGATTCAAGAACAGTGTCTGGCTCCGATACGAGGGTTCCAATGTTTGCAAACTTCAAGCACTTCGACCTAGTGTCTGACCCATCTGACCACCATTATGTTGGTGAAACTGCCCAGGTAAAGGCTCCCTCTGTTTTCTGATCCTGCTAATTTTCTGAAGGTGTTGATAAATTCTTGCTTCAGTAATTTGAAACTGGAGGTCATTGGCATTACATATGAAAAGTTGGTGTTCTAGTTACGTGTCATAGTAATTTCACATTTGGAGAGTACTGATCTGGTCAGCTGACGTATTTACTTGTTGAGAGGACGGTAATTCGATAGACAAGCCGCCACATCTTGAGGAACTTTTGTATCACAACATCTCACAGGTTCTTGTTCGTACGGATGCAGGCAAATCAGCGTAAATGGGCAAAGAAGATCCAAAGCGAATGGAGTATTCTTGAAAAGAACCTCCCGGGTAATTTGCACTTTTACCACATTTCGAATATGTAGCTTAGGCTGAACCGCTCTTGGATGACTTTTTGTTTATGGGATTTTCAATTAGAGTAGAGATGTGCATCGATACTTTTGGAAAATATGTTTTTCTGTGAAAAAAAATTCTTACCTTTTGTAATAATTTCGTCTTCATTCAGATACAATATACGTGCGGATCTACGAGGAGCGAATGGATCTATTGAGGGCTGTCATACTTGGTGCACCTGGTACTCCTTATCACGATGGGTTGTTTGTTTTCGACCTATATCTGCCTCCTGAGTATCCCCATACGCCTCCTGTACGTTCTCGACATTTCATCTCATAATTCTCTACTTACATAATTTTTACTTTTAGGATTCTTATAAACTTTCAGGATTAATGAATTCAGCACAAGCGTAGATTGTGAAGTTGCAATACTAAGTTTGGCTATTGTGATTATAATTTGATTTAAGATGTGCATCAGCTCTCCAATTTGCCTTCAGAAGACGCGTCTTTTTTGTAAAGCGACTCAATTTCAGACGTATATGATCATTTTGCAGCAAGCTTATTATCACTCTGGAGGTCTGAGACTAAATCCAAATCTTTACGAGAATGGGAAAGTGTGCCTTAGTCTTCTCAACACGTGGTCAGGGAAGGGAACCGAGGTTTGGGACCCTCAAGAATCAAGTATTCTCCAGGTCCTAGTGTCAATTCAGGGCCTTGTGCTGAATACAAAGCCCTATTTCAACGAAGCAGGTTATGATCGACAAGTTGGTACATTGGAAGGGGAGAAGAACTCTGTTGTCTACAATGAAAATTCCTTCTTGTTGTCTTGCAAATCAATTCTGTACCTTATTCGAAGACCACCCATGGTATGTAAACTTCTCATCTAGGTTGTCTTTGTTTCTGGGTAACATACTGAAGAAACATATTAGATATTCAGCTGAAGCTAATGATAGAACTGGTTGAACTTACCGATGTAAATATTCTCGTTACCCTAATCATTGAGTTCTGGCTTTTGTCATGCACTTCTCGTCATGTTCTTTTCATCAGTATGAGTGAAAAAGTATTGATGCTATAACATCTTCCACCCAACCTGATCTATTCAGTAGTAGTGTTTTAACTTAGTGAGGTCTGTTGCAGCATTTTGAAGATCTTATTCGGCAAAACTTTCTGCTGAAGGGTCCTGGTTTGTTAAGGTCGTGTGAGGCTTACCTACAAGGGGCACCGGTAAGGCTTTTTTTTGCACCTATGAGTTTGTTCATCACTACCATGTGCACTGCTGAAAATTGGCATACATCAGTCCAATTTATATCCTTCTTTTTCTTAGTTCTGGTAACAATAGTTCTATCCAGGAATGGGGTTTTTTGTTACTTGGACTCGAGAACCTGTTTCTATGTAATTGCAGTTCTTTGGATCATCATCAATTTCATACTTGTTAGTTCGTTGGATCATAATTTCTGTCTTCCTATTCATTGTTCCAACATATTTGTGCTCTGGTCACTGTACAGGTTGGCTCGCTTGTTGAGAACAAAAATATCTCGACATTAGCAGACACTGAACTGGTTGGAGCTGATAAAAGTTCAGCTGGGTTTAAACTTATGTTGACCAAACTCGTGTTGAAGCTCAAAGAAGCATTTAAGGGGCTTGGCGTTGAATGTGACGTATCGTCATGACCAAAATTCCCTCTGTTGAGGTATTGTGAAATTGAGGAATATTTTCTTGAGATATATCAAACGATCACATTATGAAATATTTTTTTCACTGAGGTCTTGCTGGAAGGGTCAGATTTCTTCGGACTGAAACTTGACTCTACCGATAGGTTTGAAGCTAAAACACCTCTACATGAGATGATCATTTAACCTGTTCTCACGAATTCTACATCTCCAATCGGTCTGTTCTTTTGAGAAAATTATTTTCCTATCTTTGTCAAACCTGGTAACTAGATTTACTCATGATTATCCGATTTGGTATTGTACTCTAGTCTATCTGAATTGGGAAGATTCACCCTCTCGGTTACTAATTGTTGCTGACTCAAATTGCTGTACTCTTGAGCCCGAACTCAATGATCTCGTTCTAGATCGTGTATGTCAAACTCCCTCAAATCTCACACGCGGTGCTGAGAATCTCCAATCTTAGTAGACTCTAATGCCTCTTAAGTGCTTGGAGAAGCCGGCTTGAAAAATCTTACGTGATGAAGAAGCTTACTGTAGCTTATTCAGGTGCAGGATTACGCGGGAACTCAAGGTTGAGCATGTGCGTCAAAAGTTATTTCACTGTAGCCGGGGTCCCACGAAACTGGTAGCAATCATTTGAGAGCCTATTGGAGAGGGTGTTTGTCACCTTCGTCTTCACTCTGGGTCGTTCGGTTCGGTGGAACTGAATTCTGTGCCAATCCTAGTTCTAGAAACTGAAAAGGTGACGATCGTAGTCTTGGATGGAGCGCACAATTTGGCAGCACTCGGTTGAGGTCAACTCACAGTTATAAATATGCCGCCGCTGACGAGCAAAACCTCTGTCCATGAGAATATTGTTAGTGGAACATATCTGATAGTGTTTATGGCTCTGGACCAAAGGAGAGGAGCCTTTGCATTGACATTTCATGTGAGGTAATGAGAAGAACTAATATTACGTGTGAGGCAGTGAGGAGAAGTGTGCATTAGGATCTTTCTAGAGAGGGAGCAACTGAGTGCTACATGGATACAGTAGTCTCTCTTAGCGGAGTTGGTTGTTTAATTGCATCATAATCTTTATTAATATTAGCATTCTCTGATCCTTTGCATGAGTAACCTTTCCAATTCCTTCTCTTGTAAGTTACATCCTGAGGAGCTTTTGACAAGTTTTTTTTTATTTAGTAGTACTCAATGAGGAGTTTGTATCAAGTTTTCCTTATGCTAAGGTAGGAGGCTTGAATGGGGGGGGGGGGCATTTTCAATCAACCCTATTAAAGGGACAGAAAGCATGCTCATGGTCTTGGAAATGGATGATCCTTTTTTGAGATAATAAATGTCAATGCTTTTGCTTCATTTAAGGACTATGATGAGGTGACAATTGTTATTGTGATAAGCGTAGATTATTGGTAGTTTGTGTGTAATTCAATTCTTCATTAACTTAGCCTTAAATACAAGTGTTGTGAAGGAATTGCAATGATTATCTTTTCTAGTAGGAAGTGTTTACTTTAATGATTGACATGAACAAGCAAAGCACTGTGTAAATTAGTTTTTGGACACAATTGTTCTCTTCAAAGTCTTAATGTGATTAGTAATTGTTGTAGCTAATGGGCATGAATAGTGACCTATGGACATATCACTTTGAAATATTGTTTTTAATTCTATTTCACTCATAAAATATTGGAAAAATCCCCCAATCACTGCTTCCACTTTTCTCTCTCCACCAATAAAATTTTGTCCTATTCTGCAACACTAATTTGCACACAAAGGTTTGCTTCCCATGAAGTGCATAGTTCAAGAGCCTCCTACCTTACACCCCTTGTTAGTTAGGACCATTCCCTCCAAAATAAGGAACAAGAGTGGTCTTTCTTGTAGGGGTGACTATTCAAAAAACCTTGGTTTTAGTCCTCATTGCCTTTTCCTCTCTTCAACTTTGAAGGTGGTAGAATCAACTACCCTTTTTTTATTCAACTATCTACTTACATTAGCAATTTTTTAGTTGCTAAATGGACATTTTTCTTGTATTTAGTATTTGTTGCATCTCAATATTCCTTGTTTTTTTGACCATGATGTTAGACAAGTAGAGAATCGAGGTTAAGAAATAATTGGCCAAGTCCATGCAAACAAACAAATGATGAGTATTTAATAGCTTAACTTCAATCAAATGCATTGCACGGTGCAACCAACTTGTATGAACAACTTGAGTAGAAAAGTTAATAAAATAGATATGTATTATATTGAATGCTAAAATGGTGATTAAAGGCCATATTCATTATATTGAGACTTTTCGCAGATTTTGAGATAGAACACTAGTTATTAAAAAATTCATTTAAAAAAATAATAATTGAAACCAAAAATAAATAATGCTCAAATAGTGATCCTATAATAAAATTTTAAAAGTTGATGTTGTTACGTATATATAAAAAAATATCAGTAAAGTTTTATCCTCAAGTCAAGGATAAATTGAGACTGCGAAACGTCTCAATATAATGAATATGGCCTTATTAGAGATTATAACAAGTTTTTTATTTGAATCAAAAAATATGTATCTTTGGGGATAATTTGATAACATGTATTGAGTTGCAAAGTTACCCTATGTTTTCTACTTCAGAAAAAGTAGTGTTTTCATATGTGTATACCTTATTCTGCCCGTTGGACAAAGCCTTGTGGAAAATCTTCTAATTTCAAATGTAATGTGGTCTTGTCTTTGTCGTCGTGTCCCTGGCCATGTCACTTGTGGCTGGTCAGTTTACATTTTTTCATTCCAATGAATTTCCGTTTCATTTGTGTCGAAATAGTTAATTCAATAATAATTAAGTAATTAATTAAAACTTCAAATGTAATAATCGTGTAGACAAGTGACTGACTTTATGGACCTTCTGTTGCACCGGTGGAGATGCTCTGAATGAAGTTAAGTTAGTGGTTCTTCCACAGTGATTTCTCTCTGTAGCAAAAGCGTGTAGCAAAACTCTCATTAAGTTAAGTTATAGTCTAGTGTGCATTGCCGGTGCCAAACTGCCAACAGTTCAGACTTCAGAGTTCGAGATATTCTCCACTAAGTAGGGATAAAATCCCACCCTGTGCGAGCAATTGATCACCCATATTAGACCTTGTACTTGGAGCCATCATCACCAAAGACCACGCTTTATTGTGTGTCAGACTTCCATTAACTAGCAATTAATTAAAACAACAGTAAGTTATGTTCAAGACTTCAAATCCACATGGAAGCGGAGGAAAAAAAAATTCACAAAACTAACTGAGCCTGTGACAATCAGCGTAATTTTTGGGTTTAGTTTGTATAGATCGCTCCTATGCCGATCAAGTGCACGATGCATGACATTGCTTCCTCAGAGCATCCTCAATGCTACGCCTATAACTAGGCACTCCAATGGTATATGCGGTTAGCGTTTACACCCCTTCTTTTTAACCCCTTAATGTTTTGAACTATGTTTTCACCAAAAACGCTTTGAAACTGCCACTTCTAGTACAAGTACCAAATTTATTTTTGACATTTTTGGACACATGTAACCATAGGATTTTGTAGTACACAAGTTTGAATTTTAGAAATTTTCACCATGTAGATTGCAAGAAATTAGCGTTTAAATTGACAAAAACCCTTTACTTGGCCCTAAGAATGATCATTTGGAATTGTACAACATATAGGAAAAAAATAGAAAGTAGAAAGAAGTAGAGAATGATTTAATAGGCTTGTCTACCTTCTTCTGTGTGAACGCCCTCCGAGACTCGTCATCCCTGTTGTTGTTTTTTTGACACAAATGAAACGAAATTTCGTCATCCCTGTTGTTGAATGAAAGCGATGACTGGTGAGAGACCACCAGTGTAACTTACGCGGTGGAGTCCAGCCGCCACGAGAGCAAGCGGCGGTGACGGACCCGGACTCCCAAATCTCCCAATGCAATGTAACTTAATGGCAGCCAGCCAGCTTGTCTCCTTCCGACCTCCCGACCTTTGCTTGCGCTTGAGCGGCGCCTCTGTTCTTGTTCTAAATCTGGTCTGCGCCTGCTCGCCTGCCTCGCCCCACCTTCTCCGCCCTCCCAATTTGGCAGGAGGGGAAGTCTCTCGGAGGGACCCAGCACAGAGTGCTTGAATTCCCTCGGCTACCTCGGCCACGCTCGCGCATTTCTGCTGCCTCGATGCGGCTCTTCGCTCCTATTTGCAGCGACGTACGGCTCCTCGTGGAGAGCGCAGGCTGACCTTTTGCTGCGGTTGGGCCTGCCGTGCAAGGAGGGCCTGCTTTCAACGGGGATTTTTACAGAATAATAAACTTATTTGCTTCATTCAATGGCTCCGTCCCGCAGACGAACGAATTGGAATGGGAATTTCGGTCGGGTCCAGAAGGAAGAATCACTGATCCTCTCCATCGAACTTGGAGGAAAGATCAGCGGAACTTGCAAGATCATGAAGACACTTACTTTTACGCTATTTGAAATTAGTTTAAACTTCTTTTATCCATGTAGATTGTGTAGTTTACTACAAGGAACAAAATAGTTGGCAAATTCATATATTTGTGTAGTTGGAATTGGCAAAATGTTGTAATAAAAAACACTCAAAGTATCTGTATACTCTTGTAGGGAAGTCTAGGCTAGATTGGTAATTGGCAATAAATTGTCAAAGAAATTTCTGTTAGTAGGGATTTTCCAACTAAACTCACCAAAATCATGCTTGTGATGTTTTGGGATGAAATGGAAAAACCATAGGAAGAGCATCCTACCAATCATCCAATCTACAAAATGAAATGGAAAGTCTATTGTCATTTGTAGGACACAAACGGATTGCAATTTAGTTGAAGGAAGTCTTGAAGAAGGAAACTATTAAGCAAATGTGGGGGCCAAACGCCAATTTAGGTGCATTGTAGTTGTCTCATTTTTTAATCTTGGAAAGGGGTCTCCATGTACCAAAATGAAGTATAAAAAGATAACATCAATGTAGATCCTAATAAAAAGTGATTAATGTAATTTTAAAATTGGAAGAGACATGTTCTAATTCATAACATGCAAGTCGTCAGTACATTGGTGCTCTAAGATCATGTTTATAAGTGTCTAATTAATTGGTTTGTCCTACTATAACATTTAATAATTTACTAACATTATGTTTTTTTTAATAAAATTACTACAAGCTCTAAATTTGTGAGTTTGTGACAATTTTGTGACACAAAAACATCTATACTACAACACCAAGTTTCCAGGTGATAGATAAATCAATGAAGTGATCTATGTCCTTGACATTCCATTTCATTTCAAGATGTGAGGGTCCCAACCTTGAAGTAGCTAGACTTGAGCTCAACAAGTGGTAGTGTGGTAACTTAGCATGAGGGTGTAAATGAACTTTAAATAGAGATGTGGTGTTAAAAACTCCTTTTCACAAGGGGAAATTTGTGGGTACAGAAAGTCTATTTCAATCATGTTCCATGTATTGGGAACCAATCTCTCCTCTCTCGTACAAAATAAAAAAGCTATTACAATAATTAATTCTTTTTAAAAATAAATTATTGATTAAATATTATTATCTAACATGGCAATGTCACTACCACGTTATATTACTATTGTGGCAACTTTCTCCACCGTTTGGGAACTCTAAGAACTCACAATCTTCTAGAGGGTTGAAATCCCTTTTGGTGATAAGATACTCCATGACTAAAAACTCTCTTAGCTCTATTAGGGTATCAAAATTTTACAAAATCAAAGTTCAATGAGTCATCCTAACTTAAGGTAGGGTGCTCTAAAACTGATTGTGCAGTGAAAGCACCCGCTAACACATAAGTACATTTTTTTTCTTTAGTATATCAATCATGTACACCTCAGAAGGTAGTCACTTATAGTAACCAATGCATCTCAACTTCAACAATTCGTTACTAATTCCACAAAGGTTCAAAACATATGCCAAATGACTTGGGTTAGATGCCAATTTCATTTTCCTTCATATAAAAATTTACTGAAAATTGTTGGATTTTTTTTTTGAAGAAACCATGACCAATGAATTACTGAAAATTGTTTCATTCCCCCCAAAATGCAATCAACTCTTAAAAGATCGCTTTAACCCCTAAAGGACCAAGGGGTATTTTTGGTCATCATAACTTTTTTGGGCAAGTACATGTGACTAGAGATTTCCATGTTTTGGGCCAAACTTTAATAGAAGGTGTGGATGAGGAATATCTTTCAAGTGCACTAAATTTTAGGGCATTTGGAAATATGAGTCAAAAGTTATGGCCTAGTATGTAGTTTGTTTCTCAACTCGGGCATTCTGGGCAGATCTGAAAAAATCATTTTTTTCAAAAATAAAAATTTGAAATTGATTTCTAGATTTATATATGCATAGAAAGCTTTGAATCATTCCATTTTGATCAATGAGTCAAAAGTTATGAGATGTTTTAGTTTGCGGGCAAGTATGGATTTTCTACTCTAAAATAAACTTTGAAGTCCTTTATTTAACTCAATTTTCAATACTTTTTGAAAAAAATAAAAATATTAGGTGTAGATTGTTTAATACAACATTACAACCATTGGAATTGGGATTTTTCAATTCCATCAATAAATTGTTAACAATTTTGTATTTTGAATCATTCTCTACATCTCTCTACTTACTATTTTTTTCCTATATGTTGCACAATTCCAAATGATTTGAAAATTTTCAAGCATGTAGCCAACTTGCATTGAAGAATGAATCTAAAGAAGCACCACCATTTTGGACATTTTTTCGTACAAATGTGACCTTGTGAAGTGTAGTTGCCTGTTTTTTCACAGGGCCCAAAAAAGGATTTTTGTCACTTCAAATGCTAATATCTTGCAATCTACATGATGAAATTATCTGAATTTCTTTCCACATCTTCTCAATCTAGTTTACTACAAAATCTTACAGTTACATGTGTCCCAAAATGATTTTTTCAAAAGTTTGGTACTTATATTAGAAATGGCAGTGTTTGAGGGTTTTGGGTGATAACATAGTCAAGGAACTTTAGGGGTTAAGAGCAGACTACTTAAATTCCTAATGAAACTCACTGCAAGTCATTCTCATTGTTGCCAGTTTGCCACCCAGCTGGATATCAGAAAGCTTAATCAGATCCAGATTGACTAACTTAACTACAGTAGAATTCCATATCTAACCCAAAGAAAGAAATAGAATAACTTAGAATAGAATAGCCACACGTTGAATTCAGATTCCACTAACTTACTGTAGGTTAACCTATCTGGTGAGTGGTGTCGTGGTGACTGGTGAGGCTGCCATGATCCAGTGATTGCTGCGACGATCATCCCATGATGAGTCTCCTTCGATTCTCCCCATTTCTGATTTTTCATCGGGAAGTGGGCTTTCCAATAAAGGAAGCATTGAAGAGTGATATGACACACAAAGATCATCGGCTGCTTGCAAGCGCACATGGAAGTGATGAAACGTTAGTTATTCTAACTTACTGCGCCACTTGCAATCCGTCCCTCCGACTCCTCCCGGGCATGATGGATGAACAACTGCCGGAAAGACAAATTTGGAAAGCGGAGGAGGAACAGCCCCCAAACATGCACCCGCCACTGACCGCAATCAGAACAACAGGATGCCTCTTCGCAGCAGCAGCACTGCCGTCAATTCTCTGTAAGCCGATAAGCTGAACGAAGTTGTGGCTGGACGGAGCAAGTTGATGGCAAGTTCGCACTGCAGTCAGTGTGTGCCTGTGGATCTAGTGAGTTCAGAATTATGATATTTTTGTTTTGTTCATTTTGTTTTGTTGTTTTGTAACAAATGAAACGGAATTTCATTGCAGGGACAAAAGAAGTTACAGGAGCGCCAGCCACAAGTGGCCTGGCGGGCGGGAGAACGAAGAGCCTAAGTTAGGCGAGTGGAGAATGATTTAATTAAATTGGGTGCACAGGGTGACGAATGAGAAGGTGGAATCTGGCCGGCTGGGCTCAACTTCCAAAGAAAAAACTGTTGGAAAATGGGGATTGGAGAAAACGAAAAACGGAGGGGATATTCAGATGAAAAGGGCAGGAGTTAGTAGTGTACCAAATTTGCTATTTTGGGGGTGCAGATTTATGGCTATACAGGACTATAAAAAGCTTAGCTTTAAAGAGGAACATGGGGCTTGCATCTACAGAGTTCATCTTTGTCTTGGCTTGGGGGCAATCAAAGTCTCTAAGCTTACTCTAAGTTACTTCAGTTAGTGTTACTGAAAGATGACTGAGACTCCGTTCATGAGGTAAATAGTACACTGCAAAGAGTCATCGTCAGAAAAGTTGGGCCAGATTATTTGCATGCCTTTTTGACAGCAATCTAGCATATAGTAGAATCACCCATTACCAGCCATTTAAGCATTTTGTGCATGATTTGGAGTAGTAGAAGGCACTATTAATTTTTTGTTCTCCATAGAGATAGAAATGATGGGCATTGTCAAATTTTCGTAAATTTTATCGTTAAATTCAAATTTTTATAAATTTTAAAAGTCAAAAGTTGGCGTGCACCCATCCCAACACATAAATTCTTCCATCATTGCTCATCTAAAGACTAATTTGGCTCTCAAAATGAAGCACATGTGTCACAACAATGATGGCTAGAAGATGATGGGAAACTAAGAAACTATTGGTTACTTATCAGTCATCTCTCTATTGAATTTCCCATTACCTATGTATTGCCCATGGGGCCTAGTTGATCATAATTGCTTCTACCATAGAGGCCATTTGTGTGTCATTTTCCTAATCACTTTGATTTTGAATTGGCACCATATTATAACCACATTCCCCCTTAAAGGACCAAACATTGTTTCAATTTGGCACTATAGTGATTTTGGGTAGCTCACTATGAATGGAAGTTTCATTTTTTTCTTTAAAATTTTCACACAACATGTGGTCAAGGAGGCAACAATTTCCATAACTTTTTTACTACAAGGTTGAAAAGTTGTTGTATCATATGCAGTTTCTTTCTCAACTTGGGCACTTGGTAGAAATAGCATTTAGATTCTATTTGAGTTACAACTTCTGACCCAAACCTGCCACCAAAGGAATTAACAATTCCAATTCATCATTGATAAATAGCCCCCCTCATTGAATAGCTTGGAATTTTTTTATTTTCTGCACAACCTTCACAATTTTTCATGTTGCCATGCACAAATTCTACTATTCCATTGTATTTTTTCTAATGAGATGAAAGTATTACCACAATAATATTATGACAACTTTTCACAAGTCTAGCCAAACTCCGCAAGTGCCTTTTATCTTGCTCTTCTTGATATTATAACTAGTCTCTTTTTGGTAGTGGCAATATACACATTAGCAATTAGAATATGCCATATAAATTTCTTGTTGTATCACCCATTTTTAGTGGGAACCCAATTTTTTTTTACATATTTTTTATTTATTTTTGATACACATGGCTAGTTCTCCAAACAGGAAAAGAAATAAAATAAATTTTTACTCCTATAAAGTAAATGAAGAATTCGTTGTAGGAATGTTCAAGCAACCTTCTAAACTTGAGACTGGAAATACCAAGCATTGGGGTGACTTCGAATGGTCAAAAGGCCGAGACATCGAAAAGGTGCCGGACCGCTTTGCTGGTGTCGATTGATGCTGCTCCAATTACAAGCGTGTCCGTCACCGTGACTGGATTGAGGCTAAGCTTACCCTAATTACAACAAAGCGCAACACCATCTCCCCCATCAATATGCTGAAATCCGGGTTTTCAGACACCATTCAGATTTTCATTTGTTTCTTTTCATCCATCATAACAATTATCCAGATATTTGGCATTCATCATAATTGCCTGACGACGTGTCTAGATTAGTCACACAAAATACCATGTGCAGCCCTCATTACAAGTGAGCAAAATATCACCCTCTGGCCGCAAAAGCTTGGCACTTCCCCCTCCCATTGCATTGAATTGTAGAGAGAACCTGGACTCACGTAAATTATGTGAGTTAACTCCCGGCCTCGATCGACTCCGGACCGACAGGCTGCACGGTGCACACAGCCCGCACATTCATCAAGCTACCGTGACTCACCCCGTCTGATAAATTTTATTGGTCTGATTAATTGATTCCTCCGTCTGCTCCGCCAATCTACGAATCTCTTGTTCGCAGTAAAAGCAATCTTCCGCTTGCGTCCAAGACTAGGCCTAGAAGAAAATCGATCGATCCTCGACGTTGTGATCATCGAATTCCACTTTCACCCCGTCTGACTGCCCCACTTTGTAGCGCAATTTCGAATGATGATTCTGCACACGGAGGCCCAGGTTCCCAACACATGTCACTGCTGTTTCTGACTGCAGTGGCGCGAGGTTCATGTTGATTATTCTCGAGGACGGGAATCCGCAAGGGTCACGACTTCTCTCCGAGCAGCTTCCACGACCAAGAAGCTTCCTTCCATTCCTTCCGACGGGTGGGGGGCGTGGCATCGCGTGAATAGATTGTCTACTGGCAGTCATTCCAGACATCTGTGAACTGCGGAGAACCTCCACTTGCCCTGGGGAATAATAATCTGGAACACCGGGAAACAAGCCCGGATCTTGGATCCTAATTCCAGCGTCCAGAAGGGAAGGAGAAAGGGGAGAAAAAAACACCGCCGTTGGTTCCGTCACTGCGGCTGCTTGTACTCCTTCGAGTCAGCTTGTCCTGTGGTAGATTTTCGGAATGTAGCTGTGGTAATCAATTTGACCAATCTTAATGTACAGTCAACGATGGAAAGAAAGAGCGTATTTGGTAGATTCGATATAAGTAATTGGATCACTACAGTACTGTAGTGCAAATTTCACCTTCGAGCACCAATATGGTGCTTGTGGGTCGCATCAAGGTAACAACACCTAAAAGTGGCACTTTTTTAGTCCCACTATCTCAAAGGTCAAATGACTCCAAAAAATTAATGAGACCACTAGCAAATCCAAGAGATTGAATGCCCCCCAAGTGGTTTTGTAATTTTTCGACTCTCATAACATAACACTAGACTCACCTTAATAAACACCTTTGAAGCACAAAAATGTTTCTCAACTCTCATTGGATACTTTTGAAAAGTTATTGTGGTTTTGAGTCATGGAAGTGTTCATTCTATGCCACTGTTCTATGTACTGGAGAACATAAAATGTTGCAATTAGGTGATTCTACCTTACTAAGAGTGTGTATGTATTTCTAGAGTACATTTGAAATGAACATCACTAGAAAAGGGCTTTAATTGATGCTTTCTAAATGCCAACCATTGTTCATCTACAACATTTTATATAGAGTACCATGTAGCATGGGGCTTTAAATGGTGTTGAAGAGTCAAGGTGATAAATGAGAAACAATCCTTCAATTTAAGAAGCTAAGGAAGTTAGGTCATCTTATCTATTGGGAGAACATTCTTTCTTTAACACTTGGTATTTCTATAAGGTAAAATAAAATCCCATTGTGAGTGATTAATAATGTATTATCCTCAAAAAAAATTTACAAATACAATGAAGCTTACTAATCACTTACAATAGAAAATCTTCCTTAGAATTATATTGTATGAGCTTACACATTCCCAATTGGCACATGTCTTTGATTCTTGACTCCCTCATCTCTTCTTAACCTTGAAACTCTAAAGAAAGGACTTAAAACATCATTTGGAGACTTCACCTAATTAGGTCTATAGAATGGATGAAAAAAATGGTTTTGGAAGTTGCTTGAATATATTTTTAGAGAATAGTCTTGCACATTCCCTCATTAAAGGTGTTATTGACTTTTCTAAAGAAGAAGATGCTTACGGTAGCAATACCTATAACCTTTTGTGTACCCATAACCATCACCACTAAATTTTTGTAAAATCTATGGAAGTGAATGGATGTGATTACAATGATGTAATACATGTGAATATCAAACCCTAGTGTTGGTACTAGGTGCATTTGTAGTTGTCTCTTTAAAAATTCACAACTTATTCTCACAATGTCCAAATAATACATTTGAAAGTGCAAATGAATTATTTTTTTTCTTTGCTAATAGGGTCCAATGATTTGTTGTATGTATATGAATAGAAATCATGTCCAAAAAAATTAAATTCAAGGTTATGGGTTTAGCTACCTTAATTCACCGATTACCCTTATAGTGAACTTTGGCCACTTCTTGCTATTTATTTTTTATGTGAATTTTAGCCATCTAAATGATATTTTTTGAAGTCAAATCCAACTAATGAAATCACACTTATCAAGTGCAATTTCTACTACAATAGGAAATTTGGAAAAATTTGGAAATTTCATTGTTTTATTGCAACATAAAACTTCAGTGAAAATTTCGGATTTTCAAGTATATTGTCTATTTGATATGAAATTTCTTCATTTTTTTCTTAAAAAATTCACAATAATTTCAAATCCCCCACCCCACCCCTACCCACCCGCCCCACACAAACTTTAAAATTTCACAATTCACACTAAGTAAAGGTAGCCAACCCATTCCCGCCTCCCCCCCTATTTCCGCCCCATACACTACTTTCTTTCCAATCATGTAGTGATGAGTGGTGATTGATTATGGCATAGTTCCCGGTGTAGTTGTGGCGTATTATGACTGGTTACAAGACTCTCTACATTTCAACTAGCCCTTCGTTGATTTTGTTATCAGCCCTTAGACGGACATAAGAAGACCTAAACGACAAATATGGATCGACTAAAATCTTGAGCTAAAAAATTCATAGTAATTATATTTTGAGAAATAAAATTCTGAAAATTTATGGAATCCTTCCGAATTCTATTTTTGAACACGGGGAAATTCCTCCACTCAAGAAACCAGATACGCATAATTGTTTTGAGTGGTTGGAAATGGGTCGGCCACCTTAAACATACAAATCCATCTCTGATAAACAAATATCATTTTTTTTTCTCCCACTCATTCTTATCTAAGCTTATTTGCAAAACGACAGCTAAACAAACAGAGTCATGGACAATGAGGTTTGAAATCAGAGCCGATCATGGGCCCCCGTCCGTAACCTTCCAGGGTTCAGGGGATCCGATTGGTAAGTTAAGTTAGTGAGCCTTTTTCTCTTTTCTCTTTCTCCTTCTTTTTCCTCTTCTTCAGTTCCCCTTCCTTTTCGTACACACAATCCATTTTTTCCAAAAGTGGGGGCTTCCAACACTAAAGTATCCTCTTTATCCTAACTTCGTTCCAAATTCAGTTGTGTCCCTGGCCCATTTTCATGTTCTTCGAAAACTCCCGATTTCTTTCATTAATTTCAATTTCACAAAAGCAATGGGTGATGGGTGCACGACGGACTCCAATGAAGCTCACTATTTAGTAATGAATATTGTTGTGAAGGATTTCAATGGGAAGGGAAGGGGTAGCCCCCATTCTTTCTTTTTCTTTTTTCTTTTTTCCTTTTTTTCTTTTGAAGCAGCCCCCATTCAGTTTTAGCGGTGACCCCTGTCTGGCCAGTGCCCACTGCCCTGTAAATGGGGGCAGGCAGTCTGATGAACCTGAAGAGTCCCACGACCAGGAAAATGGCTACAGTGGCCAAGTAACCGTCAACCAGTTAACGAACCCTCGCCCACAGGGTACTGGAGGCCCAACGAACAGTGACGGACGGACGGACGGAGCAGGCCGGCCGGCTAAAAAAAGCCAGATTGGCCAAGCCCACAAGGAATTCCGATTCGTTTTCCACCCACATCCCCCCCTTGGGAGTTTGGGACACAAGTGCCGTCCGAAGTACACCGGAGCTGCTGACACGTGTAGGGTCAGAGATCCTCGTGCCTGCTGCTGACGCTCCCTGACGGGAGTCGAGTCAGGCGACTGGTTGAGAACGAAAGCTCCCTATGTTCCCCTAAGTTCTCCTCAAGTTCCCGGAGGCTTCCTTGCCCCACGCGGCTCCTGGAGGTTCCGACCCACGACGGCGGCCTTTAATTATAGGCAAGAGATTAGCTTAGCTTAGCTTGCTGAAGCGCTGGCTGGCTCCCTGGGGTGTGGTTTTGTTTTCGTTAGGCTGCATTTAATGTGTGGGGCCGCCCTGATGGCAAGTGGGCAGCCCTTGATTTGGCCCCCAAGGCGCGCCACTGCCCTGGATGAATAATCAGCTGATTACCACATTGATCATGTCCGGCCCGTAACTTAGTAGGGAAGGTTCTTTCCGAAATTAAATTGAATTGAAATTTATTTATTTATTTATTTTGTAGCTTCCCTACTGTGACTTACTGTACTAATGTCCCTTTAGTCATACTGTATATTATCCCCAACTTTTGTAAAAGTCGAATTTGAAAAGAAAATATGAGAAAAGAAATGAAATTAATAGCACCACCTTTGCCTTTCCAAAAGTTGGGTCCACGGTCACAGTCATGCGACCCAGATTCGAGATTCCCTTGCCTTCCTTGCCACTCACCGTGCAGATTCTTGCTCAGTGAGAGTGTGAGTAGGGTTTTAATAAGCCCGGGGGGATTTTTATCTGAGATAACTTAACCTCAGCAGTTTGGGGGAAAATGCGGTTTTAACTTACTAGTGGGGTTAATCTCACTAATTAACTGAAGTTCGTGGCCACTCAGGTCGCCAAAGGTACATATACAGTATGATTTATGTATATTCTTATTATTGATTTGCTACTAAATTGGTGGTCTTGTTTATCCTCTTTTTCCTCTTTTTTTCCTTCTTTTTTCAAAACAATTTTTCCTCTTTTGGCTTTCCTGCTGCCCACCCCCACCACCTGTAAGGTAAGCTTAATGCCTGCTCTGTGTTCGGAGATGTGCAGATTTGCACAGATTTTTTATTTATTTTTATAAAGGGATTGCACAAATTTGATCTCCCTATTTTCTTTTCTGTTGGGCTTTAAATGCTGGGCATGGTGACCAAGGACCATGCAAAAACACAAACTGCAATCAGCCTTATCTCAGAGAAATATCAGAACTCTGGTAACATACTGTAGTTCAAGTTTTAACTATTCCAAAACATACCTTCACCTGCTTCCTATGGGAATCAAATCAATCTTGGCATTCAATACGAGTAGAGCTACTCTTGCTGCTGCTGCTGCTGCGAAGAATTAACTCCTTCAGAGGTGGATGATAGAATCATATCACAACCAATCTGGCTTGATTACACACAGGAAAGTGAATTGGACAGAGGCAGCAGAAACTATAGTTTAGTCTTTAGTCTTATTACTTCACTGAAGGCAAACTTGGTGGATCAATGGAAATTGTCCATGTGTTTCAAATAAAATAATATTATATTGAAAGCTTACTTGGTCTGTCCTTGGTCCTTGTGAGCTAACAATCAGCACATGGGAAATTGGCAAGGGATGTGCTAACTTACTGCACCTACAGTAGGGAGTGCAGGGTGCCACATTGTTGTCTGTGTTAAGTTACTCTGTTTCAAACACTATTTAATGGAGCCTTGGGAACATGCTTTTTACATGGTTATCAAAAGACGCAAGGAAGATTATACTATTGTCAATTGTTTGTCCATGTGTTGTCAATGATGAAGAATAACTGAATGGAGTGTTTCACAAGTTTGCACCTCAGTGATCATGTTTTTCCAACTTGGTTTGCGAACAGGTCCAGATTCCCCTGGCAAACAGATCCCATTGAATAACGTATGTAATGACACCCAAGTGAGTTTTGTACTGCAATTTTCCAAACATAGATTTTCGCAAAGCGGGTTTGCCTTTCCATTAGTGCTAGTTAAGAGTTTGGGTGGTATAGATTAGGGTGGCTACCTGCACACATGGCCACATGAATACATTCTTTGACTTGCGTGAGAAGCTACTGAAAGGGAGGCGTCAATCTCTGTCTCGATCAATTTATAATTGTATAGGCTACTAATCAACAATTTGGAAATGATGGTGGATATGTGGATTAGCAATAAGTGCAGGACAAGACAAGAAATGACTGAACCAGGAGTTTTCCATCTTCATTTCCATGGACTGTAGAATAATAACTTCAACATAACTTACTGCAGGTTCGGCAGAGCCAGGAAGGAACTGAAATAGCACTTTGCAGCTCTGCTGCAATCATAAGTTTACTCAGGTAATTCGACCTTGAATCACTCTTACAATATTATTAATACCAGCTTTTAAAAAGGAAAATCACTCTTACAATAATATTTATATTAGGTTGTAAAAGTAGACGGTCAAAGAAAACAAGAGACTTGGGTCTTCTCTTCGTCCCTGTAGCCCAACAAGCCATACAGCATTTCTCCAATCCGAGAAAAAGTGCTCCCAATTGGGGCTAAGCTTAGTTGCAGGCACTGATGTCCTTCAGAAAGTATACCCAACATGCTGCCTCATAATGAAAAGGGGAAAAGACCAGGTGTTCAGTACAAAAGCCAACTGAGGACATTCCTGGTCTGAGAAGATAGTGATGGAAATGATCAGCTAAGTTTCATTTAAGTTACTTCTATTTGAGTTCCAATGCTCCATGTCATGAGACTTGTTGTTCAATCTTCTACGCTTACGGTGGTTGGGTGTCTTAAGTCTTAACCCCTCAAGTCCCAACATGTTTTTTTTTTGGAACAATAGAGTTAATCATAAAGTGTGTGCATTGCGAGATGAGGAGTCCAAGTAACACATGACGAAATTCCTTAAAACACCAAAACTTGGATTCAATTGAGTTTGGTGCCATGTTTCTTTTGTTCTATTCTCAATTAAACTTTCACCTCTTACACTCATTTATAAAAATAGGACAAACTTTATGATTAACTCTAATACTTGCTCCAAGCCTTTAGAGCATTGGTGCAATTTTGAAGGATGAAGTTTGACAAACTCAAACCTATCAAAGTGTGAAATTTCGCCCTCCCAAAAACTTTGGTAGAGTCATGTGACATCAATTTTTGAAGTGATCTTTTGAAACTTTGTTTGAAGATAGAAAAACATGGTAGCTTTCTAAAAATATAATTTTTATTTCAAGCAATGAGTGGGAGCAAAAGTTATGCCAACCCAATACTAGAATGGTGTTCTTTAAGCAATACCCCAAAGATCACAAAATGTCAGAAAAATATATATATTTTAAAAAAATCTCATAGAAAGTTTTTTTTGTCAAAGTGGAAGATTTGAATCTTTCCATTTGGACTAAAGATGAGAAAGTTAGTGAGAGTCTTGTTTTGGGGGCAATCTAAGTATCTTCTTCAAAAAATAACCTAAAGGATTCCTTTTCAAACTCAATTTTCTCTATTGGGACAAGTGGTTTTCAACTCTATCGTAGAGCTATTAATGATTTAATTTTTTTCTTCTTTCTTTTACCTATTTCTACTTAACAATTTTTTAAGAGAATGAAAATTAAGAAGTTTTTTTCATGATTTTTTTCCTTAAAACTCTCAACTCAATTGTTACACATGAAAAATTAGAAATTCAAAATATGTTGTGCAAAAAAAATTTTAAGTTAAGAAGATTCAAAGTCTCACAAACTACTTGTACAATGTGTAGACAATCATGTTTTTTTACTCTTTAACCCTTGAAAGGCCCTTGGGTCCCTATATACGCCCCATGTTTAGCTTTATAACTCTTTATTTGTGGTTTGATAGATGAGTTATAATACATTTTTATTTACATGCTATCATGATCATTAATTTACTTTGTACTGAAAAATATTTGGTCAATGTTTCCATGATCAAATACTACCAAATACATAATATACTATACAGCCGAAGAAGGCTTTTAGGCCCTTCTAGGGTTAATTAACCATAAAAATTTTGCAATCTACACAATCAAGAGTTTTAAAATTTCTTCCATACATTCTCATACTAGTCTAATCCAAGATCCTATAATGACATACGCCCCTAATGTTGTTCAAACTTCTTTGCTCTTTGCAAATGAAATGGCAATTTTGTGTAGTTTTTTTTAAATGTAAAAAGGCCTTTGGAATTTCCTGTAGGGGCTAACTTCATTCATTTTGCCGAATACATAAATGAACCAAACCTTAAATTCAGGAAAATCTCTCTGTCCTACACCAATTTCAACCAAATTATTTCTTCCTGCCCTCTCCATATGCTCCAGGAGCTCCTCCATATGCCCCGTGCCAAGCATAGCTTAGTTACCCTAAACCAAAATTTAGACCCATTCAAGTTAAGCTTAACCTGCCATGTTTAGCCTCAACCCCAGACCCTGCAAAGAAGGAGCCCCAACACATTGTCGGATTAAAGAACCAATTAAAAACCCAGATCCATGCCAATGTGTGCATCACTTGACCAATCCCACACACAGGCAACCAACTAAGGTAAGGTAAGCTTAACTTAACCCAGTGCTAATCTTATAACTTATGGTTAATCATAGCATGAGATGATGCTGGCATTGACTCAGGCTGGCAAATGCTGCTAATTGGGTGCGGAAATAAGCTTTTTAACCCAATGCCCTTGACTGGAGGAGATCATGGGGGAACCAGTTGGAGGACTTGTGGCGGGGGGTGGGTCTCTTGGGGTTTTGCAATTTGAGATGGTGAACATTCAACTCTAATTAGCCAGACCCTGGTGTTTTATTGGAGTGAACTTGTGCTACAAAATGATGCAGTGTTTTTTAATAGGGAATATCCAATGAGATTTTCTGTTTTTTTCAGTGGTTGAGATGTTCCCACTCCTAATTTACAATAGGGGTAGTCACACCTCCTTCATTGCATGCTCATTCTTCAAAGAATGGGGATGTTGCAGCTCCACAATGGTTCTCCAAGGTAGAACATTCTTCTTCTACAAAATCTTCTCCAAGTCCATTATTCTCCTTCACACATGAGTGATGGGTGTGAAGAAGATTTCTTCATAGAAAAATATTCTCTTGTGTTCCTTGTGTTTAGATGTTTCACCCCTCTGTTGCCTTTTTTCGGGAAATTGTTGCCAATTTCATCCTCATTGCTCATCTCATTGTCATGACCAAAAAATTATTGCAAAAAGATTATTGTAGGTAAATCCATTCTTCATTCTCATCCTCCACACAAGGTGAAGAAGGTGTATTTCACCTTCTTCACTTGGAACTACTCCAAATTGACTCTTATTTTTCTCTCACCAACTTCTTATTCTTTGTATGGAATAGAAGTTTGCTCAATGAAGAAGGTGTGACTACCCCTAATATAGATCAAGCCTACAGTGTGCACAAACATGAATCAGGGACAAAGTTTCAAGGATACATTTCACATTTGTGCACTTGACAAACACCTTTTCTTCGTATGCACAAAGGAGTAAGGGAGTGATGGAAGCATATAGAGTATAGAAGAGGTAGTTTTTTTTGTTTTTTGTTTTAAATATTTTTTATACTTAAATGAATATTATGTTTTGTTTTGCATTCTAACTTGTGGACTATATGCATGATCACTCTCATCATTTGGGTAATTAAAAAAGAGTACTTATTGCCTACATTTTAGATGCTTAACATATTGGCTAGACATGGCATCTTAATTTTGTCATTGATGGATATTTCCTTCAAAAATAAAATTGGGACAAAGTATTTTTTGTTTGGAATTTTTTGCGTGTGATGGTATTGGTTGAGAAGCTGTTATTTCTTCGCATATCTAAGGTTTAAGGACTTATTTGTAGGTAAGACATGATAGGTGACAAGTATTTGACTACAAGATTCAGAGACAAAAATACAAATTCTTCAAATAAAAAAAATAATAGATGATGGGTATTGATTCTAGAAGTTTGGGATATTTCTTGAATTTTACCACCTAATTTCCTCCAATTTCCAGATTGAATCATTTTTTCAAGTATTGGATCTAGTTATTTTCTCTAATTTTTAATAAAATTTGAAAATTTTATAGATTTTTCACCTTTTTTTGCTAATATTTTGAAATTGCAAACCATTTTTTCCCAATTCCACTAGCTAGCTAACTTTGAATTAGGGTTTAGGGTTTTTTCCTATACATTGATTGATTCTAAGATTTATAGATAAAATAGAGACTTTTAAAATAGAAAACATGATAGGTGACTAAACTTGATCATGAGATTAAAAAATAATAACAATGACTTCTAGAAAGAAGTGGCTATCGAGAACAACGCTTGAGAACAAAGTTGTGTGACTTCCTCAAGAATAGAGTCGTGAAAACAGGAAGGATGGCCCCCATCCACCTCCCATCCATCCCAATGGAAACAATGAAGGGGGCATTCACCCCTAGCTATTTGTAAACATCAATATTAGTTTATTAGCAAGTAGGAGAAATTTAAAAAATGAGCTAATACACTAGAAGAAAACAATCTCTGAATCAACCCCTCCAAATTGATTACAAATGTCTAAATTTACATTGCTCCTTTATAGTGATATAGATGGTATCTAGTACATAAGCAATAGGAATATTTTTCAATCATAGCTCTTCAATGAACTCTAGGTGTGTCACGTATTGTGGCTTCTTGCCATTTTTACCAAAATGGCTTGGTGGAAGAGTCACCATTTAGGAGCCCATGATTCTCCTCTTCTCTAATTTGTTGAATATTTATACGTGTTATGCAAATGGGAAGTTGCATCATGATGTTCCTCAAACACAATGATGAAGTTTCCTTATTATGCCAAATCTACAAATACAAAGTCTCCAAAGTCGATGAAACTTGAATGCTTATAACATTGCAGTTCGATTAGTTCATCAAGACAAATGATGTGGTTGTTTCCAATTTTTTGGAACAAGGTGGTCACGATAATTTGCTCCATTGTACTTTTCGATTGGTTGCTACAAATGCTAGTATTGCAATCTTGGAGAATGGAGAAGAATATCTTTGTGCAATAGTGCCCCCCCCCCCCCCCCCCTTATTTTCAAGTATTATAACACTTGTGAGGAAGACAAAGAAGTTGGGCTTAGTGGAGAGTTTTAGTTTGATTAGATGTATTTGATTTTTCACTCTCACAATCTCCACCTTCCCAAATGGTAGTTAGCTCCTATTTTCATTGCCAATCTTTTTTTTTTTGGCCAATAATCCTAACCATTTTTTTATCCTTGATCTTACCTTGCACTTTTATTAGATGGTTTCACTTTTATTAGATGGTTTCACTTTGCTTTGATGGTTTCTTCTTCCAAAGACAAATTGGAAAAATTAAATTAGTGGAATTCCCCAAGACGAAACGAAAAGAAATGAATTTGAATTTGAAACCCCTCAAACCCAAACAAAAAGGATTTGAATTTGAGTACCTCTCCCCAGGCCCCGCCACCCAGATAGATATTATAGTTATTGTCTAGTCTCGTAGGCCCCAGCAGGACAAGGGGTGTACCCCTAATAATAGGCAGCCAGTACACAACATAAACGCCATGTAAGCAGTAGCCTGAACTCCATAAAGCCATCCCTCGTCCCCCCTCCCACTGTCGTTGCGACTTCAATCCCCTTCACTCTCAGCGCTCCCAAGTCTCCCCTCAAGTCTCCCCGAGCCCCAATATTATCAATAGCACGGAAACTGACTGGCCGCCACTACCCCAGCTCCACTACCACGCTCATCATCACTACAACACTCCTCTTGCCTCCTTCTCTCCCGGCTGTGTGTCTGCCTCTCTTACTTGTCTCCCATAATCATCGCTGGTGTTGATCATTCTGAACCATTGCGCAACTTTTTGGCCAAAGAATGGTATCTTGGGCGTAGCACTAAGGGCAGAATGAAGCTGGCATTGCGAGGTTTAGCGAGTAGCAATTGCGGTCGGTTTGAGAGCCTTTGTTGTAGCCGAGTTGGATACTGAGCTTGATGTAGAGTTTGGTACCAGGTTCGAGGAGGATTGAGAAATTGGAGGGAGAGGGATTTTTTGAGTTGTTCTAGTTTGGGCTGCATTGAAGTTTTGGAGAATTTGCCTTGTGAGGGTGAAATGCAGGACTTTGGTGGTGACAAGATGGGTAGCCTTGTGGTGATGACGAAGACTGGGAGCATGAAGCGGGAGTATGAGTCTCTTTCTGAGGAGGAGCTTTCTGGTGCGGAGCTTTCGTCGCGGTTTCGAATGTATCCCAAGCGAGTGCGCGTGATTTGCACAGACCCCGACGCCACCGACTCCTCCAGTGATGATGATGATTGTTTCCGACCTTCACGAAATTCGCAGCGAAGATTAGTCCATGAAATTCAAATGGACTGTGTTCCTTTGGCTCATCACGAGGACTCTTCAAGCTCGGAGAGTGAAGTTGACGAAACTGAAGTTCCGAGTTACCACTCGGTATTCACCGCGAAGGCAATGCAATGCTCCGTGAGCTATGCGTCGCCAGTGGATGATGGCGAGCTTGGATCCGCGGCGAGCTTCTACGAGAAGTCGTGGCAACCGAAAAAGAAAACTCTCAAGGTGCCCGAGAAGAAGGTGCCCAAGGTTGCTTCATCGCCTGTTGTGAAGACGGTGAGTGTGAAGTCAGCGCGGGGTTCCGCATTGGCGAAACCTGTTGTTGCGAAAGTGAAGTCTGTTGCTGCGAGTGTCGGCAAGCCGCACAAGTACCGAGGTGTGAGGCAACGGCCGTGGGGGAAATGGGCGGCTGAGATTCGAGATCCTTCGAAGGGTGTTCGGCTATGGTTGGGAACATACGATACCGCAGAGCAAGCAGCGCAAGCTTATGATAGAGCCGCAAGGGAGATTCGTGGGCCGCAAGCGCATACCAATTTCACTGTTTCTGATCAGTTGAGCGCGCCCACAACGTCTTCCGCGTCTGATGTGACGACGACGACCAAGAAAGAAGAGGTCATTGCAAAGCCTGCGCGCTCTTTGAAGAAGGAAGCCCCAGCGGTACCAATTGCTACCATCTCTGCTTCATCCCAGCCCATGTGCGCAGTACAAGTGGAACGCCTCACTGACTCTGAGAGCTGCGTCTCCCGCGACGACGACGTCGAAATGTTCAGCGCTCGCATTGAAAAAGACCTTTTGAACGATGACATTCTGTTCGACAATTTGAGTGATGATTGCGAGTATCTCATTTCTTCCCCGCGCGCTTCCTCAGACGGTTCCCCGTGCTCCAGTCTCACTGCATGCGAGACGCCGTCCTCGAGCGACGCCGCAGTGAACAGCGCTACGTTTGCTGGACGCTTCTTGGAAAACTCTTCAGACTCCGACAGTGAGCTGGAGCAAGCGGACAACCCGAGGAAGTCTGTGGAAGACTCGCAACCCAGTTGTGATTTGGGGGAGGTTTTTCTCTCTGATGATTTCTTGTTCGATTTTCCTGCACCTGGTGATGATGGAGCCTTCGACTTCGCAGCGGGGTTTGATCTTCTGGGAGATGACATTGGCGAGCTGGGCTTTGACCAGAGCGAGTCCTTAGATTGGTTCAATGCAACGGACATTCTTGTCACTTGAAAATGACACCAATTGAGATTTTTTTCAATTGAATATGATTCTCGGAGACAGTATTCTTTGAGTATGTTTTAAAGAATGCTTCGAGCTCCCGTGATTGCGTTATCCACGGTAGTCTCTCTTGTCTGTCCTCGAAGCTGGGGATGCGAGGTAACATAGAATCCATAGAGTCTTTCGTGGTCAAGTGGCGGTTTTTGAATTATTTATGTCTTGCACTGACACGGGCTCCACCAAATTTTGTAGCTTTTTCTTGCCAAGTAGTCGGTGCAAGTGGTAGAGTATTATGTAGACTAGTGAGATGATGAGTATACATTGAAGAGCCACCGTATGTTGGTTTTTCTTCTAGTTTGAGCTTCGTGAATCAGCTCATGCGTACGAGTTTTTACATAGAGGATTGGGAGTGTAGTAGTACTCTTTCGTATGAGACTTTCTCCCCTTGTGTTGTACGATACAGACATGAATCAAATTGCCGCATCAATAAATCCCATGTCCCTCATATACACGCATTTGTCTCCGTTTCATGTCGTGGCCGGTCACTTGGTGTTTAACAGGTGCTGGCTCTGCCCTTCTGTTCAGTGCACTTGTTTTGCATTGATTTTACACATATTTTCATTTGCCTGGGAGTGTCTATACTTGCTTGTTTCGACGTGTTGCAGCATTGGTGAGTTATATGTAAATGACGATGGGATGGTTTCAACAATGAGGTCAGCTTGAACTAAATTGCCGTGGGATGCTGAACTATATTGTGTTACTGCTTCAAAGTTCATTCATCTCTGATGACTGCGGGTATAGCACCTCGAATTACTGATGAACTAGTGTAAAACGGACCACAAAGAGAGCAATGAATACTGGCCTTCATCTTGCACCCAGAATTAAACAAATGCGTACGAGGATTTTGCGAAGGGCAAAGGTGACTGTACAGCAACTATTGAAGAAAGTACGCCTGCTTCCCTTTCTGACAGGCAAACTTTTGCTCGGCTGTTGTCAGTAGCAGGGTTACTTAAGTTCGTTTTATGTCGTTCTAATTTTCTGTCAACGTCCAACTCTTCCTCCTATTTCCAGCATTTGGCTTTCCTGACCCCCAAATTGCTCCTTGTTCTTCTGGGGTTGGAACAGCGCTTCCCTTAACTTACAACTGTCGATGTTTTTATTAGTAGTAGGAAATATCAACAGCCTAAATTTTTTTCTTCGCGCTCCACCTGTCAGTGCATTTCTGACTGAGCAGTCTGCAAATGCACATCTGAGAGGACGATTGCGTTCCAGTCATTCATTCTGGTCACTCTTTTCCATTTCTTTTATGTTTGTTGTCTGACACAAAAAGGAAACTTTAATTAAGATAATCCCACCCAAAAAAAACACCAGAGCTCCGTCAAGCTCCAACTGAACTCTGGCACCTCTTTTGGTTTGTGAGGAGCTTGGCAAGCTCAATCCGGGACCAGGCAGAGAATGGCAGAAAATCGTCCATCTGTGAGTGCTCTTTTGGATGAGAAGGCTGGCCAGGTTCGTTAAAATTGTCCCACAGTTTTGGACCTTTCCCGGGAAGTGGAGGACCGCCCTTGTTCACTGCCTCGCTGGAAAGGGCACAAGGAGCTTCTATCTCATGTTCTTTTTCTTTTTTTTCCCATGGTAACCCACACCGTCAATTTTTTAATTTTTAATTTTAACTTTTTTTGTTACATCATGATCCAACCAAATTGCGGTTAATTCAGTTGTAATTTGTAACCAAGTTACCAAAGCATGATTTTAAGTTACTTCATTTGAGGTGGAAATAAACAGTTGCAAGAAGAGAGTACTACCTTACCCACCCTTTCCAATGCATGATTTTGACTGAGGAGACATGCACAGAGATGCTAGCTAACTTAAACCCCAAATGGACAGAGGCACACAAGTACACACATACACACAGACTCTCCCAGTGTGACAGTGTGGGATGCAGTTTGGTCCCAAGTACAAACAGCATTCCTGTTCTGCAAATTGAATCATTAATCCAACACGTCTTTGAAACATGGCAACCAAAGAAAATTTTAAAAGAATTTAAAAAAAAAATTCTGTGGGTTCAGTAACCACCTGTACTGTACAGTAGTATGTGTACATCATCCAGTTTGGCTTTGGTGTTGTGTCTAAGTTAGTATAAGTTAGTACTGCACTTGCAAGAAATTGTACACCTCCTCGATCATTATTAAGTTTATAAGAAAAAACAGGAAACCGTCAAGTTCAGTTCCATTACGACTGATTTTCAAGTTTCAATCCAGTTCAATCAATACGTGAATCCAACGAACGAACAAACGAACAAGTTATCAGACCTGATAAGATATTGATCTGGTGAGTGACTGGAGTTTTGAATTCGTTGCAGAGCTCCAATGCCCAACAGCAAACTGAACACCTTATGAAGTCTGAGCAAAACTAAGTTAAGGGCTTAAATTAATGACTCATCTGTTTGGGTTCCATAGAAATCTTGTCCTGATTTGTAGCACCCACCTGCTCCAGCTTCCAAAACTTAAGTTACAAGTTGCAAGGCTCATAACTGTGATTGAATGAAAAGAAATCACAAAATGATTGATGGACAGCTTAACTTACGAAGTTATGATAAGGACTAAGTCAAGTTGAAGTTGAAATTAGCTTTGAAATATGATCAGTATACTTCCAGGTTCCTGCATCTGCAATTTTAATTAAGTTATCACAACATTCTAATAACTAACCTAACTCAATGGCTTGCCTTGGGATTGATTCAGAGAAAACTGAAGCCCTCCACTGTCCTGTCATCCACTTCAAAGCAACCCCAGCATGTGCTAAAGTGTCTTGTGACAGCAAAGTAACCAACCCTGTTCCAATTTTTTTTAACTTCAACTTCAGTCTGGTTTTGGCAGCAGCAACTTGTGGTTTCGGTTGCACTGGCCCTATCATTGTTTTTTTTGGATTTCTTCTGTCACTTTCTTAAGTTCCAGTACCTTTTCTACTGCAAAATGTAGGTTAATATCTAGTGTAGGATTCACTGTGGAGTATAACTTAATGCAAAATTTGGAAATGAAAACGATGATATGCAACTAATGGGATCATTATGATATGCAGACACCTGACTAAATGATGGCTAAGTTTTGCTTTTGTTTTTGTTTTTTTGACACAAATAAGTTAAGTGATCATGGCTTGGCTTACTAGTTTTGATTCCATCCTTCCCTGTTTGACACACGCAACATACTTCGTACTATATATTGAGACATCTGACAAAATTATGGCTTACGTTTGACTAAGCTGACCAACATGTTTGTTTGATACAGTTGAATTTGGATTTCTTGCTCTGGAAGGCTTCTGTTTAATAAGGTTGTATTGATGAGATTGTTTTGTTTTCGTAAGAGAGAGAGCCGTCCCTATTGATGCAAAGAAAAAGAAAAAGAAAATAGAAATGGTGAAAACAGAAAACTAAATATTATAGTAGAGGTAAGGTAGGAGGTCCATAAAGTGCTCATCTAAGAGCTGAAACCGGAATTTGTGGAGGTAAAACTTCTTGAAATAGTTTTCAGTAAGTTTTCCTTGAAAGACAAATGGAAATGGCATCTAAATCAAGTCGTTTCATATTTTTTGGAGTTTTGCAGAATTAGTTCTGAATTTTTGAAGTTGAAATGGCATAGGCCTAAAAAATCGCCCACCTTTGTAAATGTACACTATTTGTACATCATTGATACAATGAAAAAGTAGCATGTTCAAATAGTGCACATTTACAAAGGTGGGTGATTTTTGAGCATGTGCACTTTTAGAACTTCCTACCTTAGTCACACCTTCTTCACCCTATTCTCAATTGGCGGAAAATGGGGTGGGGGTGGGGTGGGGGGGTGCATTTTCTTGTTGGTTGTTTGTGGCTTACCAAGGCCATCCCATTCTTTGACAATTGCGAATGCCCATTATTCTCCTCCGGAAGTGAACAATGGATGTGAAGAAGATTTCACAAAAGAAGTATATTCTTAGCTCTGATGCAAACTTTCTTTGTGCCAAACAAATTCCGGTAATGTGCAATGGCTAGTTTCGCTCGAGTTCTTTGTTGCGTGATGGTATTCCAAGTTGTATGCAATCATCATACGATCCATAGTGCCTTCGCCACATGTGCATCCATTTGTGCATCCATCTAGAAATTTGCAACGATAACTCTAGTTCTTTGATTCTCCACTGTCATTCTCTTCTCTAACAAATTGAAAGGGGTGCTACGATTTCTGGTTCCTAATTGACTCTTCTTTTCTCTCCACGAGCCAATTTCATTCTTCATAGAAATTTTATTTTTGAAGACAGTGAGACTACCCCTATTAAATAATATCCATATATCTATGAGTTATTAGTTTGCCATCCCCATTGCCTAATATTTTGAATCCACCGGTTACAAAGGGCTACCCATTTGACTCCCCACCCAACCCAACTCAACTTAGTGTAACCCTAGAATGTCTTGAAAGTCCTTTGCGGACATATAGAATATTATGTATTTGGTGGCATTTGACTAGGAAAATATTGACCAAATACTTTTTCCTACAAAGTAAATTAATGATCTTGATAGTATGTAGATAAAAATGTATCCCAAGTTAACTCATCTATTAAACCACAATTGAAGAGTTACAAAGCTAAATATATGGGTCCTATAGAGGTACCCCAAGGGGCCTTTCAAGGGTTAAGTTAAATCCAGTGATGATGATGCCAGGATTTTAAACTCGTATTTTATTACTGCCAAGACACTTGTGGCTAGCAGGTCCTGTATTTTTACCTTTGCAATGAAATTCCGTTTCATTTGTGCCAAAAAAAACCCCAAAAAAACCCCTCGTATTTTACTTACTTGTTTATTTATTTATTTAGCCCTGTGGGGGATTATTGTTTATTTATTATTAATCACCTGAATCATGCTAACATTTTGCTTTTTCCAGAGGATCTACGGAGGATCTGCAGTTATGGGATGATGACCCCGAAGTTACCGTACAAGCCCCCCCCCCCCCCCCAGCTGAAATACCGGCAGCCCCATTAAGATATTATTTCTCGTGTAACTTAAGTGACTGGAACGTTTTTCATTTCCAAGCCCCCGGCCCATCTCCCTCCCTCCCATCATTCTGATTGGCTCACCGGGTTCAACCCCGGCTTGGATTGGTGGAACGGGGCGTAATATGATCCTGATTGGCTGTCAGTCCTTTCCTTCCCTTCCCTTTAACTTATTACCCCCACCCCCCTGACCACTCACCCAGTCAATTCCCATAATGTTTTTTTTGACTGAGACTAAGTTAAGTTAAGGGGAGGCCCCCCGGCCCTTGATTGATTGACATCTACCTGAGACCTCCTTCCAGTCCATCCTCAGTAATAGTAACTCTAATTTGATTTCTTTTTAAATTTTAAATTTTTGGGGAACACATGGACAATTTCCTTTCATTCCATTGCAAAAGGACAAGTCAGTAATAACTCTTTGACGTGGACCACAAGACTTAAGTTACTTGACCTCTCCTCTCCTCTTCCTTCTTTCCCCATCATGACCTGCCCTGGCCCTGGCCTTGGGGGATCCCCGCCCCCCTTGGCCTTGGCTTTGTAAGAAAAGAAAGTAAATCCAGGTAGAAAACTCCAAAGAGTTAAGTTACTGACACTCTCGAACTTCACTTATTTCCAGGACGGACAAGGGGAATAAGTTACATCCAAAGGCAGGGCCATTAATTTAATTGGGTGGGGGAACTTACTTGGCCTCACGCCACACGGATTTTTTATTTTTCATTTTTCATTTTTTGAAACAAATGAAACGGAATTTCATTGCAAAGGGCAAGATACAAAACCGGCAGCCACAGGTGGCCTGCCGAGCGCCACACGGATTTCATTACTCATAAGGGAGAGTAGATTTTTTTTTTTTTTAAACTTTGGCATTTGGGGCCTCAATTTGGTGATGATAAGGTAAGCTTATAGTTCAACAACGGGGTGGGGTGGGGTGGGGTCACTTCAGCTTATTAACTTATTAAGTTAGACACTAGGAAGTTATAACTTGCCCCCTCGAGGCCCAAGCAGCTTCTGTATTTTTCCAAAAATTTGAACTTTGATTGACAGTATGCATTGTACATTCAAGCTTATTACATGATGTCAATTGCACTTTTGAATTTCCTTGTTCAATAGGAACATCATAATATGAAATTCACTTAGATATACTTCTTAGAATGTAGGGAAAAAGAAGTTATAACTTTGACGTGTGGAACAGGAGAGAGGCCCCTAAACAGGCTCCTTGGGCCTTGAGGGGTTAAGGGGACCTCAATGGACTGGAGACTATCTTATCTCACCTCTCCAATGGCTGATCTCCGGGGGCTAGGGGGCTTGCAGAAAATTAAAAATCACGCATGCCCATATCATTTGTTTCAATTTTTTTGCTTCTTAACCCTTAACTCCTAAAGGATCAAGTGTCAATTCAATGTATGCAAGAAATCTTAGGTAGGTTCCTACAAAGTCATTTTTGGTTGGATGTTCATGAAATTTGAACATGATGTACAACTATATCCCCCATTCTTGAAAATCTAATTTTTTTTTTTCAATTAGGTGCCCAAATGAAAAATTATGCTACATCGAAATTTTTGGGCAACTTCGGGCACCATATGCAAAACTCTTCCTACAATTTTCAAAATTTGGTGGGTATGTAGCTTAAATGATGCAACATGCAAATGTAAAAAAAATACCATGTTTAGTGTAAGAATCTAGTTCTAGAAGGAGTTAAAGTTTGCAAGCACTGTCAGGCAAGGTTGGAAAAAAACTTTCTCACCTAACTTCAAACATTATAATCTTTGAATATATGTGATCAAAGTTTTTCATTTTTTCTACATGTTCCCAAAGAAGTCTAGTATAAATTTGTATGGTTGAATTTTTGAAGAAAAACTTTTTTCTTTTATACCTACATACATACATATAGGTAGTCAAACTACTATAGAAGATCTCCCCTTTCCAATCCTAATTCCAAGGATGAATAGTTGCATTTTTGTCCTACGTAGGAGAATTCCTTGTCATTCTTTGGATAAAAAATGTCCGCCACATCATTTATGGGTTAATCACACACATACTATTTGTTTCAAATAAAAAGAACAGGACAACAACGAGTCTCTATATTAGGGAAACAACAATATTCCTTCAATCAAACCTTACATCATGGCTTTAAACACACCCTAACTCTATCTTATAGTGTGAATGCAATTGAAGATAGGATTTGGAAACTGAAATTCAAAGTCAATGTCATAGTCTCTATCCTAAGGACACCACTAATGAGAAATCACACCCCTAATGCAAGTCTAAACACACTCAACATATAGTATGACCTTGCTATTTTCCTCCCCTAGGATGACACTTTGACAATGTTTGCATAGCTTGCAAAACCCAAGCTTAGCAAGGACATCATCCAATTACTCGTGCCATTGCTTCTACAAATCACAATGCCATGACACTCGCAAAATCTTGCACAAAGTATATTTAAATATATTTTTTAGTTTGAATTTCTATAGGTGATTTGGTCAAGACAACAATCGGCACAATGACAAAGGTTATAGAGGGGTCTCAACTTCGCCCTCTCACTATTAATAGATGCTTACCTAGCGGTTTGAATTCTAAGGCTATGATTGAATTGGTTGAATTTTATTGGCAATTGAAAAAAAATTCTTTTTTTAGCATGTATTTTTTGGACATTGTATGAGCATCTTGTAAATTTTTGAAGTACCCATAATAGGTGTATCAAAACTTGACCCTAGGTTCTCATGTTTAAGAGGCAAAATCTTAAGGAATTCCATATTGCAACTGAGTCACAATCAAGTGTAGCTACTTTAGAACCAACAATTAATATTTGACCTCCAACTAAAGGTGTATAGCTAGACCTAATAGTCTAGCTAGATTGAAAGGAGGTCATGGTGCATTGCACTAAATTGCAAGAGCAAAGTGAGCATTTGAGCATTTGGAACCACCTTCTTTCACTATAGGTTGGTACCCTCAAACCTCCTTTCCCACCTCCTTTCAAGGGGAATGCAATTGTGGGTGCACAATGCAAAAGTGCCCCTCCTTTGAACAATGAGTAGGCCTGATAATTCTAGGGCCAATTATAACCCCTTGTACACCTACATGCACCTACCATATATGCACCCATAGAAGACAACCTCTCCTTTCTACTAGTGATAGGACCCAATTGCAATTAACATGATGGTTAAGTACATGTCACACCAACAAAATTTACCACCAAAGCCTCAAAGCCTCCTCAAGACATCCATCCCACTATGAAGAGAAAATTGAGAGATCTAACTCTAGTACACTAATAATGATATTTTTGTGTTATATTACTAATAGTGTTAAGTTCACTTTTACCACACCCATTGTGAATGTCAAGTGGTTTGTATTTAGAGTTTAGAATCCAATTCAAAGTGTTGTAACTATTACATCAATAAATTGCATTTTGATGTCTGAATTCAATAAAATTTGTTGGGAAATTTGCGCTCTCTCTTTTAGTTTGTGCGGTAAAATTTTCAAATCAATCCAAGATGTACTAATTATTAGGAAGCCAATCGAAGTTCACAAGTTCAATATGAGTTCACCAAATTGCATTTGATGTTTTCTACTTCATGGGCTTGTATCTCCTTCATCCAATGTTCATTTTCAATCAAATTTGTTGTATTATGTTCCCCTTGAAGTCTAATTACTTTGGTAACATTCTCATGTCAATCCAAGTTGTTTTGAATGTTTGGGAGCAATTTGAAGTTCAAAATCCAAACATTTTTGGATTACATTGAACTTTGGTGTCTTGTTTCTTCTTCATACAATGTCCGTTTCTAATGATTTTTTGAGGAAAGTTTGTACGTACTAGTCTTTTTTTGTATGGTAAAAATTTCATGTCGATCCAAGAAGTAATGAGTGATTGAGAAGCATTTTAGTAGAAGGAGGTTCAACCTTAGATGTGTTTTTTCAACTTTTCATACTATGTTTTTGACATTTCAAAGCCATTTTGCCAACACAAGGAGTCCATTGAATGGCACTTCCCTTTCACTAATGTGTTTGTATACTCTTTCTAAATCACTTTATAGTTGTTCTTTAAAAATTCATTACAATTTGATGAAATAATTACTAAGACTAAATGTAATCTTGCAAAAAATTTATATCCTAAGAATTTCTTGAAGTTGACAAATAGCATCTATGTTGACATTTAGTGTTGACAACATTAGAAGGATTGCTGTCAGTTAGTGTTGCACTTCATAATTAGTGTTGCAAACACAATAAAATACCATTATTAGTGTAGTGTAAAAACATGGTACAAGTATGGTTCCCACTGGGGGCATATGACCCCCAACTGAAGCTAGTTGCAAAATCCCCAAAGTTGATTGAATTATGGCTTCGGACCTAATTAAGTTTAAGTATAAGTTCATTGTCATTTGGTGCCCATCCATCAGTTGAAAGCTTTGAATTTGGCACCAAGGAAACTACAACCCAATCCCGTCTCGTCCGTCCATTATTTATTGTTGTGGGCCGGCATGGTCTTTGTCTGATACAAGTGGGGATTTGTAATGCCAGTGAGCAGCAATGTTCTCAGAAAATGCAGGACGACAGAAGACCGATGGAATACTTATCTCACCACGGGTAGTACAGCCAGCCAGCAGCATGTTCTTCTCTGTTTGGATTCCTGAACTGAATGCCCAACTTGTAGGCTTAACTTAACTTAGTTCCGTCCCCTGTTTCTGTTCCGTTTTCCCGGCAGTGCAGCAGCAGAGACTCTGTCCGTCATCAGTGAGATTTCAGAAGAGCTGGCCTGGGTCTGAACTCTGAAGAATTCTTCAAGTACAAGAGAGAGAGAGAGAGAGACCCACTGGAGGAAACACAGCCAATGATCAGGGGGATAATAGGGAATGGGAGCATAGAATACCAAGGCAATGAGGTATATATTATGTACCTGTTGTGGAAATTGTAGTACTTATATTACAGGGAGTGCAGGGGATCGCTCCGTCATCAGGATCCAGAATTTCTGACGAGAAATCTACACAGAATTCTAGTGAAATTGGGTTGCCTGAATAATTGGGTTCAGTCATTCCGTTTATTCAATGATAATCATTGAAAAAGAAATGAAAGCTTCAAATTTCAATGAATAGTAAGACCCCAAGTGTGAATGGAAATTTATTTATTTCTATCCAAAGATGACTACATGATTGATGGATTCACTTGTTGCCAACCAAGAGAAAATTTAAAATATGACCCAAGAGAAAACCCTAACATCAAACACCAACATGAAAAAAGAAGAAACATTATGAGTCATAGTGGATAGTAAACTCGTGTATTATCCCCCCCCCCCCCCCCCCAACACACACACAATTTCCTAAGGATTGTCTTTGGTCTTAGAAATATTGAGTTTTGAATGGAGAAAGGCTTTACTTAGATGGTAGAAGATACCAAGGCCCATGTGTGGGCTGAACATAAGCATAAAGCCTTTCACTAGTTATCCACAAACCATGTGGGATAACTAGCAACCTTGGGCTGCCTTTGACTACAAGCAACACCCAATAGACTCTAAGTCTAACTAAGAGTCTAATACTACTCCTAGGGCTGAATGTACACTATCTACACTAATATGTACATGATCTTCAACACTCCCACTTTGAGAGTGGTCAAAGGCACGAAGGCCCATCTTCTCAATCAAGGTAAGGTGTTGGGGCTTCCCAAGAGCCTTGGTCAGCACATCAGCAACCATAGATTGAGTAGGCACATACTTGAGCTCAATCACCTCAGCCTCCACTCTTTCACGAATGAAATGGTGTTGCACATCAATGTGCTTGGTCCTTGAGTGGTGGGTGGGATTCTTGGCCAAAGCAATGGCACCTTGGTTGTCACACAAAATTTGTGTGCTCCCCCCTTGCACAAGGCCAACATCAGCCAAGAGCTGCCTTAGCCAAATGGCCTCCTTGGTGCAATGGCTCATGGCCATGTACTCCGCTTCCGTTGTAGAAAGAGCTATGGTGGGCTGCCTCTTGGAATTCCATGAAATGGCACCCACTCCAAGCATAAACACATAGCCGGTGGTGGATCTTCGATCCCCCTCATCACCCGCCCAATCCGCATCACAATACCCATGCAAACTCACTTCAGCACCTCCTAGTTGCAACTCCAAGCCAAGTGTGCCTTGAAGGTACCTCATCACCCTCTTGACTGCAGCCCAATGCTTAGGGCCATACTTGGACATGTGTTGACTCACAACACTCACCGGGAAGGCCAAATCAGGCCTTGTAGCCACCATGGCATACATCAAACAACCAACCGCTGCCTTGTAAGGCACACCTTGCATTTCAGCCTTCACCTCCTCAAAATCAGCATCCGTGAGCTTGGGCAACTTCTCATGAGTGTCAAAGGGTGTACCTATGGCTTTGCACTCCTCCATGTTGAACCTCTTCAAGATCTCTTCAAGGTACTTGTGTTGGCTCATAGTAATGGTGCGGGTAGCCCTATCCCTCTTGAACTCCACTCCAAGGTAATACCTCAACTCTCCAAGATCCGTCATCTCATACTCCTTGTGAAGCATGGCCTTCACTTCAAGCATCTTGGTCATGTTACTTGCAAGGAGGATCAGATCATCCACATAGAGAATCACAATCACCAAATGCTCACTACTTTGCATGGTGTGCAAAGAGTGATCATCATTTCCTCTTTGGAAGCCCTTCCTTGCAAACATGCCATCAATATCCCTATACCACGCCCTCCCGGATTGCTTCAGCCCGGGGAGGGCCTTCTTCAACTTGCATTTGAGATGCTCTTGCCCCTCTTGCACAAAGCCTTGGGGCTGATCCATGTAGATGACCTCCTCTAGCTTGGGGTTGAGGAAAGCCGTCTTGACGTCCATTTGGTGCATCTCCAAGTCCATGGCTGCCCCTAGAGCCACAATGCACCTAATGGTGCTAAACTTAGCAACAGGGTTAAATGTCTCATTGAAGTCCACCCCCTCCACTTGGGAGAACCCCTTGGCAACTAGCCTTGCCTTGTACCTCACAATGTGCCCCAATGCATCCCTCTTGGTGGAGAAAACCCACTTGCAACCCACACTTGACCTCTTGGGAGGGAGGGCAGCAAGTTCCCATGTGCCTTTGGCAATGAGGGCCTTGTACTCCTCTTGCATGGCCACCTCCCACTTGCTTGCATCCTCACAACGCAACACCTCCCCAAGTGTGGATGGATCTCCAAGGAAAGCCACATTGGCTTGTTCTTCTTGTTGTGGGGAAAGAATGTGATTCAGCCACCAATCTCCAAGGGGCTTGCGGGTCCTTGTTGGATAACGAGGCTCCTCTTGCTCTTCCAAGGGCTGATCATGCTCTTGCACCTTGGGTGAAGTGCTTGGAGAAGGGGCAGCTGGTCTCTTCACCTTGGGTGTGGCCACCTTCTTCTTGGGTTCCACCAAGTCTTCCTCTTCCTCCTCTTCCTCTCCTTCTTCTTCCATGTCCACTCTTGGAGCTATGCCCACCATTTGGGCTAGTCCTCCACTACTCCCACTTGGGCTCATCTCCAAGAACTTAGGATCAGCTCCTTCCTCCTCCAAGAAGGTCACATCACGACACTTGATGATGGCCTTGGTCTCCACACACATCAGCCTATAAGCCTTGGTTCCCTCACAATAGCCAAGGAAAAGACACTTGGTGCCCTTGGCATCCAACTTGGTCCTCTTGGCACTTGGCACCAAGGCATAGGCAATGCACCCAAAGGTGCGCATGTGAGACACATGAGGTTTGATTCCACTCCAAGCTTCTTGGGGTGTCTTGCTTGTCAAAGCTTGTGTGGGGCATCGGTTCCTTGTATACACCGCATTGGACACGGCCTCCCCCCAAAGCTCATACTTCAGCCCTTGGCCATGAATCATGGACCTAACCATCTCCACAATGGTCCAATTGGCACGCTCCGCTACGCCGTTTTGTTGAGGAGTGTAAGGTGTTGATGTGTGGTGCTCAATGCCATGAGCCTTCAAGAAGGCCTCAAAGGCCTTGGACACATATTCTCCTCCATTATCCGACCGCAGCACCTTCACCTTGCATTCAGATTGGGCCTCCACAAGGGCCTTCCAAGTCTCAAAACGCCCAAACACCTCACTCTTGCACTTCAGCATGTACACCCAAATCTTGCGTGAGAAATCATCAATGAAAGTCACAAAATACCTTGCTCCTCCTATGGATGTGGTCTTCATTGGCCCACACACATCTGAATGCACAAGCTCCAAGGGCTTGCTGGCCCTTGTTGCCCCATCCTTGGGGAAGGGCTACCTTGCTTGTTTCCCCTCTATGCACCCCTTGCACACCATAGAACTCCAATCATGCTTGCAAGAAGAGAGGTTCAACCCCTTCACAATGTGTTGGAGGCTCTTCATGCTCTTCACATTCAAGTGCCCAAGCCTCCTATGCCAAAGCCCCACAAGGTCTTCATGAGCTGATCCTTGGGCTACACATGCCATGGAAGTGCCATTCACCTTGGTGAAGTGAAGGTGGTACAAATTGCCCTCACGAGGGGCTGATGCAATCAAAACACCACTAGGAGACCTCACCACACACCCCACCATGTTGAAATGCACCTTCAAACCTCCCAAAGACAATTGGCTCACAGAAATCAGATTTGCATGCAACTTAGGGACATGGAGGGCCTTTTGGATCTGAATCCTCTTGGTCTTCCCCTCCACTTGCACCTCCACAAGGATCTCCCCCATGCCAAGGGCCTCCACCATGCCATTGTCTCCCAAATGAATCCTCTTCCCCACAATGGGCTGATAGGTGTGGAAGGCATCTCTATGGCTGGTCATGTGTTGAGTGGCCCCCGAATCCACAATCCAAGTGAACATGTTGGCCTTCTCCCCTCCTCCATAGGTGGCAAAGGCAAAGTCCTCTTCATCCTCCACTTGGCAAGCTTGGTGTGCACTCCCCTTGTCTTTGGCTTGGCTGGTCTTGCAATGCTTGGCAATGTGGCCTGATTTGCCACAATTGAAGCACGTCCTTGTCTCCTTGGACGCCTTAGTGTTGCCTCCCTTGCCATGTCTTGATACAAGGGCTGATCCCTCCCCTTGGGCCTCATTTTCCTTCCGCTTGGTCATCTCATGCATCAAGCGTGCCGTCACAAACTCCATGGTCAACTCCTTGGTGGGTCTTGTCTCCAAGGCGGTGATGAGGTATTCATAGGAGGGTGGCAAACTCTCCAACAAGGTCATCACCACATCTCCATCCGTGACGGGGGCCTCCAAACAAGCAAGCTGATCCGCAAGGGCCTTGATCTTGTTGACATGATCCAAGATGTCATCCTCCTCTTGCATCTTCATGGTGAAGAACTTCCGCCTAAGGAAGAGGATGTTGGAGAGGCTCTTGGTCTCATGGATGTTGCAAAGGGTGGTCCATGCTTGGGCTGGTCCCTTGCAATGGCGGATGTGAGCAATTTGCCGGTCCACAAGGTTGATGGCAATGAGAGCAAACGCCTTCTTCTCCTTCCTCTCAAACGCCTTCTTGGTCTTCAAATCAGCATCTTCACTTGGAAGCTCCTCACTCCCATCCACCACCTCCCACAAATCCTTCTCTGCAAGAATCATCTCCATCTTGAACTTCCACATCCCAAAATTCTCCCCATTGAACTTGTCAATGATCCGGACGCCCTCTCCTCCACTTGAGGCCATGTTGAATCAGCTCCCACTTGTTGGCAGCACCCACAAGGTCTCCAATCTGAATTCACCCCTGTTACACTCCCTTGGGGCGAATTGGGCTGAAATGGGACCAATCAGCCCTCACAAGCACCTTGGAACCCTAAAAACGCCACACCACTCCTCACAAGCACAAGACTTCCTCTCCACACCAAATCAGACCCTAATGAAGCTCACAACCACCACATGCTCGTCATGGGCTGGTGCTACTTCAAAAAACACAAAGAAATTCACAATTCTCCTCACAAATTGGATACTCCACACTCCAAAGATCACAAGAACTTCTAATCAGCCCTAGATTGAAGCTCCCACTCACAATGAGCACCTCATGGACCACAATGGGCTCAACCAGCCCTACTTGGCTCACCAAGTCACTCAAGAAACCAAATTGGGTGTCACTCTCTCTCAATGACACAAATCAGCCCTCTTGAGTTCACAATGTCCACTATTAGGTCTCACACACTCACAAGGGCACAAACCAGCCCTTTTGCTTCACAAAGTCCTCTACTTGGTCTCACACACTCACAAGGGCACAAATCAGCCCTCTTAGGATCACAATTTCGTCTCACTCACTCACAAGGGCACCACTCAGCCCTCAATGCATGGAAACGCCTAATGCAACCCACAAATACTCCCAAGCCTCACCAAGGACTCTCACAAGATTGCAATTGCCAAAATGACAATCACCAATGTACCCAAGTGCACAATCAGCCCCAATGGGCTGCCAATGTACACTTGCAAGCACAAACTCAAACAAGGAGCATGAAACCAGCCCTAAGTAGGTCTGATTTCAATCATGAGCAATCTCACACTCAAAAATGAACTCCAAACCTCACAAACTAGCCCACAAAAGCTCAAAACAAGAGATGCAATTGAAAGACCTTTTTTCTTTGTCTTGAAAAAAAAATTTACTCACACCATATGGTTTGTAGGTGACCAAGAGCCCAAATTCAGTATGCTCCTCCAAGCTCCAAGAACTTCTCCAAATGACTTGAATTTCTCCCTCATGTGCAACGCCAAGTGTGTGGGCCCATAACCTATTGAGTTTTGAATGGAGAAAGGCTTTACTTAGATGGTAGAAGATACCAAGGCCCATGTGTGGGCTGAACATAAGCATAAAGCCTTTCACTAGTTATCCACAAACCATGTGGGATAACTAGCAACCTTGGGCTACCTTTGACTACAAGCAACACCCAATAGACTCTAAGTCTAACTAAGAGTCTAATACTACTCCTAGGGTTGAATGTACACTATCTACACTAATATGTACATGATCTTCAACAAGAAAACTACCCTAAAATGTGAACATTTTGGAGTCTCACTTTCTCCAAGTACAAACTAAGTATCATTGTAAGCAATTGTAGGATCTTGTGAGTGAATTAAATTTTGTAAATGAATATGTTGAAGATTTGGATGTCCTAATGTAAATATCATCATTTTCTTAATCTATTAACAAGTTTTTTGCCTTTAGCTTTTTGTTTCTAACTAAAATGATTTTCCATATTATAAAATTTTCCTAAAAAACATATAATATATAAAATTACAACCAATCAAAATGAAATTTTTATGATCCAAAAGAGTGTTATTAATAGCTAAGTAGTAAATCTCATACTATCCAACTTCTCATGATGTGATGTATATGGAAATGTATTCAAAATGAGGGTTTCAATACATCAAAAATATGAAATACTATTGCAAATCATGAGGCACAAAATTGTGATTCCATATAATTAATATATGAGTAGGATTCCATTGTTGCCATGCTACTAAGCCATAGTCTAGGGAGTTCTATAGAAAAATGGGACAATTTTCTAGCTTCTAGAAGCTTGCTTAGTTTTTTCTTTTCTTAACCCCTAAATGCCCAAGGCACCCAAATGTGGTGTTTGGAAAACTTTGAAGTTAAGTAAAACCCAACCAAATTGTTATTATAAGTAGTTTATATTTTTGGAGAATTCTTTTCGAAGTCTAGTTTTAGGATCAAAAAGTTGATCTTAAAAATAAAGGATTATGATTTTTCTATTGAAGATTTTGTGCAAGGATGCCCATTGCAATCTTGACTTCCCATAGTGTTGTAGGCTCTTGGAAATGAGCCTCAAATACACTAGATCTTGGAGGCAAAATCACATTAGAAATTCATTTAAAAAAACTGTAGAATAGATTTTGAAAAAACGTAAATTGATTGGGGTTGTGCATGGTAGGCCCTATAACCTCATATTTTTTAGTGACCAACTTTTTAAAGTTGACATGTAAAAAGAGAATTGAAAAATTTTCATAGTTTTTACACCCTCATGATCAAACATTATAATCTTTCAATCTGTAAGTGATATTGTTGTGTTTTCTTTTCCTATGTAATATCTAACATGTCTAGTTTGAATGTGTATGGTTACAATTCAAAAGAAATTGGTACAACTTATGAAAATGTTGACTTTTTGTTCAATTTAGAGCAAATTTCAAGAAGCTCTAGAGAGGCCTTGGGCATTTAGGGGTTAATTGGTAGTCCGTCAGTAGAGTGAAAATTTTATCGATTGAAATCCTCCATTTACTAATGTAATTAGGCAATTTGCCGAAATTTTATTTTTCCGTGTGTCAATTTTCCTAAATGTGGAAAATGGGACTGATTCTCGGGGGAGGGGTGGGTATCACTTCCAAGTATCCTTTTTTTCACTTCCCAATATTTATTTGATTTTCACTTCCCATTTTTTTTCTTTCACTTCCAAGTATCCTTAGTAGGAGTTGACTTGGCCAAGCCCCTATCATTCTAGCCATTGACATCTAACAAGGCCCCACCCACCAATGCAAGTGGGAACTACAATGGTTTAAAACAAATAACAATAGTAAAAGCCAACAAGTAAACTAAAAGTTGAAAGCCCATAGTCACATCAAATGCTAGTAAATGAGGGATATTTTGTACAATAGAATACTATGCATGTGGTAACAAAAAATTCCTAGAAAGTATATGCTTGGTTGGTTGCCTATCAATAAAGGCCTCTAACTTGGTAATTTTCCTATGTGGCCTATTTCCGAAAATCTTTTTTTTCATTCAAAACTTCATCCTGAACATTTCTAAGTCATGTGTAAATCTTCAAAATATTTTGGCTAGGTCGTAACTAGATGCCTGTACCCCCCGGACATTGTACTAAGTACAACCAACTAAAAGGTTTCAAGGCCTTGTTTTGGGGTTAAGAGACCTTAGCATTGGGAATTTTCACATGGATATTGAAGCTTGGAAAGCATTAGATTTTTATTGGAAATATTGATCGACAATTTGGAAAAATGAATTTTGAACCATGGAGTGTTGATTTTCTAATTTTAGAATGATATAATAAAAAAAATTAATCACCATGATTTTTGACGCTATGATAGAAACCTAGAGAGATTTCCAAAAAAATTAAGCATCAATTGCATTTATAATGAATTATTTTTTATTTATTTAAAAATTCATAGTAATTTCAAATCTTTGCCAAAAATATTGTGACCTTTTTGAAAAACTAGTAGAAGACATTTAATTATACCTCCCAAAATTAAATACAAAAAATAACATTCATAGGTAGTTATAAAATGAAGTATTGAAAAAAATAATTATAGACTTGGCCTTTGATGATTAAAAGTATTTAGACTTCAATTGACATGGAAATCTTGGCAACTATAAATTCATTATACTAAACTTTGGAGGTGCATGTTGACCAATAGCTAGTATTGAACTCTATATTTGTCAATACAAAAATCCCAAAGATCTAGACCCTATGGATGCAAAGTGAATCCTTTCAACTCTCATATTTTTTCATCTATAATAATTGGCCTTGGTTTTTGTAATTAAATTGACCCCCAAAAGTTTTTCATTGGCTCCTTCAAATAAATTTTCAATTTCTTCAATTGAAAATATACAAAATTCTCTAAAAATCTAGATTCCATAGTTGCAAAATAAATTCTTTCAAGTCTTATTTTATTTTTATAAACTTTGAATTTGTTTTGGCTTTCTTCCACCTACTTTGTCCTTTCTTCATTCCATCATTTTTGTTAGGGTTTAATTTCACCATTCTTATCTTGGCTTTATTTCATTTTAGCCATGGTGCCTTGAAGCACCTAATGTTCGCAAAACTAACTGCATACATGTCAATATGAAAATCCCAAACATCATTCAAAAACTGGCATGTGTTTCACCAAATTACAGTATCATATGTCTTTTAAAAACCCAAATATGTATGGAGTTAAAAAGTGCATTTCATCTGTTTAAAACAAAACAAAAACAAAAACAAAACAAAACAAGTGCACACAATGCTTATTACTACCAAGCCATCCATTGATAACAGAAGATAAAATGGAATTCTGAATCACTTATGACTGGAATGATGGTCCGAAAGAAACTACAACAACATGATAATGTGTGTTGAGAGCAGACTCTCGAGAGCAGCACTTGAGAATTCAACAATCAACTGCCTGTGAAGTCCAACACTACTTGAGAATTCAACGATCGTGAATAGTTCCACTGATGTGCATTTCTGCAGTGGATTTATTCTTGTTCCTTGGAAGCCGGAGATGCTCATTTACTGATCATACCTGCACAGTAGGTTTGATGAAGGCAGCTCCATCACCAGTGTTTTTCATTTGGTCAATGTTTCTATAAATATATATATTTTAGTAAGCACCAGATGAGATTCCTGATTTATTTATTTATTTTTGAAACAAATGAAACAGAATTTCATTGCCAGTAGATTCCCAATTTGCAATGGCTGTCATGATGCATTTCGGTAAGCATTTTATTCTACAGTAGTGCTCCCTTACATTCCTTTCTGTTGTTAAGTTGTTGTTTTTTTAAGTGAGGAAGTTCAAGGACCTTTCTGGAGGCCTTCAATTGATGCAATTTGCATCATCAGGAATGGCACTCATGATCTATCTGGGTGAGAATGCAGTGATAGGAGTCTAGTCTTCGGCTATTGAATAAATGCAAGTCGAGTGAGTAAGTTAAGTTAGTGGATGGCTTTTGACCATGATTTCATTTTCAACTCCTGTCTGCAGATAAGCTTTGCTGATCTCTGTCAATATATCTCCTCATGATCGTCCCGACCAGGAAGGAATTGATGGATTCAGGTAAAGGAATTAGGATGCTGTTATTATGGGGGTATTGTCTGCGTTTTTTTAGGAAGTATTTGGTATCATTCTTTGCAGCAGAAATGTATGGGGCTTTGAGTCAATGAGAGCACATGTCTCCATGCTCCACTCATCTTAAGTCCTGGAGAGCATGGTTATCTCTTTAATTATTCCTGGCCTTCTTGCAGTGTCCTTCCAACCAAGGTCAATTTTGTTATACTGGTGCATATTAGAACATGAAAATTGTGATATTTAACAGCACAAAGCCCTAAAAAGCAGGACTGGTCTAGACTAGATTAGTGAAGTGCTGCTCTTGTGACTGATTTCTGCTGATTTCAGGTTACATCTTTGGAAACATGGAAATAACATCCCTCTCTTCAGCATGTTGTTTCTCATTGTGAGGCTCTACTTTTCACATCCCCAAGTGTACCAAATTGCAAGCACTTTGGATGCATTGAGTAGTGATTTGGTCAAACATATTCTGAAATGCTCTTGGGGGACAATTTGAAGAGACATTGTTGGGTCATTTCATTTGAACAAAGAGTCAAAAGCAGGAGTTAGACTTGAGAGTGTTTTGAAATGCCACCAGGTTAAAAGCTCACTTGTTCAGTTTGATGCTGTTTTCTTGCTATGACACCAATATGACACCAATATGACACCACTAGTGTCATAATTATGCAAAAGAAGCCAATTGTCACTACTGACGTTGCTGCAATTTCCATCAAATTTCACCCTTCACCAGGCAACATAACTGTCCTCAGATTGTGAGGGGCACTAACCATGTGGAAGTACTTACTACAATTATGCTACTGAAACCAGCCAAAACTCCTTGAAGCTTTGGGAAAAAACTGGCAGATTCGTCCAGTCCAAAACCCTACTTGCAGCTTCATACCCTGCCCAATCCATGTACCACTTTTTCTGTCAATGTCAACAAGAAGAGAAGCAAGCACATGCCGAGAAGCAGCAGCCTCATCAAATTACTCATCAAATTACTAAAAGCAAGAATCTTCACTGAATTGTCTTGAATCCATGATTTTTGGAGTTTGACAAGGATGGTTTGAACTGCATTGATCCCTGATGACCCAACCAGATTAATCAAGAATTCCATGGGTCCTTTTTCCAATTCTCTGCTGAAAGATCCAGTCCCGATCACACCTGGCTGAATTAATTTTGTCACCACATTGCTCTGATCAATTACAGAAGACAAGACATTAGGAGGTAACTTATACATATGACAGCTGATCAAAACTCCAGTAGTAGCTAGGACGTGACCTCCACAAGTCAAGCTTCACTCTCTTGGTGTTTTTCCTGTTAATTTTCAGTTGAGGTTGACAAGGAAGCTGATTTCTACAGCAATCCTGACTCCAACTAAGTTTGGTTCTTTTCTGCAGGAATTCCATAGGTCCATATCCTGGTGAAAGATACAGTCCATCATCCCCCAGATTTGTGTCCGTATTGTTCCCACCGATTAACTCACAGACGATCGACAAGACATGGAGAAGTTAAGAATACATCAGTTATGACAGCTGATCGAAGCTTGAACGTATATACAGTATAGAGTAGCTTCAATTCCCTCCCTCTCCCGGCCTGCGTGTCCCTAACGGCTGAACTGAAGCTCAATTCAATTCAAAGTCCGTCCAAGGAGGAGACCCAGCCAGGGAGGACCTGATCGAGTGTTTGTCTGTCTGTGGCTGTCTGTCTCAGCTGCTGCCACAACACCTGGGTTTGGGGCGACATAATTTGACCTGCCCAGTGCACTGCCTGCGCGCATATCATAGGCAGAGAAGTTAAGTTCGAATTCGACAGCTAGACCGATCAACTTCGTTATTACGCAAATTAAACCCTCAGGAGGATAAGCTTCAATCAGGGCTCTAGTCTCTACGTACCTTAGCTTCCAGTAGGCACACTTGGGAGGAAGGACTGGGCACATGGAATTGGCTTCTTTTCATGTGCTTCGCTGGTATTTCACAGACAGATGTGACCTCACCCTGAGCGTTCCTCCATCAAGAAGGATGGGTTGGGTTCAAAGGACACAGCAGCAGCAGCAGCAGCAGCAGCACAGTGAGCTGTGAGCACACTAAGGTAGCACAGCCTCCCAAGCTTGTGTAAGCTTAATTACACTACTACAGTACCAGGATAGAGAGGTACGCTGTCCAATTTGCCTCCTAGGGGTACCAACTGCGGTGGCCTGGGCAGGCAGGCAGGCAGGGTCTCAACCAGAGTTGGGAGGGTATCAGGGAGGACACCATTGGTAGGACTTGGAGGAGTGTAATAAGGTGGGTAAGGTAGCTTTATCCAATACCAACCCCTGACCCAATACCCAATTTATGACAGTAGTAAATGCCTTAACTTCACAATAAGACAAGTATTATAGTTTTACAATCTCACTCTACGGTCAACAAGGGCCCTACATTTGGGTGCTATTTGGTCATGAGTTGGTAATGGATTTGTCTACCTTACCAATTGTAAAAAGTGGTAGGTGGACTTGTTGCTATTGTGTCTAGTTACTATTATTAGACTTATTGATCAAATTTTCATTGATGTTTTTGTTGGCAATAGAAAGGACTCAAAGGAAGTTCCAATGTACCAAAGAACGTGGCATTTGGATACCCTATGCCAAAATTAGGAGGGGACAAAGTTTTTTTGGTAGAGATTCTGAAATTGTTTCTTCCCCCTAGTGAAAAAAATAGTGTTTTCTGTTATAGCATTTTTTATCACCCTAAGTGGCACCTCTCTTGTAGCTTGTCTTTGAGGTTGCTTCATTTGTGTGAGCTAGATTGACTAGTTGTTTTCTCCCGCCTTTGGCTTTTAATTGACATCGTTCTTGTAGGAAAAAAAATTATTTCTTCTATGTACGTGCATATTGATTTGGAGATGTCAATTTTAGGTAGTGTGTGTTCGACTTGTGTTTGTAAACAACTTAATCATGGATCTCAAGGCACTTAAACTCAAATTGCTAAATGATTTCTATTGTGCATTTTGATACACCCAAAGAACTAAAGCTTTCTAAAATAAAAGGAAGTATTTTTGCAGTTGAATGTCAATATTGTCATTGGTGTGTTTAATTTTGTGGAATAGTAGTATGCTTAGATTTTAGGGTGCAATGCCATCACTCATGTGTGTTTATTTTTTCTAGTTTGTAAAGTATTTGTTTGGATTTTCCTTGGACATAAAACTTGTAAATATGAAAAGGATGCCTTTAGTTTTCAAACTAGTTTTTTGTTTAAACACCAATAGGGTCCTTGATAGTAAGACTTACTAGTAGTTGAAGGGTGCCTAAAATCCATCCAACAAAAAATAATAGCACTCACCAAGTACTTTAGTTGTGCATATGAATCCCATAATAATAATGATACAATGAATGAACTCCTTGAGTGTAGTGCAACTTAGTTCTATGATATAAATCTTGATATTACTACATGTATTAGTGTCACCTAAAGCCATTCACTTAATATTGTCTAAAACCATTCACTAAAGGCTCTATTATTTTGCAACCATGTTGCGCCATGTATAAAGTTGGAGACATCCCACATGGATGGTTTAAATTAGTTCACTAGGCAACAAAAAATATAAATAATTTTTTGAAATTAAAATTAAAAAAATTGTTTCTCATATAAAACACTTTATTTTGCCTATTTGGAAAGCTTTGATTCATTCCATTTGGACTAATTATCAAGAAGTTATAGAGGGTCTTGTTTTGGGGACACTCATAGCATCTTTTTCAAATAAAACTTATGGGATTCGTTTATGACCTCTATTTTATAAATTTTCAAAGAAAATGTTGGATGTAGTTTAGTTTGTTTTTTAGAACAATCTCACCATTGGAATTAGTATACTTCAATTCTATTCTAGAACCATTAACAATTTAGTGAGTTCTACTATCTCGTACCTACTTCTACATAACAATTTTTTAAGAATGAAAATTAATTTTGTCCTTTTTGAATTTCTTTTGTGAATCTTAACTCTATTCTCCACTATCGAGAATTAGAAATTTAAAATCAATAGTGCAAAAAAATTTAAGTTAAAAAGATTCAAAATGAAAAACTCTAATCTAGCAAGGGAAATATACCTTGTTTTCCTCACTTTAAATGCAAATATCTTGCAATCATCTTGCAATCTATGTAGTCAAAGTTTTTGAAATTTCGTCCATACATTCTTATACTAGTCTAGTGGAAGATCCTACATTTACATATGATAAAAAAATAGAAATGGTAGTTCGAAGTGGGTTTTGATGAAAAAAAGGCACTTTAGGGGTTAACCATGAAAGGACAAGACCTATAACCAAGTTACTTTTGAAAAATGATCAGATTTTTGGACCAATAGGTGCATTCTCTGGCCACTTTAATGAACTTTTGGCTACATGGTTAAGTACATATTTCAAACACTTCAAAAGACACTTACATCATAGAAAGCTCGAGCAACCCATTTCCATTCACTACCTAATTCCTACTTTCAGCCTCACTTTCGCTCCAAAAATCACCCAAATCCATTTAATCTAACAAAATAATTGCATTAATGCCATTAAGGAAATCCTTTAATGGTGACTACTTGATTACCATTGGATACATGGAAGAGTTGTATTGGTTTGTTTACAAAATGTTCACGATTCCACTTTATAAGTAGTTTTTGTAATTTTAGAACAGACCACTTTAGAAATTTGCAGAAATAACCATTTTAATCAAAAAATTATAATTCCTCTTGGTTTTGATTGGTGAAATAAGCAAAGACCTCTAAAAAATGTGCCCCTCTAACTCCCATATATTCACATTGCTAGTTTGCATGGTAATAAGTTTGGTTGGTCTACCTAAAAGGGGGTAGACAGAAATGGGTATAGTAATTACACCTAAAATAGACTAAATAAACAATTCAACATGGTTCCCATTTTTATATTGAAAACTTTTGGTGGGGTCTTGGTGGTACTTGAAAGGGGATTTTAGATTCTCTTAGAATGCATTTTTGGACACCTTACGAATCAACTTTGAATTTCAAAGTGTTGAAAATAGGTGTTTTTAAAATTGAAAAAGGACTCTCAAGAATAGTGGGAGTACATTTTAAGCAAGAATCTAGACTAGTGAGTTTTTAGAAATTGGTCCAAATTAGGTGTGGCTTCCTTAGAGCATCACCACCCATCTTGCAAAATTTGGATTGCAAAATGTAAGGTCATCCACTTTGCAAGCCAAGTGGAAATGGAAATGGATCACCCCACCCATGCCCTCTTCAGAACGCACCCATTTCCATTGAAATATTAACGTTTGCCTTCAATCTTGCATTAATCATTTGCCTTCAATCAATCTTCTCCGAACATGTGCTTTCAAAAGCATTTGATTTGTCGGGGAACTATTCGTGAATGCTCCCTATGAGTCCCTTCTACCGATCATGTGGCGCTACAATAAGTCCGTGCTTGTTGGGGAAAGAAATTTTTCCCTTTTGTCATACTCATTTGCAAGCCAAGGAGCCTGGCCTGCAAAATTGCCCCCCTTTTGCAAGCTACATGATTTTTTGGGGGGGCTGGCTTGTTAACAAGTTCATCTGTCCCAAAAATCTTCAGTTGCCCCCCTTTTGCAAGCCTCGACGAAGAAGTCATCCGAAACGCCAGTCGGGTGGGGATGCTCTTAGAAGTACCTTCCTTCCTCCCTTCCTCCCTTCCTCCCTTCCTCCCTTCTTCGTGCCCACTTGGCTGCTGGGGAATGAACTGGAGGACGGTGGGAAAGGGGCCGACCTCCGCCTGATCAGTTGAGTGGGTTCCCAGAGGTTTCCAGAGACGCCCAGGGCTGCTGGAAGTTATCAGAGCTTTTATCAGAAGTTCCAGGCCTACCCCAGAATTGCTGCAGACGCGGCGTCATAGTAAGTTACCATAGTAGCTAGGCTAAGTTAGTACCTTACCTTACCTTACCTTATCTTCAGTTAGTTGATGCACCCACTAACCGATTCCTCAGTTTCGCCAAACTTACTATATCTTACTAACTTAACTGGCTGGTGGGTGTGGGTTCGGTTCAGTTGGCCCTGTTGGCAGATCCGCCAATCAGTCAGATTCTTCTTCCCCCATTTCTCATCACTCCCCAGCCAGCCAGCCAGGCAGATGCTGACTTGGACCGCTGCTTGACCCCGTGGCGGCCTCCGGTTCGCCTTCACCTTGCAGTTCGGATATCCAAAAAAGGTCGGGTGATGATGGCGACGGTGGTGGGCTCCAGTGTGGCACGTCAGACGGCAAGTTGGTCCCTCTGCCCAACCGCAGGCCTTGGCGCCCTTATAAGTTAATACTGGCAGCTGCTGACATGGGCTGCTGCCTGGACAGGACGAGAGGGGAGGGGAGGGGAGGGGAGGGGAGGGGAGGAGAGGAGGGGAGATATTATACTGACATCAAGGACGTACTAACGTACTACTACTGTCAGTTCTGTTCTGCCTGAACCAGTAGTCACTTACTAGTAAGTTAATGTAGTCCAGTACCACCACCAGTCCACCACTACCACTACTAAGCTTAACATGTGATGATGATCATCATGGGGGTGGGTTCCCAGGGATGGGAACTGGCCCTGCTCTTTTGGCCTATTATGTGGGTCGGACCGGGATGTTCCCTTCCCTTGTGTGTGTGTGTGTGTGGGCAGTGGGTTCATGTTTGACTCACTCGTCCATCCGTCTTGAAGTTAAGTTAACATAAGTTATGTCTTCACTCGCAATCCACGTTGTGTGTGGATTGGACGCAGTCAGACAATCGTTATCATTCGAAAGTCCAGTCCAGTCCAGTCACTGGGGGGCCTGGGGAGTCAGCCGTCCAAACGGGAATTTGCAGGGGGGGGGCTGGTTCCCATGCATTTGACAATCGTTCACTCCCTGGTTCCCATGCATTTAACAATTGTTCACTCTTTTGGTTCCCATGCATTTGACAATTGTTCACTCTTTGGTTCCCATGCATTTGACAATTGCCCACTCTCTGGTTCCCATGCATTTGACAATCGTTCACTCTTTGGTTCCCATGCATTTGACAATTGTTCACTCTTTGGTTCCCATGCATTTGACAATTGTTCACTCTTTGGTTCCCATGCATTTGACAATTGTTCACTCTTTGTTCCCATGCATTTGACAAATGCATGGGAACAGATACAGTACAAATTGGGGCATTCCACCAATGGTCTTGGGTCACTCAGAGGCTAGCCAGGCATTCGTTTGGGGAACAATATAACCAAAAATGGACATCTCAACACTAAATGCACATCTCAAGCCTATATGGGCTTGGTCAAACTTCACTCCTAGATTTCTATTTTCAAAAACACATGTATCTGTTTCATTTGTTTCAAACAAAGAGAAAAAAGAAACATATCCAAAATCTGATATTTTTCTCATGTACTACACAAAATAGTGAAATTAGGTTGCCTTTGCAATTAGGTGGCCTTACAACAAGAAAGTTACTTTTCAAGCCATCAAAGTCAAAAAATATTTCTAAAAATATTTTCATTTGTACACACGGAGGTTCATAAGTCCCAATTACAACAATATCTAATTCAAAAGTAGTGCATTCTTGTACAATAACTGAAAATATTTAAATAGTGTCAAATGTCAAGAAATTAGTGTGGGACAACCTAATCTCACTATTTTGTGTACTGGATATGTGAAACGTATCTTTCATGATTTTTTCATATTTAAAGACATGAAAAAATGAATTCTATATAAATAAAACAAAATACGATTTGTCAACTAAATGAGATTTAGAGTGAGTCAAGTGATGGGATAAGCAATACTAAATGTAACATAACACTAAATACCATCATTATTGGAGTGGTTGGTAGATGATCTTAAACATACTTGAGACTTTGATGTTGAGGTGGTGTGCACTATATATCATTATGCTTAATTGTACAAAAATAATTGTAGTGCAAGGTTCAAACCACAAATCTAGTTACAATTTAGAATATCAAATCAGCACTAAAATTTGACATGGGACTCCCCAACATCAAACTCTATAAATATTATTTCTTGTTACTTCATGACATTTTTCTAACATGAAAGATGTGCATATTGACGTTTCCTATATTCCCACACAATTATATTTTGAAAATTCATCATCAATTTTTTATAATAAATTATCTCATAAAACCATGGAACTTAACTAAAAACATTTACCCAAAATGGAATTTTTTTTTGAAATTGATATTTGACAGCTTGATTGTGATTGCATAAGAGTGCAATGTTAAGTAACTATGGAAGACCAAAATTGCCAATTATTCTTTACATTCTACCAAATTCTTTGAATGATATATAGAATACAAAATGTTTATCTTTGTTGGAACTTGCTAAATAGTATGGAATATATGAATTCCTTGTCTACTATCTATAGGAGTAGAGTACTACAAAGACTATGGTACGACAAATACGTCACGAACAAAATTGCTCAAACATACTTCAAATTTGTCTTGTGGCCCAGTCACCTAGTGTGAGTACATCCAGAATCACATCTTGCCTAAAACCACTATCATCGCCTTATGTACATCTCGAACATCAATATGTATGTGTATTGAAGAAACGATTGTAGAACATCTACCCCCCAAAACCCTTGGATACATCCTTCGTAACTTTTACATACCATATCCAAACACTGGTAGAAAACTGTGTTGCAATGAACGCAATTGACAAAAAATGTCAGCTAGCGTTTGTTGACTGCAACGCAGTTTTCTACCAATGAAATGTTGCATTCATTTCTTGCATTGGAACCTCCTTTTACTTGTCAACAAAATCATACAAAGATTTGACCAATCAATCTAACAATAGTAACTAGGCATAATAGCAAAAAGTGACCATTTGCAGGTACCCACCTTATTTGCCCAATTGAATTATGAGAAATATTTCATTTGCTTTGTAAGTTCAGGTTTTTGCACATGACTAAGTTAACTATAGTCAAACCACCCATTACTAGCCATTTAAACATTTTGTGCATGATCTGAAGTTGTAGATGGCATTGTTAATTTTTTGTACTATAGAGAGATAAAAATGATGGACGTTGTCAAATTTTCATAAATTTTTTCGTTAAATTCAAATTGTTATAAATTTGAGAAGCCAAAAGTTGACCTACATCCATCCCCAATACATAAATTCTTCCATCACTTCTCATCTAAAGACTAATTTGGCTCCCACAACGAAGCACATGTGTCCTAACAATGATGGCTAGAAGATGGTGGGAAACCAAGAAATAATTGGTTACTTATCAGTCATTTCTATGTTGAATTTCTCATTATCTATGTATTGACCATGGGGCTTGGCTGATCATGGGTGATTCTACCATACATGCACTTGGAAAGTGCCCTGTGTTTTTAACCTGACTTCATTTACAATTAAATAATAAGTTTTCTATCCCAACAAGCCAAATATATGATCATCCACATTACATAATGAACTTAAATTCACAGTACGGTAGACCACATCTGATGTTAACCTTGTTAGGACATGAGAAGGATTGGTCTCATTGTCCAACCCATTTGTTTTGACAATCATTGAACTTAGAGAGCATAGCTACCCTTGCACGCTATTGATATTGCACATGGTCAAAGTAGATGAAAAATAGAATTTCTCTTTCCAAATCTCCCACAATCTCTCCATCCTACTATGTCAAAGATCATAAAATCTTCACACATCAAATTGGGGAAGTAAGAGCATCTACGCTCTTACTTGCTAAATTGACAAATTCAAATTTTCTATATAATTTTGAAGAGACCTCAATTTCCTTATCCCTCATCCTTACTCACCAAATATGATCTTTAAATAGTCAAGTGACCACTCATCAAGTAGAACAAAGGATAAAACAACTAAACTTAAGATGAATAGTGATTTCAAGGGCCATTCCTTGGCACACTAAGATTGAGTGTTGAGAAAATATTGTGAGGTGCCAGTAACACTTTTCGTCCACATTCAAAGAGTTTCAGACCTCTAACACGTATGGGTGGCTATGCTGTAATGGTATGAATGTTATTGGTTGATAAGTTGCATTCCCTACAAAAAATTAGTTGCAATGGTGTCTTATCCACTTGTTTTTTGTACTCATTTTGAATCTCCAATGATTAAGTAGAATCTTTGTCTTTTTCTTGATTATGGAATTGAGTTTGTACATTTGTTAAATGCCTTCAAATCTTTCAACACCATATTATGGGCAATTTGGAGCAGAATCTAATGACCACCGCCAAAAATTTGTTGTTCAATTGGTGCGCAAGTTATATTGCGTAATCTAGCATTATTTGTGGATACAAGAATATGGTCATTACAGATTCTCCATCCAATTTTATTATGTTCATTGTAGATAATTAAATTTTTTGGCTACCTCTTATGCTAGGCAATGCCGCACTTCTTGTCAAGTATTACTGAAATAAAAGGCTTGATGGAGGAGGGTTGAGCCCAACAAGAACTAAGGCCTTTTATTTCTACAATCCCCTCATTGTCATCGTCAAATGTCAAACATTGACCTATATTTTGCAACTTTGAAATTTTCATTGATTTTATTGAAGACATCTACAAAATCCATATCTATGGGGTAGCCAAATTTTATGTGATTTCAATCTCCAAGTCAAAAGTTATAAGGCATTTTTATTTAACCTTGTAAAGACATTGCAAATGATTTGGTTCCTTTGGATGATTTCAAGAGTTTTTGTAAGATTGGAAAAAAATTCATCCATTTGGAAGGGGGAGATGCTTGAGTGCATATTAAGTGAATAATATTAAATATTCCCTCACCGTTGTATTATTAATTTTTCAAAAGGAGAAGTATGAATCCATGTTTATGGCTACTTCTTGCTCTATACTAGATGTGAATTTTCTCTAGAAAAATAATATTTTTTTAATTTTGTACCCAACTAAGGAAATGAATCTTATCAATTTTAGCTTCTAGTCCAATTCAAAAATTCTTAAAATTAGATATTTTATTGCAATATGAACTTGGGCCTATATCCATGCTTTCTGTAGTTTTTTAATTTAGTAATCACATAGTAACTTTGGTTTATACCATGATGTTATGCACCATATATAATATATACATCCAATGAAAATTTCAGATTTTTGAGCATATTTTGTATTTGATATGAATTTTTTTTCCTCAAAGAATTAACATTAACTTAAAATTTTCAAATAAACGATTGAAATTTTTATGACTCACATAACACACATGATTCTATCTCTAGAAAATAAAAAATAAATAAAAGTTCATTCTAATGTAGTTGGAAAATGACAGCAAACAAAGTGAAGGATTGAAAGGCCCAAATCCATTGTCATGGGTCCTTGCTTACTATTTTGAAGAGGAAAATCAAGTATTAATCCCTAAAGGTTTTTAACTTTGTTTTCACTAGAAACGCTCCAAAACTGCCATGTCTAGTACAAGAGTACCAAATCTTAGAAAAAATAAATTTGGACACATGTAACCATAGGATCTTGTAGTAAGCTAATTTGAGAAGATGTGAAAAAAATTTGTTGAAATTTCCACCATTTAGATTGCAAGATATTAGCATTTGAATTAACAAAAGTCCTTTTTTTGCCTTGCGAAAAAACAAGCAACTACACTTCACGAGGTCACATTTGTATGAAAAATGTCTAAAATGGTGGTGCTTCTTTGAATTCATTGTTCAAGGCAAGTTGGCTACATTATTGAAAATATTCAAGATTGTTTGGAATTGTATAACATATAGGAAAAAAATACTAAGTAGAAAGAAGTAGATAATGATTCAAAATACAAAAATAATTCAAAATTTAGTCATGGAATTGAAAAATGCCAATCCCTATGGTTGAAATGTTGTAATAAACAATCTACATACTCTGATTTTATTTTATTTCCAAAACTATTGAAAATTGAGTTAAATAAACGACTTCAAAGTTTATTTTAGAGTAGTGAATCCATAATTGCCTACAAACTAAAACTTCTTCATAACTTTCATTTCATTAATCAAAATGGAATGATTCAAGGCTTTCCATGTATATATGAATCTAGAAAACCAATTTCAAATTTTTTATTTCTTAAAAGGGTGATTTTAAGAAAACTTGAGTTGCCCAGTTACCCATTGAGCAATGGCAATTACATATCATAAAATAATTTTTTAACCATGTAGTCAAAATTTATGAAAATTGTCAAGCCTTAAAGCTACTTGTTAGGCACATGTTGTGTGAATTTCAAAGGGAAAAAAAATTCCATTTGTAGTGAGTTGTCCAAAATTGCTATGTTGCCAAAAACACAATTTTTTGCTTTAGGGATGAAGTTCAAAATACATATTTTCAATTTGTTGGTGTTTAATCAAGTTAGAAAGATGTATATCTACATGAAGTTTATTCTTGTTCTTATTATTGAATGAGATTTTATATTCTAAATAATGAAGTGAAAGATATTGTGAGCAAAGAAGTGTCTATTTGCACAAATTACATCGAAAGTTCATTTTAAAACTCCATTTTCACTATTTATGAAAATAAAAAGTTCTAGGAAGTGTAGATTGCTTGAACCCAAATTCTTGCTATTGAAGTTGACATCTTTTCAAAGTTAATAGTCATTCTATTTGTTGTCTATAAACTACCTCCTCTCACTAAATATATAAATTTTTAAAAAAGTTCCACAATTGCACTTCTTTTTAAAATTTGAGTTTTCGTTACTAATCCAAATACCTTTAGTTTCAAATAAATAGTCAAGTTTTCATCTTAATAAATTGTTTTAAATTCAATTCCAAAGGTATATATTGATGTAGCCAAGGGTGATACCTAAAAAAAATTACTTCGAACATTATAGATTTTCAACATGTGCAATCATTTTGTGAGAAAATGTTTCAATCTTAGTTTACATTTGTGAGTTAGGTGACAAGACCCCACAATTAAACCCTGAAAATTAGACATTTTTTTGGCTTTTGGTTATTTGCAATCGAAGTGATTGTTCTAGTTTTTTTATTTTTTAAATGAGATTTAAGACTTCCAGGGATTAATAATACAACCGTTTTTATTAGAACTTTGCGTTGGTACCATAGCTAGCTTCCAATCTAAACATTCCATTTTGGGGGGCTCCAACCCAGAGTTTTTTTTGGTTTAAACAGGCCCTAAACACCGACGGACAAATTTGCTGCAATTCACGGACATTGGTCTCCCACCTGATGATTTGTAAAGATTTGCAAAGATTTGCAAAGATTTCTCTCAAAGTTGACCACTTGAGACCCTGGTGTCCGAGGGTAATGATACGCCCGCCCGTCTCCAGTTCCCCGCAGTTGCGACTTGCGACATGTGAAGTGGGAAGTAGCATTGAAGAAATTCTTGAAGGCAGCCTTGACCCCTCCTTCTCTTTTGGAGAACTGACCACATGGAATAATAAGCAATTAAGTTCTGCATCATTCAAGAGCCCCTTGTGGATGGACGGACGGACCGACGGACAGTTTAGGGTTTCCAATGAATGCATTTTGGGTACACATCCATGATGCTCTGCAACATCCACAGACCTACGACGCACTGGGTCACTTGCATGACTCCCTGGCTCATGGTCCCTTCATGCAACCAATAAGAACAATGAAATTGTGATCTCATGCAACCATGATTTGGGGTTTCATTTAAAACTTACTTCAGGTAGTGCAGGAAGCATATTTGCCAGAAAAACAGCACTGAATAGGGCTTTTAAGGGGACCTATACTAATTAATTGACATTTCACACTATCTAAATATCTGCCTTTATTGTACATCTGTAGTTATTGAAGTGTCAAAGGGATGTACATCATGTTTCAATCATCTACAGTTTTCTATGGTGAGTCCCTTTAATTTTTTGGTCCCCTTAATAGCCCTATTCAGTGAAGAAGAAATATTTACATCCATGGACATGGATGAAATATATTAAAAATTAGTGATTAAATTTTTTTAAATTTAATTGATTCTGAAAATGTATTCCCTTAGTCCTAAAATGATCATTCGGTTCCCTACTTCCCCTTAATTTTATTGTAGTGAGTTCAATACTACACTTAGAAAAAGTCTCTTGACCCCAAAGTTTTAGAACAATAGGAGTGCGCCAAACCCTACTTACAACTCGAATTGGGTTGAAATAACAATATTTTCAGGCTTTAGGACCAAACATTTTTCCAATTGGAAGGTCATTTGGGGACAAAGGGAATATATAGTAAGTAAAGGATAGGGTCAGCAAGTCCTTATCAAATGTTCATTTATTTACAAATAATACTTTTGTAGTTTATTTAAAAATACAGTGTTTTCTATTGTTCATTTCTTCCATAACAAAGTTTTTATTAGAATGAAGAAGTTTGCAAAGAATTTGACATCTATTTTCAGAATCATTTTATACCACAAATGTCTTACAAAAATAGTATATTCATCTAAAGCAAGAAATGATGCCCCAAGATTCTATAGCAATTCAAGAATTTCATCCAAAGAAAAAGGAAAAAATCTATTGTTGAATATTTCTTTTTGTTGCTGTGTAATAATTTTTTACTATTTATTACTTTTTAGTACAAATTGTAACCTCTAAACACTTCTATGAACAAAATGTATTTTTTTGCAAAATTTAATGTATTAACCTTCAAGGTCATAGTTTGAAGGAAAGAATTGAAAGCTAACCTAAGGACCTCATTGTGAAGTTTTAAAGATGAATTTTCTTCAATATCTATATTGTTATATAATACTAATCATAGAATGTCACGCTTGCCATGATATGTTGTCACAAAATTGGTCACGTTTTCATCCTATATTTTTTTCATCCAATCCATATATTCCTAAGTTCAATGAATGTTACACTACATTAGATTTGTGCCATATATATATATATATATATATATATATATATATATATATATATATATATATATATAAAGGTATGGTATTTTTTAGACTTTTTATTCCAAAGTGAGATTATAAAGAATTCTTGAAAAAAAATGGGTGAAAGAATCCATTTCATTCACAAAATACAATTGATTTAATAAAGATTTGATCCACAATTATAGATTTTGTATTTACAAATCAACTACCATATGTCCATGGAACCTAATTAAGTAGGAAAACAATTTTAGTTAAACTTCAATAACATAGATAATTATCTGTTCCATATTATCTTTTATTGAAAAAGATATAATTTTTGTCATAGTCACATATTATAGTTATTATTCTTTTTTTAACCCCTAAAGTTCCTTGACTATGTTTTCACCAAAAACGTTCCAAAACTGCCATTTTTAGCACAAGTATCAAATTTAAGAAAAAAAACATTTTTGAACACATGTAACCATAGGATCTTGTAGTAAATTGTTTTGAAAGGATGTGGAAAAAATTTCAAAAATTTCCACCGTGTGGATTAGAAGATATTAACATTTGAAGTGACAAAAATCAATTTTTTTTGCCCTGCAAAAAACCGGGCAGCAACACTTTAGAAGGTCACATTTGTATGAAAAAATGTCCAAAATGGTGGTGCATCTTTGGATTCTTTTTTCAAAGCAAGTTGGCTATGTTCTTGAAAACTTTCGAATCATTTGGAATTGTACAACATATAGGAAAAAAATAGAATGTAGAAAGAAGTAGAGAATAATTCAAAATACTAAATTGTCAAAAATTTAATTATGGAATTCAAAAATTCCAATCCCAATGGTTGTAATGTTGTAATAAACAATCTACATCCTATGATTTTATTTTTTTCAAAAAATATTAAAAATTGAGTTAAATAAAGGACTTCAAAGTTTATTTTAGAGTACAAATTCCTTAACTGCCCGCAAATTGAAATTCCTCGTAACTTCCTCATATTGATCAAAATGGACTGATTCAAAGCTTTCCCCATATACATAAATATAGAAAACCAATTTCCAATTTTCATTTCTGAAAAAAGTGATTTTTTCAGATCTGCCCAAGCTGCCCGAGTTGAGAAACAAACAACATTTTGCATCATAACTTTTTACTTGTATACTCAAATGAAATGAAATTTAGCATGCATCAAAGATATTCCTCGTCCACACCTTGTCAAAAAAATTCAGCCTAAATGAGTCAAATCTCTGCTCACATGTACCTGCCCAAAAAAGTTATGTTGCCAAAAACACAAGGCCGGTCCTTTAGGGATTAAATGTAAATTTTTTAAGAAAATAATAACATTGTAGGCAAAACAAAGACTCCATGTAATAAAGGGGCATATAGAGGATATTGGTGAAAGATATTATGAATGAATTATAGACCTTTTCATTTTTTTGCATATAGCCATTTTTTATGATAATTGAAAAATCAGACTTTTAAGTATATGAATGTTGTTTGTATTATTATGGACCACAACAATTTTGAACAATAAACATAGTTCATTGACATTGAAAAGACCTTAAATTGTAATTTGGTAGTTATGAAAAATAGTATCGCTCCTTGTGTATACTAACTATGATGCACAATATATAGAGGATAGTATTTTCCAAAGTGTACAAATTTATCTATGAGTGCCTTTAATTAAGTATTTTCAAATGATGAGCATAATGATAAATGGTGATGTTTCTTCCAAATTAACTTTCCATTCATCCAAAGAAATGCTTGCATAATATTGTATAACCAAGCAATGGTCCTCTCCATGTTGGGAAGGTAGTATGTTTTGCTAGATGCTTGGGAGGAACCTCTCAATTATGATTCAAAAATTGGGGTTAGTTGAGGAGGCATATAATACAATTTTGTTCACTATAAGGTAGGGTGCTCTAAAAGTGAGACTACTCTAAAAAACAACTTCTAATCTATAGGTACATTTTTCTTTCTTCAATGTACCAACATTGCACATTTTAGGAAGTGGTTGCTTTTATTGACCAGTATATTTCAATTTCAAAGATTTGTAACTATTTCCATAAAGTTCCAAAAAATATGAAATAGCTTGGGTTGGATGCCAATTCCATTTTCTTCTTGTGAAAAGTTACTAAACATTGATTTAAATAGTTTAGTTCCCCCCTCCCTTAATGCAAAGGTCGCTTTCAGAGAAGACTACCTTAACCTGTAAAGGAAGTTGGGCTTGAGAGTACAACAACCATTTGGCTTGTATTCTAAAGGCAGTTTTTTCTACAGAGCAATATTTCAGGGATTAGAAAGCTCCTTTTTGATCCGAGATTTTTTGCTTGTATTACATGTGGAGGCTCGTATAGTATAGTAAAATATTTAGGCATACTCCAATGGCCAAAAATTTATAAAAGATATAAACTTTGGATGGGATTTGGACAAGGTCTTCTATTGAGGTTCCTAGATACTAGTATGGTACCTTACACATGCGATGAGCGATCGAGACCATCTTGTCAAACCAAAGCAGGGTGATGTGACGTAGTAGTACAAGTTACCCGGTCACCTCCACATCAAGTAAAGCTTATTGTCCTATGTACGTTAGCGAACTTTGGAGCTACAAGTCTTGACTTGATGTCCAATGCCCGGTGTCCCTCTTGGTGTAATCCAACAACCCTAATGCTCCATCTCGCTTTGTAAGAATGAAAATTATCAAAGGAACCGGGGTTGTCGACATTGCTCATAGTTACACGAACCATAATTCAATGAAGCTTGCTATAATTAGATCATCTTTTCCATGATTGAGGTCTTAAAATGGGATTCTCTTACAAACTAATCACAATCTTGATCACAATATTGCAAAAGAGGAATAATCAAAGTCAAGTCAATAAGAAATTCAAAAAAGTACCTCAAAAACTAATTTGAAACAACAACTCTAGAAGATTTAGTAGCCATACTATTCCTACTATTTCAAATAATTAAGGCCTTGTATTGTGTACTTGTATTGAGAAATCATATGAAAAATTTAACTATTTGAGCCTTACAACAGATTGAATTGTATATAGATTGTGATAGTTCTCAATTGATTTTGATATACTTGATGAAGAGGCTCAATGGCAAAAATTTCAGACATAGACAAATCATAATATACATAACACTCTAGGATGGTTGCTAGTGCTCCAGATGGTGTTGAGAAATGCTCAAACATATCTTGGTTTGAGTTTCGCATTGGTTGTTTGGTTGTAGTAACATGTTGAGGTTGATGTGAAGGCCAAGTGACAAGTTGCACTGAAGGGTAGGATTTGCTATCAAATTGGCGAGCATTTAGAGGTAATGGATTATTTGTTGTGGAGAAACCTACATGTGCTATTGTTGAAACTCATGTTAGATTGTGTGATGCTCAAGATCCACAATTCTACTGAGTGTTGTTCGATGAAACTAACAAACCTCTTAAACTGGTCACTACTACTTTAAAGCCTAATACCCCACGGCAACGTAATTTCATTGCATATGTTCACAAGAGATACAATTCGTATTTTATAGGCATTGATGACTCACTTCCCATAGGCAAAAATTCCTCACCGAATCTCTGAGTTTTTCACAAAAAATATTTAAATATTCCTTACACCAATGCCCACAATACTCCAGTTGCATGTATTTGCAAATACATCTATTATCCTATACGTCTAAGTAGAATACACCAAATGTAGGCCAATGGTGGCTGCAACCTCATTTAGGGGTTAAGAGTCCTCTTTTCAAGGATGCAAAAGGAATCCCTGCTTCATTAATCGGTACCCAATAATTATGTGACCCTTCAAAATGAAACCTTCCTTTTCCACAATCAAATTGGATAAAACTGAAGTACCTAACATACCCATGATCATACTTGTACAACAACATAACTTATGCAATGATGGACCAAATTTTGGAAATGGATTTGGGGGTTGAAGGTTTATTAATGAATGAATGAACGAACGAACATCATCAGTAGGGGCTTTGCATGCATGCATCATCTTCAGTTCCTGCACCGTAGTGGTGTCCATGACCATCTCAGTGGCCAGCGGTCCGATCATCTTTCGGTCGGTCGGTCGGTCAGTCTCCGTCTTTTTTCTCATTCAATTTGTTGATTGCACTTTTTAAGATGAAAAGCTTCCGACCGGCTGACAAATGAATGCTATCATTGGATCGCAGCTTTTTTCAGTAGAAATGAATGAATCGTCACCACTTGGGTCCTCATAATCCAATGAGGATGTAAGTACCTCCTAACCAAGGCTTGGACAATCATTTAAGTCCAAGTCTCCAAGGTAGGGGCCAGGGCTAGATGACGTGCCCAATGGTGGGGGCCATCATGACAAGGTTGGGGAGAGGAGGGCAATGTATTTATTGATTTTTTACATTGATTTTTTGAAAAACAAGGAATTTAATTTGAAAACCTTATCCCCTAATGTCCCAAGGTTGTTTTTTTCTGTCAAATTCCACTCAAAGTTGCCATTTCTATTGTGAAGTGCACAAAAAATAAAAATTGGAAATTGTTTTTTCTGCATATCCAACTATAGTATCTTGTACTATATTAGTTTAAGAATATGTGGAATTTTTTTTGCAGTTGAAGTGAAGAAAAATAATTTTTTTGCACCTTTTCTAACTAGATTTTAAGGCTTCGAATTTGCTTAGCTTAAATTTTTTGCACCACGTATACTTTAAGTCAAGTTCATTGTTTTGTTCTGATTATTACGGTGAGATGTTTTAGACCATGTGTCTTTTAGTAGCATTCTTGGGACCATTGGAAAGCTCTTCGTGAAGAGGAGTGCATGGGTTTTGATTCATGATATTTTAACTCATGACATAAAAGATATTCAATTTCAAAGTTTTTAAAAATTATAAAATCTTTTTTTTATTTTTATAAGTACAAAACATGACACACTAATCAATATTGAATTTTTGAAACTTATGTTGAAAAATTGAGTTGAAAGTCTAGGTAAAAATATCAAAAAATCAAAACTTGATTTTCATTCTTTGAAAAATTGTTTAGTAGAAGCAATCATGAAATTGATGAAAAAAACTAAATTGTTAATAGGTCCAAGATGGAATTGCAACACAATGATCGCAATGGTGAGATTGTTCTAACAAGAGAAATAAACCCTTCTCAAGTAATTCTTTTGTAAAATTGTGAAAATTGCATTAAAAAATGAATTATATTAGTTATTTTTTTCAAGAAAATGCTTAGATTACCTCCAAAACAAGATTATCCATAACTTTCTCATCACTATTCTAAATAGAATGAATTGATTTCTTTTGGTGCCAAATGATGGCTATGTCGTGACATGAACCAAAGAATGGAGTACAAAGCTAAGTTTTGTCAAATTTTAGAAGGACTTGCATCAATTCTTGACAGAGAATCAACTAATGGCTACATGGTCAGAGAACCTATAAATTATCAAGGAGGTTTATAATTGCACTTCAATTGAAAGTTGGCGAGGCTCTAAAGTTGATTGCTCATAAACTTTAGACCTTAGGTGATTTATTTTGACACTATGTCAATTTATTCTATCTCTACATCAATTAAATAGAAATAATATTTTTACTGAAATGAAAGAAATTATAAAAGCTTTTTTCTTGAATCCAACTAATCAACTTCATCTAAAATCAAACAATTCCAAAAGGTTTCTTTCGACGCATGTATATTCATTTGAAAAATCCTTATCCCTCCATTCATTGTGTAAAAAATAGAAACTGAAGACACAAACCAATCTAAACCTCACACAAGTCTATAGTAATTGAGTTAGTGGTAATATAGTAATTCCATCTAGGCAACTGAAGACAATTGAAGCGATAACCTCCTTGCACCAAATGGAACTACACTATGTTGCCTAATCCACCTTCCCCAAGTCATTGTTGTTTTCGTATAGTTCAATAACCTCTAATGATACAAAGGGGGGGGGGGGGGGGGAGGTACTTTCAAATTCAACCCAAATTGCCAAGAGCTTGAGGCAATTTGTTTGCTCATTTTTTCTTTAGATCAAATAGAACATAACCATCGGATCTTGTTGTTCACATTGAGAATGAACACCTTAGAAAATTTCAAATTATTTGACTATACAGTCTAGTAGATATTTAAGTTTGAAGTTATGTATAGATCAATGGAAAAACATGGCAAGGCACTTTGAAGGAGCATATCTCAGTAAGAATATTTTGAAATTATGACCTTTTGTGGTCATTAAATTGAGAATAGTCTTTTTAAGATAACCAAGAATGGGAACACTTCTCTTTTCCTTGAGCTCCTTGGATTTGTCCTTTTTGAGGTGGACAACAATCACATTGGTTGGCTAATTTTTCGGTCCATGTCCAAACTGAACCAAAAGACTTAAGTTGTAAACTTCACTACACCTCTAAACTTTAAAAAATTTCACATGGTGGTATTTAACTCTGAGTTTTAAGAAACTACTGCCATAGGATTCATTACAAAATCTGTTTTGGAGGAAAAATATTTATTGAAAAAAACTCAAAATTTGAAAAGAGGCAACAACCCCAAAATGGTCATTTGGGTCATTAGGGTCACAAGGGGTTAATGAGCAAGTATAACCTTGTTTTATCCTACATTGTCATTACATTTGTAATATTAGTCTTACATAATGTCTTTGAAGGGGACTTGTTTTTTTTAACATACTGGTCTAGGTGAACTAAAGGGCATTGCAATTGACAACCAATCTATGCACTTGCAAGATTTTCAAATTTTATCAACTAGAATCAATAAGAAAATAAGTACACATGTGTGATCTAGCCCAAATCTTGTATAGGAGCTTTCTTGGGGTAAGGCAACCTAATTTCAATATTTAGTGTAGATGAAAAAGAAATAATATCTCAATATTGTATCTACTCCACTGGCATAGTTGGATAATATGACATGCCATTTCAAAGCACTTAGGAACACAAAATTCACTACACAAATTTATCCTTTTTAAAATTTATTTTTACTTTCATGAATGTGACATTAATTTGTCAAGTCATGCTATTATAAATTAAAGCATATTGGAATATTTTTGTGTTTTACTAATTCTATCAATTTTTTTTGTAGTGATACTAATTTTGTAGCCTCATTAGTAGGATAAAGATGGATCATTCAAAACTAACTTAGCATTATTAACCCTTAAAGGACAATTGAAAATCCAAATAGGTTTCTATAAAGTCTAGTTTGGTTGGATGTTCTTCAAATATTAACACACAGTGTTAACAAATACCCCTCAGTGGGAATTTAATTCTTTTTTTGATTGGGTTCCAGGATCAAAAGTTATGCTGCCCTAAACTTTTTGGGCAGCTTGGGGCAACATGTGCAAAATACCTCTCTCTATCTATCACTACCCTAAAAGTGGTAGTTTTTCACAATTTCTTCCCAAAATATGCCTCCGGGTTTGAGGAGGTAAGCAATGTATGTAGGGGTGCTATTGCTCCCTCTAATCTAGAGACCGCTCCAATGTTTCTATTGGAAGTTTGCTTGACAACACTAGAGATAATTGTAAAGTGTGTGTATTGTGGAACCAAGAGTTGGAGTTTAGGAAAAATACAAGACAAGACTCTTTGGAGCACCAAAACTCGGGGTTGATTGAGTTTATTGCCAATGATTCTTTTATACTATTCTTAGTTAAACCTTCCTCTGACACCTATTTATTAATACAAGACAAACTTTACCATTAACTCTACTATGGAATGGTAAACCTCAACCAATCCACAATTCATGAGAAGAAACAACAAGAAGGTATCTCAATTGTAAAGATATATACCATTGGAGAAGCCCTTGAGTCCTTATACCAAGTTATGAATTGATAGGGTCTCTTTCCCAAAGGAGAATGCTTTTTATCAACCAAATCTTTTGGGAGGAAAATCCCCTTCTCCACCCCGGGAGAACTATTTTACTCCTTTATTAGGGATAAAAGTGAAAATCCGGTTCCTATTTCATATTGGTTAATTTTTTATTTTTCAACTTCTTCTTAAAGTGTTGGGCAAGCATTGGGCTCTCCAATCCCACACATAAATTAAAAATTTCCAAACTTGATCCCTTGTGGTAAATAATAAATTCCGCTATTTTTCTAGGGTGATATAGCCGAGGTAAACATGGGGGCAGTTCCCCCAGGCCAGCCCTCCAGTCCTCTCCAATAAAACAAAGTCTCCCAAGTCATCTTCACCTTCTTGAGCTGCCCGAGAACAATGAGAAACTTGGATGAGGAACTAAAAAGAAGTGACGGACGGACGGACGGATGAACAGAGGGGCAAGTCCCCCAACCCAATGGCCAAGGAGGGATTGACCCCTTCTTGCCCCATGCTTTACCCTTGGAGAAAAACACTGGAATTCTTTTAATTTTCCACCCATGATAAAATTTGCAAATTCAGAATTCATATTTGTAATTAAAGGCCCCCATTTTGCTAGAATGGTAAAGCTACCCTTAGCCAATTACCTAAGCAATTCCAAGCATGTTCTAGAGTCATATAAGGTATGGTAAATTTTTTAGCTTTGAAGAAAGATAGAAATCGTTGGGATTGCAAATTTTTTTGTAATTTTTTTTCCTAAAACTGAAATTAATGTGAATTTTTGGATCCAAAATGTGCTCAAGACCCATAGCCAATGTTTAGACTATTCCAATTTCAATCATTCAAGAAATCCTTTCCTGCTCATTACTTCCTACTTTCTTGCTCATTACTTTGGGACATGTGTCATGTCTTTACTAGACCCAACCTTGAAAAGGAGAAAAAACACACATTCCAAGCTTCAGTTGGAAATAAGTGCAATCTACAGATTGGATATTGCTCCTTGGTCAGTGAGGGGGGGGGTCTAACTTACCATTGAGGTGAAGAAATACAAAATTTACGCGGCACAAAATAAGTTAGAAAGCAATTTTTACATTTACCCTTGGCTGGGTCAATTCTCCCTAGTCCGTCCCCACCCCACCCAGCCAGGGCACTGCACTGCACTGCAGGTCATGATCGGGGTAAGTTAACTGCAGTTAAGTTAAGTTACCCCCTCAGGCAGCGGTTCTGTCAACCCCAGGCCGGTACCGTACTGCAGCAGTCTGACCTTCATAATAATGGAATGAACCGACGGAGGCCTGCCGTGGGTTTTTCTCCTTGGATACAAACTGTCCTAACGTAACTTAAATACTAAATACCCCCCCAAAGGAAACCCCACTAACTAAACTTAAGTTACTACCCTGACCTCATTGATTAATATAACACCCATGTTAATAACAAAACGCCAGGAGTAAACTCAAACTGAAAAAGAAAACGGAAGTAAGTTAATCCACTATTTGTGTCAAAAAAAGAAATTGAAGCCCTGGCATTTTTATTAGTTCAGGGACCCTGCGTGAGGGTTAGATTACATTAGTTCAGCCATTTTTGTCAAAATTTGACACGTGTCATATTCTGGTTGATTTATTCTGACGTGGAAAATGATTTAGCCCCATGCGTGTGGTAGTAAATAATCAGTAAACATGGCAACAGGTAAGCAATGGCACCTCCAATTGGGTCTGTCACTACAACTCAGTCGGGTACTTTTGATGATTTTGGGGGTGCTTAACTTACCCCGTGTTTATATTAATCAACTTGCTCAAACTTGACCGTGTTTAAAAATTGGAAACCACAAAAAAATTTGTTTACTATAATGTACACAATTTGAACTTGATCAGATTGGACTATTGGTGTATACCTATAATTAGAAATTTAAAAAAAATTAATTTTATGGGCGTGATGTTCAAAAACAAAATTATACTAAAAAAATTTAGAGGCTTCTTTTTGTTACTAACAAGATTCAACAAAAACAAAGGACATATAAATATTATCGTAGGAACCATGCTTAGAGTAGACTTGCCAATGACTGCACATGCAAAATTCAAATACTTCTCCACAATAAAATAGAGACCTGAATACTCTGAAATTTAGCATGATTATCAAATGTCATGTTAAGATTCAGCTTCAAAAAACAGAATGCCGAAAGATTTCTTCCTACAAATTGTATTGAAATTTAAAAGCAATGAAATTGAAATCTAATTAAATTTTCTTTGAAGCCATTTACTGCACAGTCCTGTAAGAACTGTGATTGTGAATGGAAAGCAGTGAGTCCAAGTGGTGGATTTTGTCTATCAGGGCACATGAAAGGTTTGCTTGGCTTTCCATGGAAGGTGGTGAGGGAGTGTTTCTTAATAGTGATCTCAGTCAGCGTTCTGTGCGGTTACTATACTATCATTGGGACTTTCGTTGTCCAGTTATTAGATCTGTCCAGTAAATGGCAGGTTTACTTTAGTTGTTTCTTTGGTCCCTTTCATTTGGATGTTACTTCATCTAATCTCTTTGTTGGCTTGCTATCAACATTTTCATATGTATTGGTATCAAGAACAATGAGTAATGTTGTTTGCATACATCAATGCAACATTGCATAACTTCTTTAAGATGCTTTTTTTAATATAGAAAATCTTGAGTCAATATAATGGAATTATTCTTTATAGAGTAAAACTTTTGAATGACACCAATCTCCCTATTCAAAAATGTCATTTGCTTTAATATCAATGACTTTGACCTATGTATTCAGGCTCTTTCTTCGAGTTTGATTGATAATAGCATTCCACTATGTTGTATTTGAGTAAAAAATGCCAAAATTTGATATCCACATTTACTTGATATGGAAAAATACAATATCAATACAAATCCTCATTAAAGTAATAGGTGCTAAAATTGCAGGTACACTTAATCCCTAAAGGACCAAACAGTGTTTTTTGGCAACATAGCGATTTCAAGCAACTCACTGTGAATGGAATTTTTTTTATTTGAAATTTTCACACAACATGTGCCCCAGGAGTAGCTTTAAGATCCAACAATTTTCATAACTTTTGAATACATGGTTAAAAAATTATTGTATGATATGTTGTTTTCATTGCTTGGTGGGCAACCCGGGCAACGAAAAAAACTTCTTTAAAAATCACTTTTAAAAAAAATTAGAATTTAAAATTTATTTTCCTGATATATATATATATGGAAAGCTTTGAATCATTCCATTTTGATTAATGAGATGAAAGTTATGAAGAGTTTTAGTTGTGGGTAGTTTGTAGGTAGTAATGGAATCTCTACTCTAAAATAAACTTTGAAGACCTTTATTTAACTCAATTTTTAATATTTTTGGAAAAAAATTAAAAAGTGAGGTGTAGATTGTTTATTAAAACAATTTCACCATTGGGATTGGCATTTTTAAATTCCATAAATAAATTATTAACAATTCGGTATTTTAAATCATTCTCTACTTCTTTCAACTTACTATTTTTTTCCTATATGTTGAACAATTCCAAATGATCTAAAACTTTTCAAGCATGTAGCCAACATGACTTAGAGAATGAATCCAAAGAGTTACAACCATTTTGGACATTTTTTCATAATGATCTGACCTTGTGAAATGCAGCTGCCCAGATTTTTCCAGGGCCAAAAAATGGCTTTTTGTCACTTCAAATGCTAATATCTTACAATCCAAACAGTGGAAATTTCTGAAATTTTTTCCACATCTTCCCAAACCAGCATACTACAAGATCCTACAGTTACATTTGTCCCAAAATGTATTTTTCTAAAATTTGGTACTTGTACTAGAGATGACAGTTTTGGAGTGTTTTTGGTAAAAACATAGTCAAATACCTTTAGAGGTTAATGTGGTCTTTATCTAGGAATAGATGACATGTTGGGTGTTTTGTCTATATCAATTTCATATACTTAAACTCTAAATGCCCAACAAGGGATATCCCTTCAAAATGGGCCAAAAGTGCAAAATATTTGTGCAAAATTTTTTCTAACTTAAGAAAACCAAATTATATGGAATGAAATTATAAGATCTTGTATTTTACATTGAGAGTAAGCACCTTGTAAATATTTCAAAAAATTGAACATAAAAATTAGTAAATATTTGGATTTGAAGTTTAATTAAGATTAAGCCTTGATGACCTAAGGGAATGTACTTTTAAAATTGGCCAAAATTGCCAAGAAATTTAGCAATTTGTTTGTTCATTTTTTCTTGAGGTCAGATAGAATGTAATTGTGGGATCTTGTAGTTCACATTGAGTATGAGTACCCCATAAATTTTCAAATGATTTAACTGCACAATTTATTAGACCATTCAATTTTAAGAATTTCCATGAGGCAAAGTTAAACTTGGAATTCGATGAAAATACCACCATTGGATTTTTCATGCAATTTACTTTCCAAAAAAAAATTGATTAAAAATATTTCAAATTTCAAAACTGGTAGCTCCAAGAGAAGGGGCAACAACGAGAAAAATGGTCACTTGGGTCACTAGAGGTTAAAGGAAGAATTGGGCATCATATTTGTTAGGAAAGTACTTTCGTGGAAATATTTTGAAATGTTTTTTCTTGACATGAATGATGGACAAGAGGTTTGAAATTTTTTATAAAGAATTTCACAAAATTTAATCATTTAATAAGTTTGGGTGGTGCTTGCAATCCACGGTGATCACAAAAAGAAGTGAAATTTTGAGAGACTCATGTGAATAGACAGATTTTTCCTATCATTGAATTCTATTAGATATACTCCCTCTTTGAAATTGCAGAAATACCATTGATTGACAAAAAAATTCAGATCTTGTCCAAATTGAACTAGAAACCATCAACTCAAAACCTCATAATATTACTCAACTTCACAAAATTCCCAAAGGCAAAATTTAACTTGGAATTTGATGAATTTTACCTTATTTTGTGAACATTGATTCTTATTTTAATAAGAACTCAAAATGTTAAAACAAAAAGCTTAACCCCTAAAGTTCCTTGACTATGTTGTAACTAAAAACTCTCAAAATCTGCCATTTCTAATACAAGTACCAAATTTTTGAAAAATATTATTTTGGAACACATGTAACCATAGGATCTTGTAGTACACTACATTGAGAAGATATGGAAAAAATTTCAGAAATTTCGACTATGTAGATTGTAAGATATGAGCATTTGAAGTGACAATCCGGGCAGTTGCACTTCACAAGGTCACATTTGTATGAAAAATGTCCAAAATGGTGGTGCTTTTTTAGATTAATTCTTCAAGTCAAGTTGGCTACATGCTAGAAAATTTTCAAATCATTTGGAATTGTGCAACACATAGGGAAAAAATAGTAAATAGAAAGATTTAGAAAATGATTCAAAATATGAAATTATTAAAAATTTATTTATAGAAATGAAAAAGGCCAATCCCAATGGTTGTAATGTTTTAATAAACAATCTATACCTTTTTTTAAATATTTTTTTTTCCAAAAAGATTGAAAATTGAATTAAATAAATGACTTCAAAGTTTATTTTAGTGTAGAGAATCTGTACTTGCCCGCAAACTAAAACATCTCATAACTTTTGACTCATTGATCAAAATGGAATGATTCAAAGCTTTCTATGTATATATGAATCTAAAAAATCAATTTCAAATATTTATTTTTGAAAAAAGTGATTTTTTCATATCTGCCTAGTTTACCTGAGTTGAAAACAAACTACATTTCAGGCCATAACTTTTGACTCATATTTCCAAATGTCTTGAAATAAAGTGCACATGAAAAATATTCCTCGTCCACACCTTCTATTAAAGTTTGGTCCAAAAACATGAAAATCCCTAGTCACACATACTTGCCAAAAATTTCCATGTTGCCCAAAATTGCACCTTGGTCCTTCAGGGATTAAAAGAGAGGTAACAATGACTAAGAAATAGATGCTTGGGCCTTTGGGGTTTAAAGTGGTTGATTTATTTGCATCCCACTTTATTAATAACTTCATGACGAATCATATTTTTTTAAATGATAATAGTAAAAAAAATCCATTTTTTTGAGTAAAATATTATTATGTAAAAGAGAAAAAAACCACCTTCAATCAAGATTATCACACATGTACGCCTTAGTACAGGTGCTCTTAGCAATGAGCTTGCCTCCAACATTTGAGGAAGTCTTTTGAGCTTCAATTATCCTTCATTTCCCATTTTCAATTGGTTTTCATGTACCTTCTCTAATTATTGCCCCTATTATTAATATAATTAGAATTTTTGTTGCAAAATGGATTTTTTCCCCCCCTAGTTTCAAATTTCTACCAATTTGTCTAGTTTGGAGTTTCAACCAATTTGGCTTTTCTTTTCATTACACTGAATAGTGAAATTAGGTTGCCCCTCACTAATTTCTCGACATTTGACACTAAATAAATATTTACAATTACTATACCAGAATGAACTACTTTTGAATTTCATATCACTGTATTTGGGACTCATGAACCTCCATGTGTACAAATGGAAATATTTTAGAAGTTTTTGTTGACTTTGATGGCTTGTAAAGTAACTTTCGTGGGGTAAGGCAACCTAATTGTTAAGGCAACCTAATTTCACTATTTAGTGTAGTTAACAATACACTAACCACTCGTTCTCCCCAATCATTGCTTGCCCCTATTGATTCATTCAGAGAAAAAGGGCAATCGAAACGTGTCAACTTGTGTATTAGATTGAGATTCCGGGGAGTGGGTGGCAGGCAAAATAGACATTAATTTGTATTGCTTTTCCTGTCTGTCTGTCTGGCTCATCACAGAGCTCCGATACTGATTTTTCTTTTTCTTTTTTCTTTTTTTCTTTTTCTTATGTGTTGTCCATCTCCAGTTTTGGTGCGGAGCTCGGCCGAAATGCAGGCAGTGTCTGGGGAAGCGACCGCTTGTTTTGGACAGGGCCAGAATGGCTCCAAACCTGGCAGACATTTTTAACGAACCCCGCGGCCGCGAGATGCTCCAGCGGACGCCAAGGATGGCGGGCCCTGCAAATTGATTGTTCTACTGTAGGAGAGGTGCCCACTGCCCAGTTGTCCATTCTACCCAACTTTTCAGGCCCGCAAAGGCCGGGTCGCACCTTGATTTCGGAGCTTTGCTTGAGCCCAGGAAGTTACTTACCGGTGAGTTACTCACTCAATTTTAGTATGTACTGCTGTGATTAATGTAATGACAGTAATTTTATGATATGAGCGGAGCAATCGCATCACTTGTCAAAGTAAAGCTACTATCATTTGATGAGTGGTTGATGTGAGGTTCCTCTCCCCAGCAACTCTTGCGTCTTCCTCCGTCATTTTGGTTCCTGGCTGTCAACGTTTTTGGTGAAACTCCTGCCTCAAGAAACAGTGAGGGGAAAACCACTGAAACTTCTTTCAGAGTTTCCTGAGGCTCCCTGCCTCCCCCACGTCAGAGAAATGGCAAACAGATATGGACGCTGTCCATGTCTCGCTTTGCTGCTTGTAAAGCGGAAAAACATGTCCCCACTGAATGCATGTCAAGAATAGTAGATTGATCCTAAAACCTGCATGAAACAAAACGACGGAGCATTCATTTTAACTTACACTCACTGCCCTTGGCAAAAGCTCCGACGCTTTCCTGGATTCACATCCACGCCCAGTAGTCTAGCAGTAACTTTTATTAATATCACACAGCCCGATGGAACTTGCAGATAAAGTCTCCAGTGGCAGCAGCAACATTATCAACCTCTTTTTCTGCATGATGATCTCAATGGAAACGAAGCTTGACCTCGCCCATGAATCTTAGCCTTGCAATTTTACAGACATTCCCATCCTGGACTGTGCATGCAACCCAGGAGTCATAAGCTGCCAGAAACTGGGCTCCCTACAAATGGTTTCCCCACTGCAAAAGCTTCACAAGACACCCCCACTAATAGAGCAGCTCCAGGATAGTGAAACTGTCAAACTTCAGCCTCGTTTTCAAACAAACAGGACTAGAGATCAGCATGCCATGTGCCACCTTCTGTTTCACAATATCTGACGTACTCTGAAAGTTTCTGATGTAACAGTGAAAATCATGTCCTGCTTCAGCCGGGGAGTCCCCTCCCAACTTTGCTGAAACTGGTCACTAAGAATCTGTTCACGAAAGCACCTTGAAAGGATAAAGATTGCAGCAGGGTTCAGCTTCCACAACATACAAGGGAAAAACAAAATACTCAAGAGCAACAAGAACAATACCAAAGATCAATGCGAAGATAAAATCGCAGTCTTGTGGAAAAAACGCAAGTAACAAAAAAAACGCTAACAGTAATTGTTAGCTAGAACTTCATCGTTATCCGGAAAACAAACTTTTAACACTTGCTGCAGTTCGCGCAAAATATCGTACAGGCACGAAGATTCAATATTCCATAACTCCATATCCTAACACTCGCATTGTAGAGACAGAAGCTAAAACACTATCCGTACTACGTAACGCCATAATAACAATAAAAATGCCTAATCTCTCAAATGTATAATTATCCTATCAAATGCTCTATAAAAACGCTACCTACTCGTGCCCACATCAGGGCAGTTACACAAGGGCACCGACTCGCAAAACCCACTACAAAATTTGGTGGTGCTACTCAATTAATGGTATCGTAAATTGGACTATGGGCCAAAAATCTGTGTCCCATAATATATGGTACCTCGCATCCCCAGCTTGGAGGACAGTCTTCAGCATTACCGTGGCCATGAATCACCACCCAAAATGGTGGTCTCATAGTTTGGAGAAAAATGAAAACAACAGAAAATATTCGACAAAAAAAGAAAATTGTAGAGTAAAATACTCGTTGAAAAATTTACGTCATCAGGCACCCTGCGTCGTTGAACCAATCCACACTCTCGGTCTCACCACCGAAGCTGAAGTCCCCAATGTCGTCTCCGAAATCAAAACTCGAAGCATCAAAGCCCAGCATGCCGTCAACATTGCCGTCGACAGGAAAGTCGAAGAAGATGTCGTCGGGCAAGAAAACTTCCTCAAGCTTGCTCAAGTCATTGTTGGCTGTAACCATGCTTTCAGAAGGATCCTCCTCGGAGTCTTCCGAGTCCTCCACCAAATCCGAAGCCGTGGAAAGGCAAGGAGGACTCGAAGACTCCGGAGTCGAAGACTGGCTCTGCCCATCACTGCTCTTCACACTCGCGCAAGGAGATGAAGAAGCCTCGACACTCTCCTCCGAGTACTCGTTCTCTTCAAGCATGTCCAAGTCTTCCTCCATCAAGTTCTCGCAAGCGCCGAGAATTTCAGACGCAACGTCAAGAGAGCTTTCGTCCTCAGTGATTCTCTCGACCTCCACGGGACACAAAGGCAGAGAAGGAGACTCAGAAGATACCGACTCTTTCTTCACGGGACTCTTGGGTAACAATTCGCTCGTCTTTTTCACGGCAACATCAGCAGGGGCTTTAGTTACAGCAGCTTGCACGGCTTCGTTCTCCGACGTGAAATTTGTGTGTGCAAGCGGTCCACGAATCTCCCGGGCAGCTTTGTCATAAGCTTGAGCAGCTTGCTCAGCGGTGTCATAAGTTCCCAGCCATAGCCGGACGCCTTTCGACGGGTCACGAATCTCCGCAGCCCACTTCCCCCACGGCCTTTGCCTCACGCCTCTGTATTTCTGCGGCTTCGTGTCTTTGGACGTCGCACTCGTTTTCACTCCTTTGACAGGCACGGGGGGTTTAGACATGGCGCCACTACTACTCTTGTTGCTCACCGACGACTTCGCACTTTCCGCCGCGCCTCGGGCAATTTTCTTTTCGGCAGGTTTGGTTTTCTTTTTCGCAGGCCAGGAAGGTTTATCATAGAAGCTTGGCATGGACTCATTATCCACCGGACAGGCGGAGTTCAAGGAGCATTGCATTGTCTTGGCCGTGAAGACACTATGGTAACTCGGAACCTCAGGCTCGTCGAGCTCACTCTCCTCACTCGACGACTCACCACAATCCTCTCTTGAGATCTCAATCTCACGAACCAACACTCTCTGGGAGCTTCGCATCACGACATGACTCCGACGAAAACTCGCCTCTTCGTCACTCGAAGAGTCCGTCGCGTCAGGGTCTGTGCAAATCACGCGCACTCGCTTGGGTAAGCTCTGCTGGAACTTCGGCTCGTAACCCTCTTCGTCAGAAGAAACATACTCCCGCTTCAAGGGAGCTTTCCCACAACAAGCTCCCGCGGCTACTGCTGCTTCTTCTTCAACCCCCATACTTCGGTCCTGCCGTATGCCCACCATCTCTACAAAACGAAACTCCACCCACTCTTGCAAAGCCCAAAAGGCTCTTGTTACACAGAAAAGCGCAACAACTTAAAAGAACTCCACAGAAATCGCTGCTCACAACACCCTTGATGCGCATACAACGCGCGTAGCCTTCTCGACAGAAGATACCTCATCCCGAGAGGGAAACCCACCAAAAGCACGGCACCTCAGAAATGGCGTTTCGAGCACCGAAAGCACCAGAAGACAAACTTGAGCTTGCCAAAGAGAGCGAGCGAGGGAGAAGAGGACGAGAAGAAGAGAACAGAGCAACTAAGTTAAGACTTCCCGGAAGTTCGTGGAGGAAACTAAATGCAAGTGTCCTGGCGAGACATGTAAATGTACTAGGCCTACTGCGAGTTCGAGGCCGCCGCTGGCTGGTGTGTGTAGCAGAGGTCGTACTGCTGCTGCTGCTGCTGCACATAGGCTGGGCAGGGGGAGCGGGCCCTCTTTACTTCCCTCTTTTCTTGTCAACGACGTTTCCTTTATTAAGTTAGCCCGGGTCGGGGAGCTCCGTCCTCTCTCCCCTACTCCCCTCCAGCCAGAGCTAAGTTAGCTTTGATGATCGCCGCCTGGTTTCCTTTCGGCCCGTTCTTTTTCTTTCCGATTTTGGTAAATTAGTGGAGGCCGCACGGTCGGGGGCTCGGGGCCAACTGCACCGTCGTGGACGAGGCGTTGCTTTTCCTTTTCTATCCTTTTTCAACACCTTTTTCCTACAACTGCACTTAATGCAACTGCAGTGGGGTAGCCAAGGGACTGACTCCCCGCCCCCCCCGACCCATGGGGGCCACTCAAATTTTTTTGAATTTTTTTTAAACCGAATGAAACGGACTTAACTTAGTGTGAAATTGTGAGTTAACTGAGACTTTTTAGGGCGAATGATTGGTGTAGAGCCACTACTCTTTCGACTTTTCTTTCCGATCGTGCTTTTTTTTATTATCCTCGATTATTTAAAGGTCAGACCTTCAATTTCCTTGATGGGCACTCAAGTAAGCTTAGTGCAAATTATTAGTGCTCTTGGTGGATTTGCAATTTTGTAATTGCATTCCAAAATTCCACAAGGGAGTTACAACACTCCATAATTAGTGTATTTGTTGAAATTAGTATGGGCTCCAAAGAAGCCTACCTTGTATTCCATCTCCATCCCTTTCTTGGGTGCAACGTTTTTGATTGTCTTCAGGTTCATTTCCATGCCATGGCAATTGGGTACTAGGAGTAATGTTTTCTACTTGTGTAGGTCCTAAAAAAAATTAGTGTGGGTCCTCAATTAGTGTGGTTAGTGTCGGAGAGGCCTTTTGGTGGTTTATTAGGCAAGCGGTGGAATTACTTGCGGTGGAATTGCTTGGAGTGGAAGGCATTCTCTGGTGGGGAGATCTGGATTTACTTTCAGTTTAGAGGCAGTTGTAGAGGTAGTTGTAGAGGTAGTTGCCATGGTATAACTTAAAAGGGGTAATTAGATATTTTGGGGGGTAGGCCTCTCTGATAGGGTATTGACTTCCTCCCCAAGGTTTTGAAGATTTCTAATCTAGTCTGTCCAGCTGCCGTTGTTGTTGGTAAAAATAGAGTAGAAATAAGAAATCCCCATCATTCATTGTAGGCAGTAACTTGAAAGGGAAAGCGGAAAAGCCTCCGTCATTCATTGGGAGTTAACTAATATATATATAATTTTCTTAATTAGCGTTCAAGTGGGCGATGTTTATTACTGCACCCAGAAGCTAATTTTAAGCGAAAAGCAAAAGCTGAACGTTCTTCGTCTGTTAATTTTAATATAATACAATTATGTTATTTCAAGGTCAGCATTTTGTAATGCACTCAGCATCATGTGACGGAGGGGTCGCCATGCCAGCCCGGGATTGGGGCAGGAAAGAGTCTCAGCCCTCCGTAAATTCCCAAAATCAGCCATTATTAATCTTTTTCAGTTTTGTTTTAATTCCATTCCCTGAGTGGAATATTCAGTGATTCAGTCCAGGCCGTTTTTTTGTCAATCCTGGAAAGAAAAAATTCGATTGGTTATTCTGCACCAATCAACTGTTTGGTTTCGGTGGTTACTGAGCGGGCTAATAATATATTAAACTATTATATATAATTAATACTCACTGGAGGGGGGGGAGGGGAAGAAAGTCTTCTGACATGCTTTCGGCGTTTAGTACTCACCTGCCATGTCATTTCCATGAACAATTCACTCATA